>OZ038382.1:29908700-30455700 GCA_964036045.1 Eutreptiella sp. 'Long Island Sound 2002'
CTTCCAATGCATCGGGGGGGGGGGGGGGGGGGGCTCATTAATTTGGCAAACCCCAGCCGACCCCCACCCCTTTTCCCCACATCAGAAAAGAGTTGCTCGGGGAAAAAATTGACATCTACTGAAGAGGCCTCAATTTGATGTTGAGTTTGGGTACACAAACTTTGTGTTGGTGTCTGAAACCCCTGTGAGGGCGGGGGGGGGGGGGCGCTTGGCCCACGCGGCTGCGGACCGGGACCCAGGACCCGCACGGCCCCCGGGGCCCGCAGGCGGCCACACACCTCTTCGCTCACCACCTCCCCGTCCCCGTTCGGCAGGTCAAGGCCCCCGCGCCAGAATCGGGTCCTCCGGTGGGTCGGCGTCCGCCAACGGCGCGGTCCCGTCGTCCGCGCTGGCCCCCGGCGCTGGGCCCCAGGCCGGGGTGGCCACGCGGCTGTGCGCGCGGGGGGGGCTGGGGGTCGCGGCGCCGGGCGCGCGCAGCTCCGTCGGCGAGCCCTTGTCGCTGCGCCGCCGCGCCCGCTCCGTAGGGGACGCCCGGTCCGTCAGGGGCATCAGCTCCACGTCGTCCCAAGGGACGAGCCCCTCGTCGACGCCCGCCGGGGCCGTCGACGAGACGACGGAGAACGCCCGGGGCTCGCGTCGACGCGCGGGGTTTCCGGGTCCTCGAGCGCCGCGGGGGCCGTCCGGGAAGAAGCCGCGCGCGTACGACCGGGCGGCCGGGGGGGCGCTGAGCAGCGACCGGGCGGAGGCCTTGAGGCTGAGCCCCGCGGCGGTGCTGCGGCGCCGCAGCCGCAGCACCGCTTTGCGGGCGGCGGCGTCCGTGGGGTCGGCCTGCAGCACCTCGTGGAACTTCGTGGCGGCGAGCTCCCATTCCTGGGCCGAGACGGAGGGGGCGGGGGCGGGCGGGTGGAGGCCCTACGGCGCGCACGCGACGCTCTGGTGTTACTCGGGTACCCCATTCCCTGTGACAGACGCCGGCGGGTGGGGCAGGGCTCCTTTTACGGGGGTGGGGGTCGAGGGGGGTGGGTCAGTGGTGCCCCGCGCCAGTGGCGCTGCAGTGTTAGAGGCGCCGAAGAAACGTTTTGGCTTAAACTAACTGGAGGCGACGGTGCCAGAGAAGGCCCGGAAGAAAAATTTGGCCCAACCACGAAATGAAAATGGGGGTCCCCCCCCCTCGCAACACTGGAACACAAAAGCCCAAATCAATGTTTCCTTTTGTAAAATTCATGTTTTCCCACTGTGGAATCCGGGTCCGAGGGGGGGGGGGTGTTAGCCCCCCGCCCCCGACCCCCCCACCGCCCCCAAGGACATGCTGAGTTGTGAAGCAAAAACTGAGTTGTTTAAAGGAGCCCTGGGATGGGAACATAGACTTCAAAGGGGGGGGGGGGATTGGGTTGGCATGGGGGGTCATGGTCCTGTCAGGCCCTCTGACAACATTTGCTCAAACAAGTTGCCCTTCCCCCAGTTCCCTTCAGTTTTCTTCGTGTTGCAGACCTGCGCTTCCTCACGTCCCTCACTGTTCCTCCCCGACCCCCCCCCCCGGCCCCAACGATTTCTCGGTATCGGCATAGCCACCGGCAGATCGGCAGCGGACTCGCCAACCGCCCTCCGACCGCCCGCGGTCCTCCCGCCACCGGCCCGCGGTCCACCCCCCCTGTGTGACATTCCGTCTGGTTGTTGTTCCTTTACGGGGCCCTGGACGGTCACCCGTTCTTCCCTTCGCATGTTGCGTCGGGTCGCTACTTTCTGTCGGCCGCTGCGGCCGGTGCTCTTGCTGGTGTCGTTTCCGCGTTCGCGGAGCCCAGTAGTTGGCGTGTTGGGACTGTGCTGGATGCGGCATGGTGTGCCGTTTGCGTGTCAGCGGCGCCCAATAGTTGGCATATTGAGGATGTGCTGGTTGTTGCCGGGGTCGTTTGACTGTTTTTGCTGTCCACACACCTCTGTCCACAGGCCGTCCATCGCCTGCCTCGCTGTGTTTCTGTGCGGCCCAGGTGCCTTCCTCCACGCGCTGTCCGGGCCGTCCACCATATGCCCCTTTCCCCCTCACGGCTGGTCTGCCCCTGATGGGCTCCCACTCCTGTTGCTCAAACAGCCATCTGGGCTGCGGGAGACACCCCCCACCTGATGCCGGTTGAGCAGGGGTTGCCCTGGCACCCGGTAGCGACGGGGTTGGCTGGCCAAGCCATCCCCTTTATTGTCGCTGCCTCCCATGCGCACGCTCTGCCATCCGCTCCATTCTGGTTCTCTGTTCCCGCTGTTCCAGTTGCCTCTCCCGCCTTGCTGTGCCCCTCCTCCTTGTCTGCTGTGCCCGCCCTTGTCCCTCCTGGTGTGGCTCCCGCTCCCGCTCCCCGCTCCCGCTCCCGCTCCCCCCCCGTGTGACAGTCCGTCGGGTTGTTCTTCCTTTACGGGGCCCTGGGACAGTCACCCGTTCTTCCCTTCGCATGTTGCGTCGGGTCGCTGCGTTCTGTCGGCCGCTGCGGCCGGTGCTCTTGCTGGTGTCGTTTCCGCGGTTGACGGAGCCCAGTAGTTGGTGTGTTGGGGCTGTGCTGGATGTGGCAGAGTGTGCCGTTTGCGCGTCAGTGGCGCCCAATAATTGGCGTATTGGGGGTTGTGCTGGTTGTTTGACTGTTTTTGCTGCCCACGCGCCTCTGTCCACAGACCGTCCGTAGCCTGCCTCGCTGTGTTTTCCGCGTGCGTGAGGCCCCCTCGCCCCCGCCGACCCCCCCCCCGCCCCGGCCCCAACGATTACTCGGTATCGGCAGATCAGCGGCGGACCCGCCAACCGCCCTTCGACCGCCCGCGGCCCTCCGCCACCCGGCCCGCGGTCCAGCCCCCCCCCCCCCCAAACGGGCGGGGGATGCGGCCGTGGTGCGGTGCATACCTCCCGCTGCAGGTGCTCCACCGCCGCCTCGAACTGCGGCCGCGTGGCGCGGCGGCAGGGTCTGGGCCTCCGCCGAGCCGTCGGCGGCGATGCACTCGTAGAGCCACGTGCCCTGGGCCCCCGGCAGGGCCAGCCACCCGGCCCTCCGGAACAGCCCCCGGGACTGCGTCAGGAGCCCGAACGTCACCGCCGTGACCAGCAGGTGCGCCTGCAGGTCCCGCGTCCGCGCCTCCGCCGCGTTCGCGAGCTGCACCGCCGGCGACAGCGTGAGCACCGACATGCGCTCCGCGTTCCCGATGGCGCCGATGCAGACGTCGCCGCTGTGGCAGCCCAGCCCGAACCGCAGCGCCGGCCCCCCGGTCAGTTTGAGCGCCCGGTTGGTGTCGTTGGCGGAGCGGAAGATCTCGATGCCTGAGGGAGCGCGGGGAAGGGGGGGGGGGGCAGAAGGGGGGGGGGAGGGCAGAAAGGGGGGGGGCAGAAGGGGGGGGGGGGCGGAAGGGGGGGGGGAGGGCATCAGATGGGCGGTAGGTGGCGCTGGGTGTCCCCGCCAGCGACAGTTCCAGTCATTCTTCTCCAGCGAGTTCAGCATCACAGTGTCCAGGCTTTTGCCTGGCGACTGTCCCGGTGCTTCTGCCTGCGTTCTTTCGGGCCTGCCTTCCGTAACCCCCCCCCCCGGTGTCCAGCGAACAATGAGGTCCTCAAAAAACACGGGCCGAACAGGAGCGTTCGTCGGACACGCCGTTCGGTGCTCAATCAATTCGGTACCTACGCCCGGTCCCTCATTGATCAGGTCCCACAAAAATCACGGTCCGGACGGAAGTTCTCGTTGGAGAAGGCATTCGTTGGCCATAGACCGACGGTGGTCGTCGCCCTCCAGAATCACTTGCGCCGTGCCCATGTCTTGGCCACGCCGCAGAGAGCGTCGCCGTGAACGTTCGTTTCTGTTGGAGTTGCGAACCCTTTTTCTGCCCCCTTAAGGACAGTCCTGCGTCAGCCCAGTCGAGGACACGCGGGCCGCAAAGCGACGAGGATCCAGGGCTCAGCAGTGCGGAGATGGGGTCGGGGCAGCCCGAGTGCAACTCGAAAGTGGACTAAGGCATATGTACCCCCCCCCCCCCCCTGTGTCCAACGAATGCGTTGGAGCGCTGCAGGGGCCCTGTTTTTTTTGGGGGGGAAGAAGCAGAAGAAGCCGAAGAAGAAGCAGCGTACACAGGCCATGTCCGGAGGTATGCGGCAGATATGACGTGCCAGGCTGGGGTACCAGCCCCAGGCCTGAATTGGACAGACCTGCCTCAGCCCAGTCCGCAAAGCGACGAGGATCCAGGGCTCAGCAGTGCGGAGATGGGATCCCAACAGCACTTCATGTCTCACGCGGCAGTGCTGCGACCCACATGGTCCGAACTGTCCAACAGGGCTCCGTGTCACAGATGGTCCATGCCGTCCAGCATGCGGCGTTAGGCGCCACCACCGATTGGGTTTCGGGTCAAAGGCTATTCATGGATACGGTGCCGGAAGCGCCGCCACAGATGGTCAGGGCCAGACTTGCCAATAGCGTCTGCCAGCTCAGACATGATCAGATGGAGCAGGGTCCTACTGAGCCACACGCTGGACGCAGCACGTTCCTACTGAGTTCTGGTGGTGCAGGGTTCGCAAAGCCAACAGAAACGAACGTTCACGGAGACGGCCTCTGCGGCATGGCCAAGACATGTGCACGACGCAATACCACAGAAACGGTATTGAGCAGCGGTTGGCGGTTGGCGGTTGGCGGTTGGCGGTTGGCGGTTGGCGGTTGGCGGTTGGCGGTTGGCGGTTGGTGGTCATTGGAGGCTGTCTTTAAGGGCTGCCCTTAACAAAACAGAAATTGGGGTTCTTAAGGACAGCCCTAGGCTGAGGTTCCGTCGGGTCGGTGGCGTGCGCGCCGGTCAGAGGTCCGCCGCCTCGTTTGATCGGGCGCGACGGGAACAGCGATGCAGAGCCGGAGGGTCTTCAGACACGGCCACATTGTCGTGGACCCGCTGGCCCACGTCACGCAATTGTCTGCCCCGTTCGCCACCCCCGTTGCGCATGTTGCGATGGCGTCGTGGCAGACCCCCCCGCCCCCGGCCCCGGGCCCAGACAGGCCCCCCCCCCTTCCGATCGGGTGCGGGTGCGCCAACGGTCACTGGCCCTTTTGCCTTCGCCGAATGCGCGTGCCGCACTGTAGCCACGGACGAAAGTGCAACACGGTTCAAGGGAGATGAGGTGATGTGGATGTGTGTGGGGGGGGGGGGGGGTTGGCACAAGGCCTTGGTGGTTGGCTCTGTTAGCCTGTGGCGGCGCCTATTGGCCTCTCGCCTTTGAAGACAAGCAGGCATCCGTACTTGTGCGGGCATCCGCACTGCTGCGGGCATCCACCTGCCCCTGGGGGGGGAATGCAGGATGCAACTTCTGCCCACGGCGTCCTCCCCTGACGGCCTGATCAGTGCCCGGTATGCGGTCATCACGAAGACCCCGGGCCGGGAGGTGCTCACCACAACCAGCAACGTGAACGTCACACAAGGCCATGGGTGCTAGCTCACCAATGTGTGACTTGCCGGTAAGGTGTTGCAGTAATATCTTCTGCGCTCTGCGCCATTCATGGCGAGCGCGTTGCAGAAATATCTTCGCTCAGAGTATTCGCACTCTGCCCACGGCGGAGTATCTTCCTTGCTGGCGGTAGTGAGCAGCCCCGCCCACCAACCCGCCCCACAAGAGTGCACGGCAGTGCCCGGTCCATCTTTAGGGACCATCCCCCACACTACCGGCCCAAGCTCAACTGTCCACTGCAGGCCACCCTGGCAATGCAGTGGGGGGGGGGGGGGGGGGTAATGTTTGGTGGGGGGCGGGGTGAGCCACCGCACACTGCAGAGGATCGGCATCGGGGCAGGGGGGGGGGGGGGCGGGGGGTTCAGGGGCACACCTGCTGCCACCGCCTTCTCGGCACTGGGGAAAAAGCTCATGAAGCCGTCCCCCAAGAACTTGTCGACAACGCCGTCCTGACTTTGGACATGCGGGATCAACATCCCAAGCCATGCGTTAATGTGCCTGGGGAGGTGCAGGGCGTGGGCACGGCTGCACACAAAATGGACGGGCCACACCTCATTGACACAATGCTCCGTCCAGGCGCTTGAAATGAGTGTCGGCAAACGATTTGTTCGCGTCCTGACACGACAACTACCTTCCACACCCCTCCACACCCCTCCACAACCCTCCACAACCCTCCACAACCCTCCACACCCCTCCACAACCCTCCACACCCCTCCACACACCCCTCCACAACCCTCCACACCCCTCCACACACCCCTCCACACCCCTCCACACACCCCTCCACACCCCTCCACACCCCTCCACACACCCCTCCACACCCCTCCACAACCCTCCACACCCCTCCACACACCCCTCCACACCCCTCCACACACCTCCACACCCCTCCACACACCTCCACACACCCCTCCACACCCCTCCACACCCCTCCACAACCCTCCACACCCCTCCACACACCCCTCCACACCCCTCCACACACCTCCACACCCCTCCACACACCTCCACACACCCCTCCACACCCCTCCACACACCCCTCCACACACCCCTCCACACAACTCCACACACCCCTCCACACCCCTCCACACCCCTCCACACACCCCTCCACACCCCTCCACACAACTCCACACACCCCTCCACACCCCTCCACACCCCTCCACACACCCCTCCACCTCCACGATCCGCAACAACTTTCTGCAGCACCGCGGTATTGTGTGCATATCCGACGTTTCAAGAAGTCGCAGGCCTACAGACTCATTCACTGCTGGTGGCAAGTGCTGGCGGTTGCAAAGCGGTTCGCGCAAACACAAGCAGTTGGCTGCGGAGCTGGATCACTGCCGGCAAGCGCCCAACGCGCAACACGCGCGCAGAGGAGACGGTGTGCACCGCCGGCAGGGCGGACTGGGGCACGTCCCTTGGGCCAGACCAGGTCCCTTCCGACCGGGCAGCGCTTCGCTACGGTGGGCGCTGCCCCGCACTTCTCCCGCTGGTCCATGGGACTGGAAAGCGGCGACGCATATGTCGCCGCGGAAAGAAGCAGGGGTCCAATGCAACACTGCCGCAAGGAATGGACAGTCCGGGGGCAGGGGCAACCGGGCTTTCGCTTCCGGGGGGGAGGGGGGGGGGTCGATGGAGCCCTCTGGCTTGACCCCACAAAAAAAGAGCTCAATTGACGGGCCCCCCAAAATCCTACCGAGACTGACTCCCAGGGCCTCGGAGGTGACCCGGACCCAAATTCGGCCAAAAAATGGAAATGGGATGTTTGGAATCAGCGCGTCGAGGGGGTTCAGAAAAGTGCTCATTTGCCATATATTTGGTGAAGGGAAAAATCGACCATTTTCAATGCTCAAAAAAATTGTCGGTGCCTTCGGCACCAGCAGAATAACTGAGCAATGGTCCTGTCAATTGAGCCCTTTTCCCGAACGCCCCCCGCCCCCCAGTTTTCGGGTGCTCTATCGACCCCCCCCCCCGGAAACGAAACCCCGACTTCCCAAGCCCATGTCGCCGCGGAAAGAAGCACGGGTCCAGTGCAACACCGCCCCCAGGAACGGACAGTCCGGGGGCCGTCCCGCACGGGCGCAACCCCCTTCGTACGGCCTGCCTGCCCCCCCTCCCCAACTCATGTACACGTGTGTCTGCCACGAGCCAATGGCAGGACCCGCTTCGGTTGTGGGCGCTGCGGGTCGTGCCCAGCGGCGCGACCGTCGGCACGCGGGGACCACCTGAACACGTCCTCCGGCACGAGTTGCGTCGCGAGGGTCGTGAACCCGATGATGTCGCCGAACATGATCGTCAGCCGCCGCAGCACCAGGCGCCCCACGCTCAGCTCGATGATGTTCTGCACGCCCATGAGCTCCAGCGTGGCGTACGGCACGAACTTGCCCGTGGCCGCGCTCTGCCGCTCGAGGTTGTGGCTCTCCTTGTGCAGGCGCTCCGAGGTGGAGTACAGCTTCATGAAGGGCACCGTGACGGCGCGCGCGGCGGACACCGTGATGACCAGGGCCACGCCGATGCACACGCACAGGAGGGTGTACTGCAGCAGCTGCTGCCACACCGCCTGCCGCTCGATCTCCGCGGCGTCGCGCTCGAGGAAGTCGAGCAGCTTCCCCAGAAGGGCGTAGAAGGCGTTGACCTGCACGGGGGGGGGGGGGGGGGGATGCACTGGCGGTGACGCGGGCAGGGGCGCGGCTGAAGGCGCACGTGGGGCGGGCAGAAGGGTGTTGCTTGGCAGCGGGGGAAGAGGGAGGGGGGGTGGGGTGCCATAAAGGCTGTGTCAGTATGCCGGTTCATTATGACCAGACATGCCGCTAGCGTCTGAAAACAGACATGATCTGATGGAGCAGGGTCCTACTGAGCCGCACGCTGGACGCAGCACGTTCCTACTGAGTTCTGGTGGCGCAGGGGGGGCGGGTATTACTGAGTGGCGTTCGATACGGGGGCCGACTACGACCGAGCACCCGTGCGTTAGGCGACAAAAGGTTGCACAATTCTACAAGGATTTGGACCCCGTGTTTGAGCAAAATCCCCAAATCCTCCCAAGTCTGCCAGACTGCCAGTTCATTGCCACAGACTGCCGGTTGGTACGTTCGGGTGGGCACGCCGGGTTGTCATTGGTGAGAGTGGGACAGTGGCCCCTCTGCGCACAGGCGCTGCTGCTGCCCCTGGGCGTTCCTCCGACACCGGCGCCCCACACAACGTCTTTCCCAAGACGCGGGGTTTGGAGGGTGCACACCACCACATCTGATGTGAGCAATGCCACACAGGGCCGGGGGGTTCTGGACCACCAAGCGTTAGGCAGTGGTGAGCAGCGTGTCCAGGCATTTTGCCGGTTGTGTGCGTTGTGGTTTCCTTTGCGGTGGGGACGGACGGGCGGGGGGGGAAAGGGGGGGGGGGCACTCACCCCCCAGCCAGGGGTAGGGGGGCTGACCAGAGTTAAGGGGGGGGGGTCCGCGGGGGGGGTGGGGGGGGCTGTGGGGGGGGACCCCCCCACCCCCCAGGAGACCCTGAGTTGTTAGAGGTGCCGAACAAATTTTTTGGCCCAAACTGACTTGCGCCAAAGGCGCCAGAAAAAACTTTTGATTGGTTGAAGGCCCGGAGGAAAATTTGCCCAATCATTTAGGGGGGGGGGGTCCGAGGGGGGGGGGTCAGACCCCCCCCCCGCCCCACCCAAGGAGATGCTGAGTTGCTAAGCAAAACTCTGGGGTTGACCCCCAGGCGATGGACCACAACGCATGCAACTGCAACGCCACAACAAACCCCAGGGACGCATACCTCTCCCCACGCCCCTTGGGGAGCCGCCAGCGATGCCATCGCTGGTTGTGGGGGGGGGGGGGGGGCTCGTGCAACTCGCCCTGCGTCGCACGCACCTGAAAGGGGTTCGCGCGTACGTCTGCCTCGAAGGGACGGGTGCCCCGGGGCCTGGCCCCAAGGGGGATCGACGCCGCGATGCCCCGAAGAAAAGCATATCTACCCCCCCCCCCCCCCCTTATAGAGTGCACAGGTGTTCACTACACCTAAAGTCCTATAAACTGTCGATCTGGTTGACGGTCGTTAGCAGAAAGTGCCGCCGAACGTCCTGACCATGCTTCAAACGTCAAACAGCAGGGACCCCCCTCCCCCGGTGGACTCCCCAGTCCACCCGTGGTTGCAGTGATAAAGTAGAAAACAAGCCTCTTAAGGCTGTGAGGAGGTGACCAGTCAGCACAACAAGTAGAGCAGCGCCCTGTGTGAGGGATATGCCAGGAGGCATAGAGGGGTCCATTCCAGGCAGCCATCCGCGACAGCCAACTCAGCAGGTCGCCAACGGTGTCACCAACCGACTGCGGCAGGCGTGGTGACAACATCCCCCCCCCCAAAAGAAAACTGCCACCTCCTGCAGGCAATATGAACGCAAAACAGCACGTAAGCATGTGCCAAAGCTGAAATGCACCTCACCACCAAGCGTAGCGAGGCAAGACAGGCCTGGGCGTTGCCGCACCGAGGGGCTGGCTTTCCACTTCCATGGGGGCAAAGAACAGAGGCCCGAAGAACCATGGCAAGGGCCAACCCGCCCATAACCCTCCGCCCATCGCGAGCGACAAGAGAAATGGTTCCCCGGGAATCATCATCAAATCCGCAAAGGGCGGAGGCGCGGGGGGTCGGCGGAACAACGGCGGGGCTCCACCTTCTGCGTCTGGACGGCGAAATACTCGACCCCGCGTGCGGCGGTGCCCTCGGTCCCCCGCATGCTCAGGTAATGGCGATCCAGCGCCGCGGCATTGGCCGAGGCGTTGGAGGCCAGCGTCCGCTGCAGTTCCGCCGCCTCGCGGGCCCCGACCTTGTCTGCCACGAGGTGCATGTATTCCTGCTGCGTCGTGATGAACACCCCCAGTTCCTGAGGCAATGGGGGCCTGGCAGTGGCGCAGGGCGGGGGGGACCGGGGGGGGGGGGGAGGGAAGAAGGGAGGCAGCGGGGAAGTGCGGGCCAGGGATGGATATGACCGGGGGGTGCCCCCCCCCCCCGTGTGTGACATTCCGTCGGGTTGCTGTTCCTTTACGGGGCCCTGGACAGTCACCCGTTCGTCCCTTCGCGTGTTGCGTCGGGTCGCTGCATTTTGTCGGCGGGTGCTCCTGCCCCCCCCCCCCCATATTGTGACAAAGCGTTACGATATCCGTCACAAAAAAGTACTGTGGAGTCCCTGGGACGTCACAATATTTTCGGAACCAGCGATTTCCCACTATGGCCCTTTGTATATATCATGACATGTCACAATTCACTAGCCCCCCCCCTTCCCCCTCCCCCCTCCCCCTCCCCTCGAATGGCGCGGAAACTAGATCCCTCCGTGGCGCGGGCGATGAGCAAATCAGTGAGTGCACGCCGTCCGAAATCGTGTGCACCCCCCCCCCCCCCCGTGCGGTGACACATGGGTGTGTCAAATGACGATTGCGCTCAGGGACATTGCGTCAGCAACAGCATGCCCAGCCAAAAAGAGATCAAGGCTGATCATGAACCGGACTGACCGGTCCTCGGCGCCTTCCCTCCCCCCCCAACACACACACATGGTGACGCGTATGGTAACACGGGACGGTGGTTGCTACGGGGCTTCTGCGCGGGCTCAGCATGGGTATGGGTGGGACAAAAGCCGCTTCTCCTCGTGGGGGGTAGGGTGGAGGGGTTCCTTTACGCAGCAAAGGATTTCAAAACGACGCAAAAAGTCCATTGTTCCACAAAGCAAAACCCTTCGGTTCTTGTAAAATGATGATTGTGATCACAGAGAGGGGACACGCCTCAACAGCCACAACGAAAGAGATCGAGGCTGATCACGGGCTGAGTGACGGCCCTCGGCGCCCTTTGCTGATGCCTGTGCGGAAGGGCGTGGGCGGGAGACCCGGATCTGGAGCGCATGAAAATGGCTGCAACTGAGGTCGGCACCGTGACAACAGGACCAGGCAGGGTCATGCATACATGGCACGAAGTCGCCCCCCCCGTACCCTGGAGGTAGGGGGGGGGGGTAACGAAGGGGGTTACGGGGGGGGGGCGACTTTGTGCCGACTATCAGGTCATGTCTTCAGGATGCAAACACCCCTGCCCCAGGTCATGTCTTCAGGATGCAAACACCCCCGCCCCATGTCCCCTTTGGCAAAGTGACCTGTGCAGACACGGTTCCCGTGCGGATGCATGACTCCTGTCGCTGTCGCAGGGCACTAGATGCATGCGCATGCGACTTCGTGGCCCACAGTGGACTGTGTGGTGGTTGGCGTCGGGTTGTGCTACATTGCCGTCTCAAGATACAGCCAACAGCAGACGGCAAAACACAGACAACAAACACGGATCAAAGGCCCCAGTGAAAGGGGGGCGTGCCCAGACATCTGCATATGTTCCATGGGACCAATCTGCGCACCGAAAGGTACGTGTGCCACGAGGCGCCCTGCGAATCGTCCCATACAGCACGGGTCCAAAGCCACCTGCACAGTGACACGCATGGCTGTTGTCCCGTGTTGGGTATAACGCATGCACAATGAAGCTTGGTAGGGTGGACGTAGTCCTTTAAGTAGCGAAGGATTTCAAAACGACGCAAAAAGTCCATTGTTCCACAAAGCAAAACCATTCGGTTCTTGTAAAATGATGATTGTGATCACAGAGAGGGGACACGCCTCAACAGCCACAACGAAAGAGATCGAGGCTGATCACGGGCTGAGTGACGGCCCTCGGCGCCCTTTGCTGATGTCTGTGCGCCACTTTGGGCTCGGGTCGATACAGCGTGGGGTGTACCACAGCACCCTCCAGAGTGCATTGCCACGCGCCCTCAGAGCGACGGAGGCATTATGGCCAGATAATATGCTGTACCCGTATTCTTGTTGGACCAGGGGCAGGACCACGGACTTTCAATTGGAGGGGGGGGGGTCAATAGAGCCCCCTGGCTCGACCTCCCCCCCCCAAAAGGGGCTCAATTGACAGGACCCCCAAAATCCTATCGAGACTGACCCCCGGGCCTCGGAGGTGACCCAGACCCAAAAATCGGCAAAAAATGGAAATGGGATTTTTGGAATCAGCGCGTCAAGGGGGTTCAGAAAAGTCATCAGTTGCCATGCATTTAATGAAAAAAAAATTGATCATTTTTAATGCTCAAAAGGATTTTCGGCGCCTTTGGTGCCAGAGTTCATAATAAGTGAGTCATGGTCCTGTCAATGGAGCCCCTTTCCCAACATCCCCCCCAGGTTTGGGGGGCTCTACTGACCCCCGCCCCCCAGTTGAAAGCCCTACTGCCCCAGCTGCAATCCGCATAGCTTTCCATGTCCAATGTGCAAAAGCAGATCGTGGCCGGAACGCGTGCTGGTGTAGGCCGTTGGGAGAGTACAAAGGTGCGTGTGGGGGGGGGGGGGGGGGGCAACAGCGCAGGCCCCACACCATCACGCTTTCCACAGGGAGCTCGCCTTTGGAGAGCACCGCCGAAAACTTCCCGCGGTTGCGGCCCAGGCCCTCCTTCACGTCCAACAGGTCTGCAACGGTCAGCGCCAGAAAGGCCAGGCGCCGGAGGGTCGCGCTCGCGGCCAGCCGCACCACGATGGCATGGCTGCGCTCGATCCCGGTGGTGTAGGCCTGGAACGTCTTGGCGGGGCTGGGCGGCATGGCGTCCACAGCGCTGCGGATGTCCGGGAGGGTGGCGATGAAGTCTTGAATGATGGCCAACTGCACGAGGACCTGCAGGGCCCGCGGCGGCAGCAGGGGGCAGGCCGTGCGGGGGGGCACACGGGGGGGGGGGGGCGAGTGTGTGGCTGTGGGGCACGTGTGCGGCGAGGCGGTGCCCTTCATCTGTTGTCGTCCGCTACAACAAGGCACAGTGCAGGGGGGTCCTTAAGAGGGGGAAAAAAAATGTTCCTGAATGACAGTGTTGCAAAAAGACCGCGTGTAGCTCATATGTTCAACCATGGTTGGTGGCGATAGGCGGTTGGCGGTTGGTGGCGGTTGGCAACTGGCGGTTGGTGGCGGTTCGTGGTTGGCGGTTGGTGGCGGTTGGTGGCGGTCGGCGGCTGGTGGCGGTTAGTGGTTGGCGGTTGGTGGTCCCTTGGGACGGTCCCTAAGGGTGGTCCTCAACAAAAAAAAAAAATCTAGTTCCCTCAGAACCCCCCTGGCACAGCGCGCGGTGTTGTACCCCCCGTGTCCAGCGAACAATAAAGTCCTCGAAAAATACGGTCCGAACAGGAGCGTTCGTTGGACACGCCGCTCGGTACCTCAGAAATTCGGGACCTCAGAAATTAGGTCCCAAAAAATTTCCGGTCGGAACGGAAGTGTTCGTTGGACAAGGCATTCGTTGGACACGGGGGAGGGGGGGGGGGTAACTGGACTTGCGTCAACGGAAGGCGTCCGGCACGTGAGAAACAGCGGTGGACCCGACCGGGTGAGGGCGAGCGGTGATGGACGGATTGACCAGTTCGTGCCGCCGGAGCAAAGCCAACCGCCGGGGGAGCGCGAGGGGGGGGGGGGACCTTTTGCGGGCATAGCTGCCCAACAGAAGGAACCGGGGAGGCCCTGTCCCGACGCAGGCAGGGGGGGGGGTGTCAACGGGAGGGCAGGGCGTATCGGGGGCGGGTCGAAGCGCTCCTCACCCACAAAAAGAAAAAGAAGTGGTCCTCGGAAAACCGCTGCCCTCAACGGGTGCTGTCGGCGGACCACCTGCCGCTGGCAGACCGGCCGGACCCCAGCAGCCAGCAGTACGCGGCGAAGGGCGGTACGACGGGTTGGGAATCGGCAGATATCCGTCGGTATGGGCCCACCGAGTCGCATGGCAGACGTTAAGGGGGGTGCTGAGTGGCCAACAAATTGGGACTCATTGACGCGCTCCGCGGTGGCGCTCATGGGACATGGCATTGTGACGGGGTAGGGCGGCGTCGGGCGTCGGGCTCCGGGATGTGGCAAGTTTTTTTTTCCAGGTTCAGGTCATGGGAAGCTGGCGAAGCCCGCTCACCCGGAAGCACTCGGGAAATCTCTCGGGATCAAGGATCAGAGCTGTCCGATGCTACGATTGTCCCACACGCGGGGCATACACGGGGCACACACGGGGCATACACGGGGCATACACATGCCCCGTGTATGGTCCGTGTGTGCCCCGTGTATGCCTCGTGTGTGCCGATGTATGTGATGTGATATGTATGATACATGCATGATATGTGTATGTGATGTGGTAGCAGACATAACGCATAATGAGGATAAGCTGATTCCGGGCGGGGGATACGGCAGTGCACAGCAGGGGTGGTCTCCAGCGGGCACATTGTGAGGCGCACCTCGCGGTCCAGTTGATGGAGGTTGCCGGACACGAATTCCGTCAGAGCCCGGGCTGCGCCATCCACTTTCAGCCGCTGATCGAAGGGAGGCTTCCCGTTCGTGCCTCCCGTCGCCACCCAAGACGCGGACATCCCCCTCTCCACCTGCGTCCGGTGCGTCAGGCTGTTGATCAGCCGCACACACCTGCCGTGCAGTAACGCACGTGGGATGAAACACAGCTGCTGCCGTTGCATTGGTGTGCACATGTACAGGCTCCAGGGGACGGCATTCACCGCGCATTGGCCCCCCCGGCCTGGCGGAGCACCCCCCCCCCCCCTGCTGAGGGATACAGATGTTGCTGAACCTGTACGCTGCGAGGCACGAGGCTGCAGCAAACAATTGTCAGAACAAAAGGCGCTTCAGTGACATTGCCATGGGCGCCTCTGTGACACAGAAGTACCCCGAAATAGTGTTCCTGAGGGCGCGTTCAAGAGTGACAAACCTGATCTCTGCAACATCGGACACAACCGGTGAGCATCCTGTGCCCTTCACTGCAGCCCCCTCCCCCCAGTGGGCCCCCCAGCCCACCAGGCCTGGGCCTGTGTGCACCGTCATACAACCCCCCCCCCCCACACGTAAAGGGTCTGGCCATGACGATGGTCCCCACCCTCACTCCAGCATTCAAACAGTCATTCCAGCCAGGCTGTTGCTTACGGACCCTGGGTGGGCTAGTTTGGCCCCCGAGCCAGCCCCGGCCGACTCGCCCACCCACCCTCCCACCCACCCGGACGTAGGGGTCTGCTTCAGCCCAGCCCAACAGCAGAGGCATCAATCCCGAAACCCACGTTGGCTGTTGTTTGGGGGAAGGACACCAGGCCATTCAGGCCAGCGGTAGTCCCCTACACCCCAATATGATGGGTGGTCAAAGGCCATGCATTCCCTCATTCGGAGTGCTGCCCGCTGGAACAAGAAGATGAAGACGAAGCCTCACTGTCCAAGCCGAACAGATGGCATCCTCTGCAAGAACTACAGCCAGAGACCAGAGCTTCTGTGGTGACCACCCAAGACCCAACAAAAGCTGTAATGGCTGGGGGAAATGGCCAAAAAATGCTTTGCGCCCACCCACCCACCTCTTTGCCAGCCCACCAGCCCCCGAAGGAACTCTGGGCTATGTCACGTGTGCACTGGCGGCAACAGCACAAAGCGCAGAAAGAAAATGGGCTCGTCAGTGGCCTATAAGACCATAGGTACCTTTCTGTCGCAAGACAAGAGACACGAAGATGCCTGTGGGTGGGCCACAGAGATGCGAAACAGTGGGTGTGCAGCGGTACGCCATCGGCCGACGCTATGCTTTACCCACCGGACCTGTAAATTCGACCTATTTCTGAGTTCATAAGACAGGGAAAGGTGATGGGCCCTCCCCCCGGGGGCATAGCCCCAACGGGATGCGTTTCGAGGGATTCAATAGTGGCGTTAGCGCAGATAAAATAGGAAAATCGTGGCACCAGTCGGCGCAGTGCGCGTGGCAGAGCCCTGCATGTGGCATGTGCCATGAGGCATACGCCTGTGTTGACCAAATAGCATGGCTGTTTAGCCAGCGATGGAGGTGGAAAAAGACTGTCTCCCTGGTGGAAGGCAGTTTATAGGTAATGTGTTCGCACCATATAAGTGTCCCCAGCCCAGTAACCAGCCCCCCCCCCCCCCCCCAAGTTCCGACTAAGCAATGGCCTGATTCCAGCCAATGACTGTGAGGACGCTTTCCATCAAATGATGCATTGAATGACCGCCAGCCAAGTAACGAATATCTCATGCAGGTCTGCCTCCGATGCCTCCAACCCATCGTCTGCTGGCCTGGCCAGAGACGGCTTGCCCGAACATGGTCGCGCTCAGTGTGTGTCTGGGGCAAGGGATGGGGCTGCATTGTGCAGGGCGCATCAGGAGAATGAGGGCACACGATTGTGAAGGCCCAAATGGAGTACAATACAGGGACCGGATAGCTGTGGTCAGGTGTCAGTGGGCAATGCCCCGCCATGCTGAGAGGGCATGGGTGGACGCCCCAGAACCAAGCTCCTGAATGACCTCCCTTGGTGCGGTGGGTCCCTTGAAGCCATAAGGGGTCTGGGATACGGGGCTGCTCCATGTTCTGGACCGCGGAACTCCTCGGAAACCTGGAAACCTACGCAATGTCTCAGTGGAGCCCCGTCCGGCCGTGGGTGCGCATGTGTTTCGCCGTGATGACCCCCAAGGAAACTGAAAGATGCACGCAGATGAGAGGGGGATGGCTGGGGGATATTCGTCTGGGTGGTGATGGGAGGGGAGGTGGAGACGGAGATGAGATGGGATTGAAGATGGGGACAAAGGTGGGGATCAAGACGAAGAGGTGAAGACAGATGGTGCGCTTGGAGATGGGGACGAGGATTGGGGTGGAGTTGAGGATGGGGATCCACCGGAAATCTAGGCTCATTTTCTGCGCCGCCTTGGCAGCCTGGCCATCCTCCAAGGACAAAATCAGGGATAGCACCACCAGCATAATGATGGGCAAAGTGATTGCCAGCAGCAGCTTGAGCCATATCCTCCACACTTGGACATTTGCAAGGGACTTGCGCTCCCGTCCAGAGACAGTGGAGAACTTGGCCTCAGACTGCTTGAACGAGGAGTCCTCAGTCCACGCAGAGCTGCGCCGCGACCCCGCATCATCATATTTCGCTTGGCTGGTCATGGATATCCGGTGGGACCACAAGCTGTGTGAGCAGAAAGGGGTAACCCACTTGATGAGAGCCCTGGGTGCGGGGGGGACGTGGGGAGGGTATGGAATTGGCTGTTTTTAAGGGACATAGATACGCAACTATTTTAGGGTGTTTGGCATCGCTTATGCCCTCCTAGGCCCTCCTATCCTTCAAAACCACACAAAACAGCACAAGGTGGCCTTTGGATCGCAACCATCCACCACCATCCTATGTCACAACACGGCCCATCTCCGGTAACCATGTATTGTATTTGCATTGTGTTGTATTGCAAGCACATTTGCAAGCATTTTGAAGGGTAATTCTCGACATGCACTTATTGTACTCCATGCCACAAAGTGCAATACATGGAAACATGAATGTGACGGTGGGCTACAGTGGCCCAATTGACAACGTAGTGTGGCACGCAATATACAGGAAACGTGACATGATAACATTTCTTGGCCAAGAAATGTTATCATGTCACGTTTGCTGTATATTGCGTGCCACACTACGTTGTCAATTGGGCCACTGTAGCCCACCGTCACATTCATGTTTCCATGTATTGCACTTTGTGGCATGGAGTACCGCGAGGTTCATCCGGTTTCTTGCCCTTCCACTCTTCGAGAGCACCCATGAATGCCTCTACAGTCGGTGGCATTAGCAATTGTGCCTGTGAGACTTTGGCATCTTTTTTGGACGTTATTGAGGTACTCTAAAAGGATGGGAGAAACAAACCAGTGATAACATTTCTTGGTTATCTCCTCACATTTCTTCGTTAAGAAATGTTATCGACTCACATTTCTTCGCCAAGAAACGTTATATCAGCCAGCGGGGTCGGTGATCACATTTCTTCGTCGAGAAATTGTGAGACTTCGAATCACGGATACACGGAAACGTGACATGATAACATTTCCTGGCGAAGAAATGTGGGGGCCCCTACCCCTCACATTTGTTGGCCAAGAAACGTTATCAGCCAGCGGGGTCGGTGATCACATTTCTTCGTCGAGAAATTTGTGCTATACTTGCACCCTGTGCACCTCCCTGCGCAACGTGTGCGGTTCCGTGATAATTTGGAAGGTCTAAAATTTGACAACCAATGTAACCACCCATCAACTTGGGTTTTGCACAAAAAACGTGGTGCGTTTTGCAAAGAGCGGTTGGTTTTTGCATGTGCAAAACACACTTTTTGCAATAAGGTTGACTCAACAATGACACGCGCAATGCAACAACGACAAGAGCGGGCTGACAACAAGAGCGTTCTCAAATGGCCATGACCGAAAAAAAATAGACACTCAGAAAGTGCTCAAGAGTGGTTTTTTTCCTATTAAGGCATAGTGGAAGTGATCGAGGCAAAAACTATACAAAAATTGGGCCTATGACCCGGATATCTGCGCTAAATCCCGGGGCATATGCCCCGGGATACAGCGCAGATATCCGGGTCATTAGGCCCAATTCTTATATCCGGGGCATTAGGGCCCGAGGATATCCGCAGATATCCGGGGCATATGACCCGGGATCCTTGCGCGCAACCCTTCCCTCGCCCTTGATGCCTGAACACTTCAAGTGGAACAAATCCGAGACACACTTTCTCTCATGGTGCTACAAGTAAGCTCTCTACAAACATGGAATATAGGCACATATTGATGGTCTATTGGGAGCCAATCATGTCTCTGACACAAGATTCGCAGGCCCAGGAACC
Source organism: Eutreptiella sp. 'Long Island Sound 2002' (assembly GCA_964036045.1). Taxonomy (NCBI): domain Eukaryota; phylum Euglenozoa; class Euglenophyceae; order Eutreptiales; family Eutreptiaceae; genus Eutreptiella; species Eutreptiella sp. 'Long Island Sound 2002'. The sequence goes on from OZ038382.1 coordinate 29,927,803, forward strand.
AAACTTCGGAGGAAACCTGAGCTTGGCACAAGACATATGGTACACAGCATGGCAAATGTCACATGATCGTTGGACACCAACTGCATTCTTCTTAATGGCATAATCACAACGGTAACGTAGCATTTCCTTTTTCACCTGCACTTCCTTTTTCACCTTTTTTTTGGGTTGCTCTTCAAATGCAGCCTGGGCAAAAGGAGATGGAATACTGGACAAATCTTGACTTACTGGGGCCTTGGCAAGTGTTGCTGGGGCATCCCATGCACGAGAACGGTACATCTCACGTTCATATACAATGCTCTCTTTCTCATTGAGCACATATATAGAAGGTTCTTTCTCACTCAATTGTGTGAGAGGGAAGGTGGCATACTCCTCCTCCGCTGTTAGATCAATGACGATCTTCGGAGAGGATGGAGACGGTGTCCTATCCTTCCGTTTCTTCTCTACTTTGACTCGACTGAGGCTAACACACACGACCTCACGCTTTGGTGACAAAGTGGCACTCTTAGAGGCCTTCTCTTCCTTAGCTCATTGGAACCGCCTCGGAAAGGCGGTTTCATTGATTGGTCACAACCCTCAGTGATTCTGTTGTTCGCGGTGATTAATCTACAAATTTGATGATTTGCTACATGCCCCAGGGATATCAGCAGATATCCGGGGCATATGACCCAGGATATCACCGCTGCTGTATCCCGGGTCATATGCCCCGGATATCTGCGGATATCCTCGGGCCCATGCCCCGGATATAATTTAGCAGCTAATTTGCTTCAAATATCCGCTAATCCGCGGTGCAATGGAATAATTTCTAATTTTTTTTTCCGCTAATCCGCGGGTAGGCCGTGGAAATAAATAATTAGCAGGTCTTACAAGCTACAAGGAGTAACTAGGAGGCACGCCTACAATGGTGCCCAGACACATTTTACTACAGGGAGTTCTAGACAATGACACGCAGACTGGAAGATCTCGTCAATGGCACGGCAAGCGGAGCATGAACAAAAGTGGCTTGCGCCCATAAACGAAAAAAAATAGACACTCAGAAAGGTTACTGTGACATTGCATGATATTAGAGTGAAATTGCAAGGAGTGGTGGGCCAGCGGCAGAGAATTGTTACGTGTCCGGAGTGGTGTGCCACCAAGGCGCAAACAACCCTAAGGTCCCTCTTGCCCTTGCTTGCACGAAATTGTTTGTTGCATACAAATGTTCAAAGCATCGCCATGAGGCCGACTGCGCGCAAACAAAAGCCCAACAAATTGTCATGAAAGTGAATGCGGAAGAACGCCACCAACAAGAAAAAGTTTTGTCCATGGTCTGCCATTAAAGGCAATTTCATGTACCATGCATGGTTGACAATTTCACGAATGCTGATCTAGGTTGACGGTCTGTGGCAAAAAGTGTTCATCGGCCTGAAAGTTCAAATGTGATGAAATCACGGTCCACAATCAAATTCTGTTCATAGCACCAAAAAGCTTTCTGCCTATATTTTCATGTTTCTGGCAATTTTTTATGCACTACACACTACTTGCATCAGTTTTATTGGACGATTAAACTTCACCACGACCACAGTGTCTCCTCACTAGGGTGATTTGCCGATAAGCCAGCAGTTGCCAAATGACGTGTCCAGAACTGCGCGGGTCACGGTCAAGCTTAGTGAGTGATGTCACCGATGAGTTGGCAAAATCTAAACATATGTACGCGTAGGGCTTGACCCAGGCTACTCAGAAATGCCTTCGTTGCTTTGTTTTGACACGATTTACCCCATGGAGGGAGAGGGTTTTGCTCAAGAGTTCACTGCCCAGCTGCAGTTTTTTGCTGATTTCTGTTGAGTACCGGTCACGGTCGCGCTTCGGGAGAGGGTTTATTGGCTCACCACGCAAAAACCAAGTTGGTCATCTTGTAGAGGACGATCCACCCTACTCATATACACCAATTTTTCATGAAATGGACATATCTACCCCAAGCTATGAGGCGCGCACGTAGATGTAGCTCAAATCTGCATGCTGCCACAAATGGGGCCTGCTACACTAAAGGAGGGAGGGTATACCTTCGGCGCATGGGGGCATTGCTCATGCTCTCACTAGGCCTTTTTGTCATCCCAACGGTGTCCATGGTGCCCCCAACCCCCTTTTTTTGGTCCCCCGCCCCCCTACCCACCCCTTTGTGACCCCCACCCCCCTCCCCAATCTACGACTCGCTACTCGCTGTCACTCCCAGCCATATTGGGCTGGGAGTCACCATCCGAGTCGTCATCGGACCTGGGCGCACACAAAGAGCATTGCCAGCGGCTGTCGCTCTGCTCGATGTAGGGGCCATCACGCCCCCAATCGAGCCCAAAGCAACCATCATGGATCCAGCAGTCACATGCATCACACTGGGCCCAATTCTCAGTCTTGCCGGTGCCCACATCCTGGCCGCAGGGGCACGTGGTGCCGTCATCCCACATGTCGGGCTCGGGCGCCTTCCGCTTGGTGCCGCGGCGGGGTCGGGATGCCTGCGTGGCAGCCCGCTCCTCCTCTTTCTTCCGCTTCGCCTCCGCACGTTCCGCGTCGCGTCGCTGTTTGTCCTCCGCTGCCTTTTGTTTCTTTTCCTCTGCGGCCCGTTTGCGTTCCTCTTGTTTCTGTTTCCTATCCTCCTCCTCTTTCCTCTTTTCGTCCCGTTTCCTAAGGTTATTCTCGGTAAGCCCTTTGTTGTATACCTCACCAAACTCCTTCACGAATCGATCCATGTCCGATTTATAGCTATTCATATGCCCATGTGCTCATCTACATACTCAAACAACGCTTTCTCAATACTATTCGGCAAGGATGGTTTGCGGCCCGGGGTGCTTAGGCCGTTCCGCAACCTTGTCATTCTGGCCCGGACCGCAGATTTAGTGGTGTGATGCCGGAACACTTGATGAATCGTGATTTGACCAATCAAGATTCGCGCAACGGCACGATCAACGTTGCTCATCCTACGATCTTTCCCTTGCAAATACCTCAACGGCAACTTTTCAAAGTCCGCAACGTATTGAGGCAACAACAAGGAACGAGAGGTGAGAGGAGGAGCAGGTTGGGTGGAAGTTTGCACGACACCAGATCCCGGCATGCATGATTCGGCCTGTGATCGGCGCACTGCCGTTTGACTCACCGTCCTCTTTTGACTCTTGGTCCGCAAACCCCTTGGTCCGGCCTCAACACAAGCCCGGGAAGAGGCAGCCTCCTTGGCTGCCACCAAGTATTGAGCCACCCCAAGTGAGGCAGCCCGCACCGGTCGACCACTACGATTTACGGATGCATCTTCCAGATTTTTGAGAGGAGAATGGTCATGATGACTCGTCCCCTCATCAGAATCTGGTTGTGAGCAAGGAACAAAGTCTAGAATCGTGTCTAGATTTGCGTTCTTTTGTTTGTCGGTTTCTTCTTCGTTATCCGACTCTTCAACTTCACTGGCAGAAAACAGCAGTCCCTCTGAACTGCTCGACTGCTCCCTGCTCAAACCCACACTACTCTCTATTTCATCGAGTAGAGCAGCCGCAAAAGGATCCTTTTGAGCCAACCGGAGACTTGTGGAATCTGTCCACTTGAAGGACAAAGAAAACTGTCCTTCATCAAGACCAGGGTGGCTATTTTCCATGGACACCGTTGAGAAAAACAAGAAAACCGTAGTGAAAAGCAGGAGGTACCGTCAGTGCCGAAGAAAAAAAAAGGGCCCAACCGGAAAAAACCCTCTGGATCCGTCCCTCCTACCTAGCCTGGGTCCGTAGCTACCCGTAGAACCACAATTTATGAGATTTGGTGCTATGTAGCCGACACACGAGCCGTGACCGTGACCCGCATCGGATATGCTCGCCATTTGGCAAGTCCCGCATTTAGCGCACTTGCTGAGAGCGCTGTGTTCCCAGCGGCAGATCTGCCGATTTTTAGCACCAATTCTGGATTTTTTTACATCAATCGAGAGCCTGGCTCTCAATCTGTAGATCTATCCAGAAAAATCCAGCAGATACCCAAAAAATATTGAGAAATCGACGCGACTGTGACCCACGGGCGGAAAATGCTCGGAGTTCGGCAAATCACCCTATCTTTTCTCCCACAATGGACCCGCACGACACAGTACAACAGCGCTAGCACAACTCCATCATGAAAGATAAAAGCGTGAAGAGTATGGGTGTAATACAACTTGCCATTGACTGGCCCACCCGAGGGGGTGGGCCGGTAGCTGGGGTTGTGTTTGGCTTTTCGTCACGTGTGGCACATACATGGGGAATCCAGAAGTCTGGGCACAATGTGCATTCGCACCTCACTGAGAGAGCAGGAGCATCTGTCTGTAAAAAGCAGTGTGTCACCCGTGTGTCAACCTGAGAGTGCCGTGCTGACAATATGGTTTACAGTGCATGGGTGGAAGCCTTGGCTAGTAAGGCGTCCTCGTAGCGTGGGGAGCCACCATGGTTGAGGGTAACCTTTAGTGTTGAGTTCCTGAACTAGGTGGATGCAATTTATATGAGTGGCTTGCACATCGTGCGCGTAATATAGACATTTCCCTACCATGCTGGGCACCATACCTTTCACGACCGTGCGGCAGTTTATGGAGTAAGCGTCTACAAACCGAATGGCGACCTGGTTTCTGTGTGGCATGGGCGGGTTTCGGTGTTTCCAGTGGAGGGAGATGTGGTTCGTGCCGGGATGCAGGGTGACCACAGATTCCAGTGTGGTCAGTGTGTGTCCCACTGCTTCAGCCTGGAGTTTCAGACCATACACAGACTGCATGAAAGACATCACATGATTGATGGTGTAGCCGGGCATGGCATTCATTATGCCCACAATATTATTACGATAACGATAGGGGAGCAAGGGCAACATTTGTGGGGGCAGGTGCGCGCTCATGCGTTTACTGTACCTTTTCGGCCACTCCAGGGCCTGGTACTCTTTCCACATACAGAACAGTGAAGCGCATTGTGCCGACGCTGTGCCGCCTATCGCCACCCCCCTGACCTGTCTGTAGACCCGGGAGTCCACAATAAACACAGTGTTTTGGAATAGTTCGAAGCGCAGGAAGGTCAGGAGGTCCTGTTCGGAGATGTTAACAAAGTCCTTGGACGTACCCTGTCCCATGCGGTCCAGCCAGCGTACACTCTTATGGATCGCAAACCATGGCCGCCGGCAGCTGCGGAAGGGGCAGTTTTAGTGCAAAATCGAATGGAAAATCATAGTGCGGCACCAGGATCCAAGATTTTGTTTTGATAGGATGTTAGAACTATTAATTCTATCTTTGGATATCTTTGGATCCTGATGGCGCACTGCTAATGCCAAAAAAGTGGTGTTGGGTCCATGGCGACTTGGTAGTGTCGACGCAATGGCGTTCGCCGCCGGCCGAGCTACCATTGCAGCCACCCCCTCCTCATTTGAAGTATGGTAGGACACCACAATGGTGCTACCTTGCTGATTGCAAGACTAGGGGCAAGGCATGGTTGGGCACAATCAAGCAAGAGAAGTTTGAGAAGAAGACCTTTGAAAGCCATTGTCAACAAGTTGCAACTAGGACGCGCTCAAGGCTCAAAAGGATGGACAGACATGTATTTGATGAATGCATATAACACACAAAGCTCATGGTTCCACTACTTGCAAGAAGCCATGAATAGGCACATAGACACTCGAACTCCGGTGATCCCGAGCACAAATGCTACACTTGCGTTTGCAGCCTAAATGGAATTTTGATCAGTGCGTGCCATCCGTTGATTGTGCTCCTTGACGTGGAACAAAGCTCATTTTAGCTCATTCTTCTCGTCGGCCATCGGAAATACCGACGTTGAAATAGCGGACTACCCGCATCGTTCACGACTACGACAAAACGTAAGGCTCGGCAACACGCACTATGCCCGGCAACAAGCACTGTAAGAATTGCGGTTGGGGATCCCATAGTACAAGGAATTGCCCCGGGTAAAAGAAAAAGCAAGGTTCAAAACGCTCCCGCCCCGGAGGATCGCCAAGCAAAAAATCCTATGGCCGAGGTGGTAGCAAAGGTAAAGGACGCGGTCGTGGCCGGGACAACCACAATGCTCAATGTTTCAACGCTGGCACAAAGCAAGCACGAAACAAATCCTCAGTGGCCGGCCATAGGCTGTAGCGCTAACAGTGACAGCGACAAAGCAAGAGAAGTGTCTCATCAAGGGTCACAGGCTGAAGGCACACGCATGTCTAGTCACTGGTGGTCCCCACGTGCCTTGGCTACGGTTCAGAGTGCAAACTGAGGCAAACCAGCGGCGCCCTGCATAGAGCTTTAATCACTGGTGCACTGTACACCGGCTGTTGCTTAAACACTGTGCACATGGAGACAGGTTCACCCACTGTCACTGCCTCAGGCGCTGCATGCCCCGCCTTTCATTGTTTCGCTTTTATGCACTAAACTAACGGCAACGCAACACTTCACAGGTGTAGCTTAGTATACAGAAGGTGGAAAACATGCAAAACCTGAAATGTGGTGGCAGTGGGATTGCACTGGTACTTAAGTACGTTGCTCTGCACTCACAGCAAAAGCTGTCATGCACCTACAGCACGCACGGTAGGCCAGTCAGAATGCACCCCTGCAGAACTAGATGCCGAAGGTTCCAGAAATTCAATACTTCATCAAAACTGCAAATTTTGTTCAAAAAATATTGATATACCTGCAGGAACGAGAGTTCACTTCACGATCCCACTTTGGAACAGGCGATTCTGGGAGCGGCGGATTTTGACCAGCGCGTGGGGTCGCATGCGCGCTGCAGCACCAGTGACAGTAGCTGTGGCGCTACCACAATTCAGGTGACAACTCGTAAAAACTACATTAGTAGCACATAAACAGTGCAAGGACAATTGTACACAAACAGAACAAAACAAAAGCTGCCACGCACAGGCAGCTGCAAATAAAAGGGGAAAGCCCACCAACTGACCTGTATGGGGGCGACATGCATCCTCGGCTCGCAACAAACAGCAGCACCGCGGGACATGTCGCCGAGAGCCCGGCCGGATAATTGCACGTATCTGACGGCGGTTTGAGGATCCGGGCAGACCACACTTACCCTGCTTTCCCTCACGAATCCAGGCGTGGAGGAGGTGGAGGGGGAACACTCGGTATAGCCGAAACTTGTCCCACCACCGCAGAATTTGTCGTTTCCACCAACCTACCAGGTAGCCTTTCAAGATCAGGTTCCACACCAAACACCGCAGGTTAGTGATCAAATCGTCTGTTGACCAGGCATACCAGATACATTTAGTGAAGAGAGCTGGGAGTTGTGAACGCCACACGTACCGAGCATTGGGGGAGGCCGGATGTATCCATTTTAGGTGTTCCCCGTGTAGGGCTTCCTCTAGTGTGCGGGGGGCGCCTTTACGGAGGAGGGAGAGGAGGTGCCCCTGGAAGGGACACGAAATTGCCCCTTCGCCCCAAACAACTACAGAGTCATGGACCTCCCACTTCAAACCAATGCCGTAGGTGCTCCGCAGGAGTGCGGCGATACAGAAACGCACAGTGCGCAGGATATCCTGTGGAATATTCGCAAAAATAATGTACAGGTTGTCTCGGTATCTGCTGAGCAAGACAAAGGGGAGATTTTCATCATCGGAAGAGAGGGCATCCACTGGCGCGTCCCATGGGGGGGGGCTGCAGGATTTCGCCCACCACCCCAGCCACAGGGTTATAGCACTTCAGAAAATCTCCAACCCTCCCTCGTTGCACTACTGGGGTATGCCGCACAATGGTGTGCAGGCGCCCGCATGGGGCGCCGTCCCAGGGGGGCGGTATTCGCGAGCATGACAACGTGGGATGCAATTTGAATGGTGCCCTGGAGCCGGTCCACCGGCGCCCACCAGCCCCGGCAACCGTGTTCATTCAAGTCGTGCTCAGTGACCGACCGCGCATTGGGGGATGTCATGAGCAGCCCATGGTGCAGCATAGACGAGGCCACGGACGGGGCCATGGTCCAGTCGCAGGGCCGTGTAAGAACCACTTGTGCCGTGGGGCGCGCAGGGAGGTAGGGCGGGCAAAGTTCGCTCCCCGCAGGGGGGGGGTTATCAACCACAGACTGCCACGCTTCCTGGGCAAGCCCCGTAGAGGCAGAGTCGAACGGGTGACGTTCCCTCCACATAGCCCAGAGTTCGGCCGCTTGGGCGGAAATAAATCCCCCGATGGGCACACCTTTGCCCCCTTGGGCCAGCACCACACCACCGGCTGTAAAAAGAACATTTTGGTCTAAGTCAAAGTCTAAGAAGCGCATGATGGCGGCTTCTTCTACCACCAGGAATGACTGTGCTGCTGAGGTGCCTACTCGGTCTAGGTGTTTGCTTTCACGGGAAATGGAGAAGGCGGCGTGTTTAGTGCGTTGTTTAGCGCACATACGTCGCATAGCCCAGCGGGCTGCTTGTTTCACTTCCTCGGCCGGTATCCCCCAAAACATATCGGCCATGTCTTCTTCAGCAAAAATCGTTAGTTCCGGGACGGCACCCATGCGTTGTGCAGCGTGGACCTGATCCCTGACTCCCTGCATCTTGGCAAACCCCAACCCACACCCCAAATCGCATAGAAAATTGACCAGGGCCTGGGGGCACCGGCTGATGACTTTGGACCACTGCTGCAGGGGGTGATTTTTGAGCGACACAGGTAGGTAGGTAGGTATCTTTGGGAGCTCGGGATGCCTCCTTTGACATTGCAGGAAGAAGGTCTTACCAAGGGGACGTCCTGTCCCTCCCACTGCCCTATGTCAGGTGCCTCTTGAGCCGCTCCCGCATGTGCTTGGGAAGGCATTGTCGCGGCCACCCGGTCCATGTGTCCCGGGTGGGAGGGTGTCCCCACATGTGTCCATGGGTAGGGCCACATGCCCCCTCCTTTGGGCGGCTGCTCTGGGGGCTGCCCAGCCGTGTGGAGTATCTCTCACCACAAGGGGTATTGCTCCCGCTAGTCTACGGTACGACCGCCTCAGCCTTGTGGCTTGAGTTGCGGGGCCACTCTGCTTGGCAGGCGACCCCCTCCTGGACTGTGTACCGGCTCGCCTGTCACCGGTTGCTTCCATGGCTCCGGGTGACATTTGCCATGGTCCCCGATGCAGCCTGGCCGGGCTCGGACCAGAGGCCTCGGAGTACCGCTCCTGCCACTGGCCCGGTGGGTCGGCTGGGTCGCCCCAGTGCGTCCGACCCATGGGGTGTTGGTTCTTTCCTGTCCCTCGGCCGCCCTACGTGTGTGCAGTGTCCTGGGCCGCTTGGCTCCTGTTCACCGGTGTGCCCGCGCGGTTTGTTGTGTTGCATCTGCGGTGTCCTAGGCCACTTGGCTCCTGTTCACCGGTGTGCTCGCTCGGTGTGTTGTTTTGCGTTTGCGGTGTCCTGGGCCACTTGGCTCCCGTTCACCGGTGCGCCCGCTGGGTGTGTTGTGTCGCGTGTGCGGTGTCCCGGGCCACTGGGCTCCTGTTCACCGGTGCGCTCGCTTGGTGTGTTGCTTTGCGTGCGCGGTGTCCTGGGTCACTTGGCTCCTGTTCACCGGTGTGCCCGCTCGGTGTGTTGTTTTGTGTCTGCGGTGTCCTGGGCCACTTGGCTCCTGTTCACCGGTGTGCCCGCTCGGTGTGTTGTGTTGCGTGTGTGGCGTCCTGGGCCCCTTGGCCCCCGCTCACCGGTGTGCCCGCCCGGTGTGTTGTGTTGCGTGTGCGGTGTTCTGGGCCACTTGGCTCCTGTTCACCGGTGCGCTCGCTTGGTGTGTTGCTTTGCGTGTGCGGTGTCCCGGGCCTCTTGGCTCTTGTTCACCGGTGTGACAGGCCGTGGTGTCTCGTCCCTTTGTTGCCCTCGGTGCACGCGCGTGTGCCGTGTCCTGGCCCTCGTGGCGCCCGTTCACCGGTTTGTGCGCTGTGTGCGGTGTGCGTGTGCCATTGGTGGTTGTGTCCCTCTTCCTCCCCCCCTAATTTTCGTTTTTTTTTTATGGAAAAAAAAAGGAAAGAAAAACAGGGGCGCGCGTACACTGCAGGCACAGGCACGGGCAGCTGGTGCGGCGGTGCAATAGTGTTGTGTCCGGCGTGTGTTGTCGGTGCTGTGGCGGCGGTCGCGCCCCAGGGGTGCGGCTCGCGCGTCCTGATGTACACGGGTATGGGCCAGGGTGGGTTTGGTTAGGTGTCTCTTTGCTTCTGGAGCTGACCGGCTAGGCGGCTGTGTGGGCTGTGGGTGTGGGCTGTGGCTACGTTGTTCCCTCGGCGGGCCTGGTTAGGAGTCAAGGGTTAGCGGTTTCGGGGTGTGGCTCGGGCTTGATTTGTGTTTGGGTTTTGGCTCGGATAGGCGGTTGCGACGGTAGCGGGCCTGGGTTCGGTGCCTGTGGGCGTAGTGGTGCCCGTTGTCGTGTGCGTTGGCGTCCTTCGGCGTCCGGTTCGTTTGGTGACTTCTGGGCGGGGCCTGGCGTGGCGCCCCGTGGTGGTGGTTTGCTGGGCAACGGGGTTAGGTGGCGGCGCCTCTGGCCGGGGGGTCAGGCGCGTCGTGTTGTGTGGCGCGCAGGGCTCCTGGGGTGCTGTGGGTGCCGCCGGTGTCGGTGCGCCGACGCTTGTGGGGTGGTGAGGGGGTGTGCGTGTGCGGGGCTGGGCTTTGGGTGATGTCCCAAAGGCGGATGCCGTCTCGCTGTGTCTCCTGGAGGGTCTCCCGCAGGCGCCTGAGGACATACGGGTGGTCCTGGGGCGCGGGGAGGTTGCGGGGGCAGACTCCCAGGGGGTGGAGCGCATCGGCCAGCATGGCTTCCCATGCGGCCTGCGGCATCCATCCCCCCGCCGGCCGGAGGCGGCAGTTCTCCATCCACCCCTTGCGGGGCCGGTGGACCAGGCCCTCGAGGGAGGGCTCTCCCCGGGCCCACTTTCGCAGCTCCCAGAGCTGCGTGTGGGTCCAGCGCTGCCACCCCTGTCCCTGGGCGGGCCCGAGTCTTGGGCGGAGGAGTGGGCGTGGGTGGGTGTGACGGGGTCGTGGGAACCGGTGGCGGTGGCGGGCCCGGGGGATTCCTCGTAGTCCTGTACCGTGGGGGTGCGCGGGGAGTGGGGGCGCGAGCGGATGTGGACCCGCGGGTGTGCGCGCACGGTCTCCGCCTCGGGGTTGGGTGGGGACTCGCGGCGGCGGCGGTAGCGGGGCATGCGCTGTACGTGGGCTGTCATCGAGGGTTGGTAGGGGAGCAGGGACGCTGCTGGCGGACCCTGGCGTCGTTCTGGCCTGGTCGGGGGCGGTCCGTGGGCCTGGGGTGCGGGCTTTGAGAGGTGGCGGAACGAGGTGTGTCGTGCTTCGGCCGCGGCGCGCTCCGCTATGAAGGTGGTGGCGGCGGCGTCGGTGACGGTGGGGGGGCGCCGTGCTGGGCGCAGCTGCCTCTGGGCCTGGGACGGCTGGGGCCGAATGTCATAGAGGACGTCCTCGGGGGGCCAGGCTCGTGCTGCCGTCGCGGCGCCGGGTTAGGACTTGGGTTTGGGCTTGGCTGCGGGTTGCAGTCGTGGCGCGCTGACGGGTTTGGGTGGCTGTTTGGCGGCGGTCTTGGGTTTCGGCTGGGTCGCGGGTGTGGGCCTCGTCGGGGCGTGGGCCTTGGCGGCGGCGGGGTTGCTCGCGGTGGGGGCGGGTTTGGGGGCCCGTTTGGGAGGTGTCCCCCGCGGCCTGGGCGGTGGAGTGCTGGATGAGGACGTGGTGGTGGTGGTGGATGAGGTGGTCGTGGTGGTGGAGGTTGTGAAGTCGGAGGCGGAGGAGAGGGCTGTGGGGGACGGCGGAGCGCCCTGGGCTTCGAGGGCGGGCGTAGGATGCTGGGTCCTGTAAGTGACGAGAACGAGGGTGCAGGTTCGGGCACCGGGCGTGTGCGCGCGTTTTCCCTGGTGGTCCGTGCGTGCTGGTGCTGGTGTGGCGGCGTTGTCTCGGCTGCGCGGGCACGTGGGTTACCCGGGGGGTGGCCATATCTGCTCCAGGACGTGGGGGTGTGTTTGCTGGAGGTAGTCGAGGGTGCGGAAGAAGCATCGCTGGATGCCGGGCATGTCCTCCTCTGTGAGGTGGGGGTAGTTTTGGGTGGGGGTGTCTGGGCCCGGCCACAGCAGCGCCATGAGACGGGCTGCCACCATGTATGGGCAGAGCTGTAGGGTGGTGGGGCGTGGGGGGGTGGGTCCCCTGCGGTTTGGGGGGGCTTCCCTCTGCCAGGGGCGCAGCGAGACCACCAACACCCACCGGTCCGTGGGGATCCCCCAGGTCTGTTGGGTCCACTTGGCGAGGCAATACATCGCCCTACCAAGGCCCTGGATGCCGCTGCGCATGGAGAGCAGCGTGTCCAGGGATTTGCGTTCCCACGTGCCCCAGATGTGGGGGTTGCCGGCTCGTCCCCCCTGGCGTACGTGTCGAGGCCTGGGTTTTGGGGGGGGGGGGGGGCGTAGTCGGCGGGGAGGAGGGAGTCGGTGCCGTGCACCACCCAGTGGTCAGTTGGTGCGTGGTAGTGGGTGGTGGAGAGGGTGTAGTGCAGATTGTACATGAGAGTCATGTACGTGGAGGGGGCTGGCTGGCGGTCGTCGGGGGCGGGGATGTCCCCCGGGATGTGGTGCCGGAAGTTGCTCAGGGAGGCCATCCGGGCTACCCATGTTTCCCGCTCCCACTCTTTGGTGTTGTCGGGGGTGGCGCTGGGTGGGGGGTGGGCCATGTTGGGCTTGCGGTAGCGGGTGCGGCCCTGGGTGCTGTCCCGCTCCGGCACGGGATGTCCGACTAGGTGTCGCCCCCAGTCGATGGGGGGCACCCAGAACGACACAATATCCCTCCATTGGAGTCCATCGGCCACATGTTCATTACTTTTCCACTTCATCAGCTCAAATACACATGGCGCTTGAGGCAGTACCTTCACGAAGGGGGGAGGTTTGCTTCGGTGGTTGCAGGGGTCATCGGGGGTCCCGCAGTCAGAGTCAGGCGGGTGTCTAGATAACAGAAAATCATTCAGCCACGTGTGTACCGATTCGTCTGTCCGAAACAGTTTACGGAGTCGCTTAGCTCGAAATTGCGTCAGCGAGAACTCCAGAATCGCGCGCCCGGGTAAGAATCTCCTTGGTCACCATAGCCCTAGCTATGTCAGGCGAGGTAGACCAGCCCCAAACAGAAAGCCCACTACCGAAAATGATCGAGCTAGTCCAGTGGAGCTCAGACAGCTTGCTGCAGAAACCCGCAGGTCTGAACAGGGCCTTGTCCCACGCACCTCCCCGCAGGCCGAAAGCACGCAAGCGGTAAGGTGCGTCGTGTGCGACAGGGGCGCTCAGCCAGGGAAAGGCGTCACTAGCCGTATCCACTTCGGACCATACGGTGCAGAACAGATCGCATACAAGTAGGCCTACCCGTTCAGGGGGCATAAGGGGTCTGTCCTGGAACCTGCCATCGTTTACAGAGAACACAAGAATAGCGCTGTCTAGCAATTTTTCGGCAACAGTGGAGAGGGAGTCTACCACAAATTCAGGGGAGGGGAGGACCCGATTGCGGGGGTTACTGCCCAACATCCTGTCCGTCGTGGGGCCAAAATGTGCTTGCCACTGCAGCGGTGAGCGCAGGATCACATGTTGCGTCGCATTTTCGAGGTTAGGGCAGAGGGAGAAAAGGGTGGGACAATGACATGGTACACTGTGTATCTGCTGCATAGTCGTCTGGTGTACCTGTTGCAAAGGATCCGTTTGGCCGGATTTCACCACCCACATACCGAAGTGGTCGGAAAAGCTTACCCATTCAGCAAAAGGGTGGTTCGTGTTGGTGCGTTCCAGCTCTTCTGCCACAATACCTGGCACGCGCAGTTGCGCTCCCCGTTTCAATACGTCGCCTACAGTTGGTGGCGGTTGTGGGATGACAGTCACACACTTCTGCAACCAAGCTTTCAGCGCGTCAGGAACGGTGAAAAGGCTCACGCTTTTTCGCACAAAACTCGCAACATTCCGCAGAGTGGCATCAGAATGAGATGGCAGGCGCACAGTGATACATCTTCGGAGCTCAATCCCCCAAGCAGACTTCGCAGCAGACTTTACAGCTCGGAACAGTTTTTCAAACAGAGGGGTTTGTAAGTGCCCAAAAGAGTCAACCAAAAATCTAATAACAGTAGGGAGCCCCAGGTGGGAGACTCCTTTGGAAAGGATATATGAGGCTTTGGCTTTTAGAGTTTTCAACTCAGGTGAGTCCGCTCGCTCGTCTGCAATCAGTTGCCACACCAGCCTGTCAACGCCTCCTAAAGGGGTGCGCTGATTGGCTGTTGGTGCATGTACCCGGTTCCAATACCGCTCGTGCTCCCCTGCCACAGGGGCTGGGACGCGTTCAATAGGGTACATAGTCATGGGACTTATCCCATGTTTGGCAATGAGGCGGGGAAGAGACGGGAGTCGGCCTGAACGTATGGAAGCACACGTGGTCTTACACCTGCGACCTACATATTTCTTATAGAGAGAACGTCCCTTGTGCAAGTGTTCAAAAAACCTTTGGATCGGGGGACGGGGGCCCGTGATGGCACCACACTGACCAATATAGGGTAGATGTGGGCCACATATGCAGTAGATAATGCAATCACTGCATGTCAGGTCTAAGTCCGGGGGGAGTCAGGCAAGGCGCGCAATACGCCGCAAGCGTCGGTCTGGCGCATCAAACATTAGCTTGTTGGACTCGGTGAGCAGTCTTGCTACCTCTATCCAGTCAATATTTCCCGCGCGTATCAGTGCCTCTCGCTGCTTGGCCAGACTGTCCCATTGTTGCCAGAAGGAGTAAACCTCAGTTTGGGAGAAACCATCGTATCTCTGGGCACTGGTGGACTCGCCTTTGGCGTTTACCCGGCGTGAATGGGTGGGAAAGGTGGATGGGAGGGGACAGAATTCACCTTCGACCTGGTGCGTCAATGGTCCCAGCGCTCTTGCCAGGGCACGGGGGTCAACGCTCGAACCCAGTGGGGCCGTGCCACTCTCGATGATAAAGAATTCCCAGGGTGAGTCATTCCAAACCCACTGTTCTTTTTGTTGGCCGTAAAGGCGCATCTTTAGCCGAGGGGCGCTGGCAAACATGGCAGCACGGCCAGCGGCAATCCAGTGGTCGATCCAGGTAGACCATTCGGGTGAGGAGCCTGCAGGCATGGCTACCACAAGGCGGAACTTGCAAGAACCAAAGGTCAAGTAGTTGACGGTTTCGAAGAAATCTGTCGTAGGAAAAGGGAAAATATCGGTTCGGGCGAAGAAGCTCGCGAGTGAGTCGTTGCGGGCAATATTCTTCATGATCATCTCTGTCGGGGTAAGCGGGGAGGCTCCCACGGACACGCATGCCATAGACTCACCGGAGAACACTGTAGTCGGTGAACTCCAAGGGGAAATATGCAGAGAGCATGAGACGCCGAGCGTGTCCACCAACGCATTTCCCCAGCCCCCATTGAACCTCATCAAACGCCTGGGGTTGCCGCCGCGCAAGGATAGCTTCCAGTAGTTCTCCAGGACAGCAAGGCTGTCATTAGAAATAGCATCCACAGCTCCGGGGGACCATCCGTTAGACAGCGCGAAGTAAGGCCACAAGCGCTGAATCGAGCGGTCCGGGAGGAAAGCAGGTTCGGCATACCAGGACTCCTGGCCGTTCTGATCTTGTGGGGACAGTTCGGCTTGAGCATCTTGCAGGTCTAGAGGAGGGGACGAAGGAGACAGCACAGGCTGGCGCTTAGTCGAGGCTGCAGTCGATTCGGCTGCCTGATCAACAGAGCATTGTTTGTGGCGGCGTACTTCGTCCAGAGCAACAGACAGGTCGTCAGCTACATGCCGAAAATGCTGGAGCGTGCAGGTTTGGCGTTGCAAATTCGCCAGCTGCATGTGTATAGCGTCGCGTACCGCAGGATCTACATCTATGAGTAAGTCATCAAAGAGTGTCGAAACACTGACGCCGTCAGCAGGGGCTGGATCCATGGCTCAGGCAAGGGAAAGAATAATCCAGACAAAAAGGCCGAAACGTGGTAGCTTGGTATCGATGATAGAATGCTCGAAAAACCAAAGACGAAGCGAATGTGGAATTGATTGCGAGTATTGCGAGTATTCCACCGTGCACCAAAGTGGCTTAACGGCGGAACGGTAAAACGTACCTTAGCGTGCTCCTCACGCCTGCGCTGGTGCTTGGCCGCTAGGTAGTACAGCAGGTGAAGACACAAAGGAGGCAGACGAGGAAGCGCACTCTTGGTTGGCATGTGCGACCGTAGGATCGGGGTTTTGCCCAGCATCCGGTGGGTTAGCTTGTCCCTCTCCCGATCTACAATTAGCTCGTGGGTTTGCCCGTAGCACCCGTTTCTCTGCGGTCTCAGGTTGCAGGAAGATACTGTCCAGTTCCACCGTGTAGACGTCGTCTCCTGGTGGATTGGTTGGCAATTCTGCAAGCGGAGTGAGTGGGTCTAGCTTACATGCGGCTTCCCAACGGGATATGTCTACCTTGAATGCTTCAGCTATCTCCTCCGGAGATTTGATTGCCGCCATGTGCCGGACTGCGTTCCATGCTTCACAATTGCGTTGCCATCTCTCTGAAAGTTCTCCTTACCACTGTTCACGAGAGAGTTTATGCTCTCGCGCTGCATGTCCAACGTGCATCTCAAGCAGACAAGGATTATTCTTCTTCCACTCATCAAAGCTGACATCTTCAGGAAGACCAAAACTCGGGATAGAACGAAAAGCAGAATTGCTCGCTGGGTTTGAAGCGGCTGCTCCTAGCAAGCTGCTGAACGGTTTAGCGTGCTGCAGACTACTGGCGCCAAAGTTCGGGATGGCGTTGGACTTGGCACGCTCAACAGTGTCAAAGCTGATATTAGGGACAGATGAATTTTCATCGGGCTTTCGGTGAGACTTGCCTGCGCGGTTCTTTGCTTTCCCTGGGCGCTGGTTTTTCTTCGCAACTTTATCTTCATCACTGGAATCATCCACAAGGCTTGAGAGCGTGCTCATCATCAGCCGCAGCGCTTCTCGTTTTTTGTCCTCTGTGCCTGATTTGCTGGATGGCATCGTAGACGTTTCCAGGAGATGGTGTATAGGATCCGCGCGAAGAAGATGATGGTAAAACGTAGAACACAGCGAAAGAGCGGGCGGGGAAGAGGTGGGACGAAGAACCGAGACGTTTTAGTTGCACGTCTCGTGTGAGCAGAGTTCAACGCTGGCACAAAGCAAGCACGAAAAAAATCCTCAGTGGCCGGCCATAGGCTGTAGCGCGAACAGTGACAGCGACAAAGCAAGAGAAGTGTCTCATCAAGGGTCACAGGCTCAAGGCACACGCATGTCTAGTCACTGGTGGTCCCTACGTGCCTTGGCTACGGTTCAGAGTGCAAACTGAGGCAAACCAGCGGCGCCCTGCATAGAGCTTTAATCACTGGTGCACTGTACACCGGCTGTTGCTTAAACACTGTGCACATGGAGACAGGTTCACCCACTGTCACTGCCTCAGGCGCTGCATGCCCCGCCTCTCATTGTTTCGCTTGTATGCACTAAACTAACGGCAACGCAACACTTCACAGGTGTAGCTTAGTATACAGAAGGTGGAAAACATGCAAAACCTGAAATGTGGCGGCAGCGGGATTGCACTGGTACTTAAGTACGTTGCTCTGCACTCACAGCAAAAGCTGTCATGCACCTACAGCACGCACGGTAGGCCAGTCAGAATGCACCCCTGCAGAACTCGATGCCGAAGGTTCCAGATATTCAATACTTCATCAAAACTGCAAATTTTGTTCAAAAAATATTGAAATACCTGCACGAACGAGAGTTCACTTCACGATCCCAATTTGGAACAGGCGATTCTGGGAGCGGCGGATTTTGACCAGCGCGTGGGATCGCATGCGCGCTGCAGCACCAGTGACAGTAGCTGTGGCGCTACCACAATTCAGGTGACAACTCGTAAAAACTACATTAGTAGCACATAAACAGTGCAAGGACAATTGTACACAAACAGAACAAAACAAAAGCTGCCACGCACAGGCAGCTGCAAATAAAAAGGGAATGAATGTCGGCTTTGCGGAAGCACAAAACATTTCCCTTGGGAGTGCCATTGCAAAAAGAAGGCAGAAGATACCGATGAAAACGGTCATCTTGTCTATGAGTTTGTTTGTTTCAACTGTACCGAGCAAGGCCACGTTGTGAAAGATTGCCCACATCCGCTCAACTATCGGCGCTCAAAGGCCAACAAGAACAAATTCTGGAAGTGCGTTGAGGATGGAACGAATTTCGAAGAGGTGATGATCAAACCGCATGAGCGCCTAGGCGCACGGCCTCCACCGCTACACGTCTCAAGTGACGATGAGGAATACGCGCACGCTATCCTATGCACCCGACCTCGTTGGGACGAGCCAGTGGCGCAAGAAATTCTTGCATTGGTTGCCGGTTCACCGGACATGGAAATCACCGACAAAGGTCTTGTGTTGACGTTTCCCAGTGAGAAAATGGCTGCGGAGGCAATGGAAAACCTCAACGGCATCATCACTTCCGACGGGGATGGAATTACCGCTGTGCGTTACACCGAAGAGGACGTGGAAAGTGGTGGCCACAAGAAACCTCATGATGATACACCGGAGAAACCCGCGGCAAAAAGCCAGAAAACCTCAGGATCCGGTGACAAGGGGAAATATCACACGGCGTCCGCATGTGCTAAGAACCTCTTTGCGAAACCGGCCCCTAGGAACAATGTCTCAAGTAAAGCCGCTGCCCCGCCTATGTCTTCATCACTCACAGAACACCCCTAGTTCATGGCTTTGACAGGGCGTGTGACTACTTTGGAGAAGACGAGCAATCGCATTGAGAAGAAGGTCCACACTATCCAAGGTGACCTCGGTGGTATGAGTGGGTTGCTCCAAATGATGGCGGCGAACACATTGAACCTCACGCCGGAAGAAGGGCGCCGGCGGCAATCACAATTCCAGCAAGAAGCGATGCAGAGCCCACTCCCCGACACGTCTACATCGAGCGCGGACAAGAAACCGTCCACACAAGATGCACCCGTTGGGGACAATGACACACACATGGCTGGAGCATCAGGGAAGCGCCTAAGAGATGAGGATAATCCGGAAAAATGGGGCCTCGTGAAGATCACGCCTTTGAAATACGCCGTCAAAAAAGTGGAAGTCCTACGTGCGCACCCGGGGCCGGACAATGACGAAGGATTTCGAGTACGAGATGCAGCGAGCGGTTTTGAACAATGGCTCCCGATGGCGGATTTATTCGACTCGGAAGACGAAGCCAAAAAGAGTTTCACCACTCGATCTCGCCACTCCACTCCCCAGGAATCTACACAACCCGGAGCCGGTGAGGCGTAATCATGTCCATGACTACATTGCCCCTTGCGCTGACGAAGCCCCAACGAGAGAAGAGGACGCCACGCCGATTTTAGGATGAACCGTTCACATACCGTATCCAACGTGTGTGTGCACCGGTGGAGGACACACATGCTCATGGTGAGGTACTACAAGTGCCGAAGGCACGGTGGCCACGATCCCGCTGAAACCCGCGCCGCAAGGCGCACTCCTCACAGCCACAACGCGACAATGCACGAGGGAAGAAAACCGAAGGTCAAAATAAACGACGTGCACGCCGCACGCAAGAGCGCCAAAAACGTTTCTTGCCTATAGTACCCCAGGAGCATGATCACCCGCCATCCCCCGAATCTGACGTGACATCCAGTTCCTCTGCTTCGCCGGACACAACCACGCTGCCTTTACATTCGCTATTTTTTTCGAGCCGACAGTATGTGTACAACCCAACCTGTGGGACGGGATGTGGACCCACACAGGATGCAAGTTGAATGCATGCAACAACGTTTGCTACGCATCAATGAGCTTGGACATATACTATCAAACCGCAATGTTACTCCCGATTATGTTGATGAAGTCAGTGCTTTTGACTTTAACGATCCGTGATGCCCTGTGTATTACAACTGCCTTCGGTTAAAAGAAAAAATTACCCATGGTCACGGACTGCGCCGGCTTTGGAGGCTTTTCGCTGAACACGAGCACTTGTATCGCTGGATTGAAATGACACCTGAAATATCGACTCGTTTTGTCTCATATGTGAACAGCATGCAACAAGAGCTACACACACTGATCACTCACGTGGGGAATACACTGTGGTCTTTACCACATGGTATGTTCACAAGCCTGGATACCCTGTTCAAGATTGACAATGTCTGGGGTACGTGTGCCATCGAGCGCGCAAATGCAAATTTCACCAGCTTGTTAAGTGCTGACGCTCCATATCAGGCACCCCCTAAACGTGCACAACACACACACCACACGCACCTGGTGCTAGTACAGCCACACATGTCGGGAGACATGCTACACCACATCGTGCGAGCGTGTGCGGGGCCGATTCGAGTCATATTGGCCATTCCTGACGCGTGTGACGATTGGAAAACACTTGCTTCACAACATGTTTCACAAGGACACGGGTGAAAAATGTGTTACCTGAGAGAAAATCAGATGCTGCCCCTCTCTCGATGGGTCCACCGACCTCCCGACCGAGGAGGCCGCCGAAAATGTAACTTGCGGGGCGCACTGCGCGTGCATTGGTACGTACTGAATTTTGGCTCCGCCTCCCTACAGCCCCACATCCCCATTGACGAATATGCCACCACCCTTAAAGCATGGACCGAGGAAAGGGCGGGCGATGGAACTTCCCCCCAACCCCCCCCATGAGGAAATGTGTCAAAACGAGTACGTTCCACGCCGTGTGGGCTACTCTGCGGGACCAACGCAAACACTTGTATGCTGAGAAACGACAGTGGGATCACGCATCGCTGGCACAAGATTGGGCAGACACACTGAACCTTCTCCGATGGGCACCATGGACATGGGTGCGTAAGGTTGCCACCTTGTCTACGGCGTTTCACCTCGGTTTGGAAGAACCTGGTGCGTGGGTATAAGCCCTGGTGAGTGCAAAGAATGGCCGTATCTACATCGGCCAGGTGCAGGGAGATGGAAAGTTGCGCGCCCTACACGAACGGTTCACGGAACACCTTCAGGCAGGACGCATGCTCTCGAGATTTTTTGCAAAACACGGACGGTTCCCTACAGCGTCACACCCTGTGTATATGACCATGGCGGCCGAAGGCCTTGAGCATTGAATCATGATCCCACTCGAGAGGGTACCCTGCTCCATCGCCCGACGGCGGGAAAGATTCTGGATGCGCCGGGTGGGGGGGATCTGGAACAAACACTCAGGCAGATGGTGATCAGCACGATGGCGGTGCCTTCGGGGCCCACTGCGGGGTATGAATAAAGGGAAACGCTCTGCACTGGTTGCGGATGCGAACAGAGTGATTCAATCTCGTAGGAGAGTTTTTCGACTTAAACACGAGATGTGGCTGATATGCCACGGGAAAGACTGCCTGAAACCTGATGTGTATTCACGCCTCCTCCACCGTGTACGCACACACGTGCGCAAAGAGGTGGGCATCCAGCTTCCATCACATATTCCTATCCCATACCCGGTCAGCAACCAGGTTGACTTGACCAGCCTACGTTCCATGGCTGCCCATATCCTGACTGCGCTGAAGCTGCCTCCGTGTGTTGTATCATATCTTGAGACTGTGGTTCCGTTTGTAGGGAAACGGGGACCCACTGTGTCGGACCTGCTTCGACACAAGGAACCACGAGAAAAATGGTCTGACATGAAGAAAATCTCCCGATCCCCATGCGATTGCCACCTCTTACCCCACACTGTGACTAAAGTGGAGGGCTGCTGTATTGTCAGAGACAGGGCAGGATTGAATGCTGTGCTTGGCGAATACGCCCTTGTGCTTGACCAAAATGCCACAAACTGCACCATTGCACCTTGGCAAAAATTAGAGAGGGCACTGACACAAGCACACCGCACACTCACACGGTTGGGGGGGGCAGAGGATGGGAAATGGTGGGCCTTCCATGGCCTCACTGCAGAACTGCGGCAGCTGTACCATACCACCAACAACAAACTGCCCTGGTGCCTACGCTCGGAAACCCTGGGAGCCATGAGAGACAGGTACCAGGCCCAGTACGTCTTCCTACCCCTGGACAAGAATGGAGGGAAGCTGGTTTGCATGTGCCGACGGTTGTACTACACACGCCTGTTGGGCCTGTATGAGGACCAGCACCAATTCAGGACTGTACATACATGTGAGTCACACGCGGAGGCCCTGTCCAGAGCTGGCGATATCCTACTGGAGGATGCACGCGCTGCGGGCTTACGGAGGTTCTGGGACCCGGGCACGGAGAAAGGCCCGCCGATCTCCTTTCTCCTGCCCAAGAACAAAATGGCAGAAGAAGATGAATCCCTGCCCCCAGAAAAACGCTTGAAATTTCGCGTCGTTTTCAGCCACTACAGCTGAAACAATATTCGAAGAAAATTGGATG
Organism: Eutreptiella sp. 'Long Island Sound 2002'; assembly: GCA_964036045.1. NCBI lineage: Eukaryota > Euglenozoa > Euglenophyceae > Eutreptiales > Eutreptiaceae > Eutreptiella > Eutreptiella sp. 'Long Island Sound 2002'. The sequence goes on from OZ038382.1 coordinate 29,950,109, forward strand.
CTGCCTCTCACTATGCGTAAGTGAGGCTGCGAGGGTCTTGAAAAGTGTCAAAATGGTGAAGGTACATGACGTGAAAACATATGCCACCCAGCTTTCCGACACCCTACACGCTCGATACCCACGTGGCATCCATCCGAAGGGGGGGGGGAGGGGTGGCTATGGGAACTGGACATTCAGGATTTTTTCCCCGTCCTTGAGCGTGATGGAGTGCTGGTGGCGCTTGAAAATGTCCACCGGCTGGTGGGCCTGGCCCGGGGAAAACGAAAGGTGAACAATGAACTGAGGTTTGCCATCTGCAAGGATGATAAGAACTGGGATCATTTTGGTGTCGGCTACGCCGAGAATTTTGACCCATTTACGTTTTCTGAGGTATTGGCATACGCGAGGTACGAGGTACTGCAGAACGACCTCTTTGTTATTGGTGACCGGGTCATGAGACAAATCCGTGGGGTAGCCATCGGTGGCACACTGAGTGCCCAGCTCTCATGCCTGTACGCTATATATAAGGAGCATCAGTTTTTTGACAGGCATGATGTCCGCAAAGAATTCACACAGTTCATAAAACCCATGGCTGTGCCGGCCTTTCCGTTCCGTTTCCGTGATAACCTCGTCGGGGCAGCCGTTGGCTACGTCCCTATCGAGGCACTTGAAGCCTTGTATACCAAGCTTTACGATTTGACTTTGCAGCAGGAGGGCTGGGGCCCAGAACTCACCACCCTGGAATCACACCTGGCAATCAACCCATACACAGGTCAGGTGTCTGTGACCCTGAAGAATAAACTGGCTCAGTACCAAGGGGACCAGCGTAGGGCTTTAATCAGGTACCCCGATTGGTACGCGCCCAATGCCAAGGCCGTCCTCCGCTTCCTCATCCCAGGCGTGGTGCAGAAGTGCCTGTACTATGCGTCTGGTCCTGAACTCATGTCAGAAAATATACAACAGACCCTGCGGGAACTCCAGTGCAAAGGGTACCCTGGGCGTTGGTGGAAGCCGGCTTTCAATAAGACATTGCGCAAGCAGGGAGCACCCACAGCACTGATTAGAGACACGCACCACAGCAAGTTCTGGCGGACGGCCACAGATTTCTGATGGTTTTGGATTAGAGGGATAACCAAGACACCGTTGTCCTTCAGCTGACCCTTCGTCACAAAACTGATTTCACTTCTTTTTAAGAATTTTTTGACTGATTTCACTTCCTTGTAACTTGCCACCTTGGACATAAATTATTATTGTATAAGTGTTCCCGACAGCCAAATTGCGCATTAGCACAGCCGGGAAGGCACCTCTTGGCACCCCATCTTTTTTCACTGCTTTCACTGATTCCACTTCTTTTTCAGAACCTTTTTCACTGATTTCACTTCCTTCTAACTTGCCACCTTGGACATAAATCATTATCGTATAAGTGTTCCCCACAGCCAAAATGCGCATTAGCACAACCGGGACGGCACCTCTGGGCACCCCATCTTTTTTAACTGCTTGCACTGATTCCACTTCTTTTTCACAACTTTTTCACTGATTTCACTTAATGCCTTTATCCTTCTAACTTGCAATCATTATTTACCCATACCATTCTCAATACGTTTTTCACCTTTCGGGGAGCACCCCAGTACCCAAACCTCTAGACGGAAGCTGATTTCACTTACCAAAACCAAGCATAAGTGATTTTTGCGCAAAAATCCACGTAGTTTGGTTGAATGCACGACACCAAGGCACATCTAAGCAAGGAAACGAAGTTGAATTGCAATCATTATTTACCCATACCATTCTCAATGCGTTTTTGACCTTTCGGGGAGCACCCTAGTACCCAAACCTCTAAACGGAAGCTGATTTCACTTACCAAAACCAAGCATAAGTGATTGTTGCGCAAAAATCACGTAGTTTGGTTGAATGCACGACACCAAGGCACATGTATGCAAGGAAACGAAGTTCAATTCTTTACCCATAGCATTCTGAATGCGGTTTTGCGCTAGTACCCAAACCTCTAGACGGAAGCTGATTTCACTGCTGATTGCACCTTATTATTTTGCATTTGGACGGCTTTAGTAATTAGTGATCTAACAGTATTAGCTATTAAACTAAGTAACTTATTAAACTTGTTAAAAAGCTGACGTAAAATCTGCGGAAGCTGCAGAAGCTGCGGGCAGAAGCGGCAGAAGCTGCGGAAGCGGCAGCGCGATCAGTAAAATCAGTTTTGTGACGAAGGGTCAGCTTAAGGACAACTGTGGAGGGGGGTGGGGACGAGGCCATCATGATGTACACGGGGACCACCCCCCTTGATGGACAGACATGTATTTGATGAATGCATATAACACACAAAGCTCATGGTTCCACTACTTGCAAGAAGCCATGAATAGGCACATAGACACTCGAACTCCGGTGATCCCGAGCACAAATGCTACACTTGCGTTTGCAGCCTAAATGGAATTTTGATCAGTGCGTGCCATCCGTTGATTGTGCTCCTTGACATGGAACAAAGCTTATTTTAGGCAGCTATGAGTGAGGTCTACACCCAAACTTTCAAGGTCTTATTACTTGCATTGTGGTCATTACATCTTTGATTTACAATTGAGGCTAACAATTGTCACCATATTGCAATCGTGGTACATATCCGTGTTGGTTGCCTCCAAAAGCTGCTTGTGCGTGTTTGCAAGGTTGTAGTGTTGCCTTGTGCAGCTTTGTTTTCAAGGTTTGACCGTGCTATTCAACTTTGTATACTAATACCGCTAAAAAGTGGATCCTCATGGATTTCAAAACTAAAGGCACCACAAGTTGAGGGATCAAGGGGCATTTAGGATTTGGGTTGTTTTGTCAAGTATGGTGCACCCTTTGGGTTGCCGGTGACCCAAAAATGACGCCGGCAATTATTACCGATCCAAGTACTGCTCCAGTTTTGAGGTGCCGACACTTGCTTTTCAACCTCTTTTAGGTTGCAAAGGTCTTTGGGAGACTTGAAGGTAATGCAGGACCGTTGCAACATGATGTTGAAAGAAGCAAGTACCAAAAACCTTGAGTTGGAGATGTATGAAAAGAGGTTGAACAATGTGAAGATTGAGATGGAGAAGACAGGGCGCCGAATGCTTGCACTTTGGGCCGTCCATTATAAGAGGAAGAAGGAAAAACACCTTAGGTTACGGAAGTCCCACTCGCGAGTTTTGCAAGTTGTTGATAGTAGGGCAAAATGGAGGGCAAGGTCTGCTCAGCCCAGTCGCTCAGGTTGGGCCCGCGCCATCCCGCGCTGGCTCCTTGATTGATGCTTTGTGCGAATACGGAATACTTTAAGCAAATCCAACATTGTGTTGCTTAACATTTTGAATGGTGAAGCTGCTTCTATGACTTATTGCTTTCCTTTGTGTAGTGCTATCGTGTTGCTTTGCCCCAACCCTAACCCTAGCAGTCGCAGACAGAGCCTGCTGAGGACTACAAACCGGGTGTAGGCTAGAAACGACACATCCAAGGGCGGGCCATGGAAAAAAACCATTGAAGTGCGTTTACTACATCCATATGTGCCCAAACAACCCCTCCTTCCCCCCCCAAAGTAGGTGTTTCAACTTTCCTAACAAGCCTTGTCCACCCCTAACGATTTGTCACCGCCCGCTGCGGCTTTCCGCTGAGATTTGGGTTCTTGGGGCAAGACGTTTTGAAGTTTTTCTGGCAGGTATTGAAGAGGTTGGGGGGAGGGCAACCTCCAAGCTTCCCTTGGCAAGCACGACCCCAATCCCATGAAATCCAAGACTTCCTCTTGTTTTCTTGCTGATCTTCCATCAGTTTGGGTTTCTCCAAAGAATTCTGTGATCCTTGCCTCATCCATGACACAATCTGGCGTCCTAGGCAAGAGATGAAGGTATATGTAGGCAATATAAACATGTAGACAAGTAATATGTATATGTAACACTTCTATACTATAAAATAGCTTAGAAGAAAGGACGAAATGAAGGCGGCGGAGTCGCCGCCATCAGAAAATCTGACGGCTACGAGTCGTCGCCATCAGGATCTCCACTGAGATCCTGCCCAAACTGGGCCAAACAGTGGTTTTTGGGCGAAAAACAGTGAAATATAGTGATTTTTGAGCCAAAAACACTCATTTCGTGTGTCTCCCCCCAACGCGTCGCGTAGCCGACACGACGCGTTTCTGTCCCAATTCAAACTATATATGAAGAGGCCCACTGTTGGGCCACACCATGGGCGTCTGGCTGATTCCTGGGATCGCCTCAGGATTTTTTAAAAAAATCGTGAACGTGAATGTTTTCGCAAAAATTGACCTTCGCGGAACGCTGCGAAAAAGGTCACGTTATATTCCTATATTTCTAAAAACGATAAATCAATAATAAAATTGATTACAATCTCCAGAAATCGAGAAATAAAACTTCGATCTGGGGCTGCGTCGCGCAGGCGACGACTGTTGTCGCCAGCCCAAAAATGACGAAAAATGACGATTTCTGGGGTATTTTACAGAAATTCCACAGAAATCGAGATGCCATAATCAGCCCAGGAAAATTCCTGAGCCAGCCTGGCGAAGAGCGCCACAGGCTGGGCAGCGGGTATGGGTGAGGCACCCCATACCGCTTCAGTATGAATGCGTTTTTTTGCATCCATCAAATGATTTTTCACGTTTTTTAGCATCACCCTGTCAAAAGTCCGGCGTCATGACATTCTGCTGTACAAATCCTAATTCACCCCGTGCATCGTTGCCTCAGTATTTGATTGATTGGTTTGAACATGCCTAAGATTTCGAGACGCAAATCACAGCGGGAACGTTATGGTGAGCATAACCTGGCATACCAGAAATACCTGGGAGTATACGGGTTAAAAAGGGGGTTTTGGGAGAAAGGGGTATGTGGCATGTACAGGTGGGTACAAATGTATAATGCACAATGCATGCATAGGTGGGTTGGGGAATACCTCTAGTTTGCCAATTGTGATGGTCAATGTTTTGTTTGAAACTACCCCATTTTGGGGTCTTGGGGTATACGACCGTATACTCAAGGCTCCAATACCTCAGTATACGGCCGTATACTCTGGAGTATACGGCCGTATACTTGGAGTTTACGGCCGTATACTGGGGGTATTTGTTTGCACCATGTGGTTGTTTCAAGTTGAAAAATTCCATTGTTGTGCCTTTTGTGCCCATCTTGTCGCATGCTTTGCCTTTGCCCAACAATTGCACACCACTTGAAACCAATCTAGGCTCATACTTCACTCAAGATTGCAATGTATGTCTCCATATGTGTCCATTCCAATCCATATTATGTTGCCTCTTGCTCTCCCAGGCCCTCTTTTTCTGCCACCATGACTGATGCGGGCACTCATGCCTTGTTGAAGAAGTGGACCGATGCCGTAGCTCTCCGCACAGTGCACAGAGGTGTTTACAGCCCCGACAGCACACGCACCGTGTCTTGGCCTTCTCTTGAGAATTGTGCTTGGTCCACCTTGGACACCCCTGTGGCCCTGGTGAAGCTAACGCACCCCGGCGTTGCCCAAACCCACAGCCTCACTGACCCTTTGTTGTCGTTGTTTGACAACAACCCTAATCTGCAAGCTATTGTGTTGCAGCTCCATGATTCGGATGCCCGCGCTGTCGTGGAGCATGTTAAAAAGAGCTGTGGGGGGCCCAATAGGGGGATGAGGTTGTTATTGAGGGAATGGGAGATGCAGGATGGCTCTCCCGGGATTCATGTCTCGGGGGACGTGGCCGCTGGCTGGCGCAAATGAGAGTGCAAGGCCCAGTAAGTGCAGCGGGGGCATTGGGAGGACACCGCCCCCCTCTACTCCCTCCACTCCCAATCGCCATGGTGCTGGCATGCGGATTTGGAGGGCCACACCCTCCCCACCTGGTACAAGGGTACTGGGATGCACCCCTCCCTTTTCTTCCCCCTCACCACCAACCCCCTTTTTGGTGTTGAACACCATCGTGTCTCCATCCCCGTTGACGTCGTCGATCATTGTCATGTCGACGACCTCGAGGATTTCAAGCAATGGGGCCATGCTTTCCAATCTGGCTTCATTTCTATCAGTTGGATGGACAAGCTTCAGGATGAGTATGGGGAACTTAGGGCAGATGAGGGGCTCAATATTTTTAATGAGGATTGGCCCGCCGAGACTCGTGCAGGGGACAGTGACACCCGCCGCACAATGACTCCACCGGAGGGGGGTGCAATGTACAGTGTCGCAACGGAGGTCCTCATACCCCACTTGGAGACTCATTTGGGTTGGAAGAGTCCGGTCGTGAATGTTACCACCTTTATTGTGGTGAAGGCCGGTACAGCCGATGTGGAAAACAAACAATGTTGGCACCGTAACATTAACATCAGCTATGTTGCCGGCCCGGACCAACACCATGTTATTTGCTTGTTTCCGATGTTCTCCCCCACACCCGATGATGGTTGTGCTGGTGATTTCGTGGTTGCATCCCACATGGGCCTCCCGGACCCTTGGGTGGTGGCCCCAATGGCCCCATTGGACATCGGGGATGTGTGGTTGGGCACCACTGCACCACAAGTGGCATGAGGGCCTTGAGACCCTTCGGGGGATGCAGCCGCTTTGCCGGCCCAAGGGGGAACAACAACAGGGCAAGTCTTGTTGTAGTCGAACCTGCAGGTACCAACCGAAATGAAACCAAAAACACGGGGTCGATGGGGGTTTGTGGTAGGGCAAATACCTCCGCGATGCACAGTCAGTGCATTGGCTGTGAGGTGTTGTTGGATGTGAGTGATGCTACCACAGTTTTTTGTGTTACATGTGGTAACGTGCCATTGTGTGCCACCCACGCCCTGGAGGGGCAGTGTGGTGCCTGTGAGGAGGGCGCTTGGAATCAGGGTGAGACAATGACGCAACACAGTGGTGTTGCATGGGGTCGTTGTCCGGCCCCACTTCAGTTCTACATGCCCGTTGATGGGGCTACTTTTTTTGCAGTTCATGAACATTTGTCCCCTAGCCCCCTTCGAGTTGGGGTTGAGCATCACCCTTCATATGAGGAGTGCCCATTGCGGCAAATGCATGCCAACCCCTTGCCTTCTGTGGGCTCGGATGGCACTTTCCTTGCTTGTCCCCCCGGTTCATTGGTGGTTTCGCGGGGTTTGATTGGTGGTGTTGCTTTGGCTTCCACCGATACCACAATTGGCGGGGTTTTGCATTGGTTTGCACTTGGGCACAAGCACCACCTCATGGATGTTGCACTGGCGCAGAGCTATGGTTGGGTGAAGTGGTGGCCATTCAAGACGGTTTCGAGAAAGAAGAAGTCGAAGCCGAAGCCCAAGGCGAAGTCAAGGAAGGGCAAGGAGAAGGCCGGAGAAGAAGATGAGGACGTGGAGGAGGAGGAAGAGGAGAAGCAAGAGCTGTGGTGCATCTGCAATCAGGTACTTGTGGGATCCGGGCATGGGTTGAACTGTGTTGTTGTTATTCATTAAGTCCCATTTATCTCAAAAGGTAGGGTCACTGGTGGGTTTTTTTGTTTGGCCTGTCTTCAGCGCCTCCCTATATGGTTGCAGTTCTTCAACTTGAGTTGAGTTGAATTGATCATCAACCTCTTCAACTTCTTCCCAGGATTCTTCAATGGCCTACACATGTTTTTGCATGTTTGAGGGCAGTGGGGTTTGAACCAGGAACGTTTCGTTTGCAAGTGTAGCATGCATACCTCTCACCCACCCAGTGCCATGGTCTTGGAATACGGCCGTATACCTTGTGTATACGGCCGTATACCCACGGTATACGGCCGTATACCCCCAGTATACGGCCGTATACCGGGAGTATACGGCCGTATACCTGCCCACCCATTTTGAGTATACGGCCGTATACTCCGAGGTATACGGCTGTATACTCGGAGGTATACGGCCGTATACTCATAGTATTTGTTGCCAATTTCGATCTTTTTTGCCTAGTTCTTTGTTAGAGTTCCACCCTTTCTTCCTATTCAGGTCCAGTATGATCCCTGGCCACTGCGGAGCATCACCGATTACGAGGTGGCCGAGCCCGAGGTGGAGTTGGTGGTGCCAAAGGCTGCCGCAGGACAAGTGATCTCCGGTCGGGAGTACGTGCACCCCATTCCTGTGGGTCGGGGGGATGTTGCCAGTGTGCCCTCCGACCTGGCGTGCACCACTGGCAAGGACACGGGATACTATTCCCGTTTGAATGTCCCTGCCAGTGGTGCACTTTACGACATTCGCCTGCCCATTAGGGTTGTGGCGAATGTCGCAAAGGGGGGGGGGGGTTGTGGAGGCCATTTGGGGGGCTGCGGTGTGGAGCAAGAGTCTAAGCTCCGGGAAGGTGCGGGTTTTTTTGAGCACCAGGGGGGAAAAATGGAGCATTTCGGACTCCATTATGGTGCTCCAAAGTTTTGGGGGGGAGCCTGTCCCCGGGGAGCACTCCCTCGCCCTCCAGGCCGAGCTGGCCTCAAGGGCGGGGAAACAGCTTGGGGGGAGGGGGCTGAAGCGGGCTCATGATGAGCCCGCTGAGCCAAGGGCCACCCCTGCACCCACCCCCACCCGGAAGGCCCCCAAACCTTCAGGGTCTGGTGCTGCAGCTGTTGCTGTTGGCTCGGGGGGGCTTGAGGGGTTTGGGGGGGTGGGGGGGATCGAAGCAGCTGCCCGCCGTGGCACATGCGAGGCCCTGGGGGACCTCGATGTGCCCAGCACCACTGACATTGTCAGCGGTGTTGTGGCGGGCTTGGGGAAGTCCCGGCTGAACATCTCCCGAGAGATCGGGGAGTTCAGCCGGACTTCCCTGACCTCCTTGAGGGAGGCCAATGCCTCCCTCAAGGAGGAGCTGAAGGTTGCCCATGCTGAGGGTGACGCCAAGGACAAGAGGATTGCGGACCTGGAGACCAAGTTGGCCGATGCCACCGCAAGTGCCCATGACTGGCACCTCAAGGCCAAGGAGTTGGAGACGCAACTCCAAGCGGCCAAGGCCAACGAGGAGTGGGCAAGGTTCATTGTGGCCCATAGTGTCACACGGAGTGCACCCCCACCCCAAGGGTCTGGGAGTCAGGGCAGTGGGAGTCAGGGCAGTCAGTCCGCCTCCCCAGCACGTGGCCTCCCCCCAAAGCCGCAATGACTACCCCCATCCAACCCCGCCCTTGCAGCTTTATGCCGAGAGTTGGTGTACCGCAAGGTGCACATCTTGGGTGTACAAGTGGACAATGTGCAGTTTGGGGCTACAGGGACACGCAGGCAGGGGAAGGATTGGCGCCGTGCGCGCTTGTGCAGCGGCAATGAAAGGCAAAGGGAGCTAATTTGCCTTTCAAATGCACATGCGCAAGCGAATTTTCCAAGGTGGTTCCATTGGACCACCATTCAAGTGGTACAATGCGATACTTCACAAAGAATGCCGGGCCATCGCCATATGAGGGATCCTTCTCCGCTTTCCGCCATTTGCGTTGTCGGGGCGCATAGTGGTGGGGAGGAAGAAAGATGTCCTTGAATTATGCCCTAGGTCTTTTGATGTATTCCTGCAAGTTGGTTTTGTAGTGGAAAACCCCAAACCAAAGCAGCAAGTAGAGCAAGGACTGAATATGGATCGAATCAATGAAATCAATGATTGGTTTTGGAATCCAGTGTAACACAGAAGGGCTGCAGATATACAAAGCAGGTTTATGAACATAGATTCAATCACAAATGAATAATGCAAAAGGTTTTATATGAAAATTGGTCAGACTCTAGCCTCAGTGGTTGAAATAGGCACTTCATGTGCACTCTTTTGGGTGAAATGGTGCTGGTTAGGACTGAGGGGCATAGATGTCAGGACCACACAGAAAATGACTTGGCCAAGCAACTGAATTCAGAAACAGTTACAAAGTAGGACCACAATAAGTGGTAGATTCAATTGAGTATAGGGGTCTTGGGGTGGGAGACCACTTAGGCTTAACCTCCAAGGCCCACAAGCATGGAATGCCTGGTTTATTTTGGTATGACCTCCATGAAGGAAGGTACCTCCGCTCAGTTGAGTGGTAGGGGTGAACTTCATGGGGGGGGCTAGGGTCTCAACCCTAGTTACCTTGAGAAAGTGTACTTTAGGCCACAAAAGAGAGATAAAAACACTTAAGTTTGTCTCAGCATCAACAAAGGGTTTTAAGGGGGGGCTTAGCCTGGATCAAGCCCTCCAAGAAAGACATGGCAGTGACTTTTTCTTACTCCCCCCTGGAGTACTAGTTAGCTAAGCTAGTAGGACCAAGGAAAAAGGCTCAAATATTCCCAAAATCACCTCAAAAAAATGCATAAAACTTACCAAAAACATCCTCATCACTTCATAGAAGCCTATCACACTGTAGGGACCCTTGAAAAACAGTGTAATGTACCGTGAATGATGTCCCTTCGAAGGGGCATTCCTCAAAAGTCGCCGGCGTGCGGCGAAAACTTTTGGAAAAAGTGTGGGGGCAGTGGGAATTGAACCCAGGACTCCCTGTCCAGAGCACATGTGTCTGTCCACTAGGGTACAGCCGAACGCTCTAATGCGGACGGTTACCGCCGTATAAACAGCGTTTTAGTAAACGTCCTGACCAAGGGCCAGGGCGGAGCAATACTCCCAACGGAGGACACAAACCCCCAGGAGCTGAAAAAAATAGAAAATGGAACCAGCAGGGAGTGATTCCTGCGGTTTTGCGGAAGGGGCTGCGATTTAGCAAGTGAAATCGTTGAAAATCGACGAAACCACGCGGGAAATCGTCATTTTTACACATAACTTAAAGTCGCAGACAAGCGCAAACGAAGCGGACGCCAAGAAAAGGGTTGCGCTAGCGTAATCGGCATTTGGAAAAGAAGGTATGTGCCGTAGTTTTTAAAGTTTTCAAAGAAAATTTTTGCACAGTTGCATCAAAATTTTTATAAACTTTAGAGTAAAGTATTCACAAGTAGCCCGCACCACAGAGCAGTTCAACAACCCGTCTCTCAGGTATGTCTGTGTCACTTCACACTCACGCATTGCGTTCGTGTTGGTTGCTCCGTCAAAACGTTAGGGTTGTTAACGCTGTGCTCGTTGGGGGGTCGGGTGTTCATCTCGCGTGCTCTGCACAGGTGAAAGCAGGAGTGAAAGGTATGTGATGCGAATGGAGCGCGCAGCGCGTATGTAGGGTTAGAATATGCGCTGTGCTCGCGATGCATGTGCCTAATCTAGGCATCCACACGCTGTATCGCTTCACCTGTATCCCTAATCCACCCTTGTTTCTTTTCTCACAGGTTAGCGTTTGTACGTGTGCGGTTGTAGCGTTCAAGATGAGTTGCTTAAAACGCTTAGGTTTGTTTTGTGTTCGTTTTCAATGCGGCATTCACACGATGCATGGTAAGTAAGGTAGGTTAGCCCAGGAGGAGCTCACCTCCTGGTTGAGTCTGTGGTTAAGCCTCCCTTCCCTGCGTGCTCATGATGCATTAAAGGGTAGGCCACGCGAATTGCGCACGGTAAACCTTGTTTAGGCTACCCAGGGGCTCCTCGGTACGTTCTTTAAGAGAACCTGAGGAGTCCCTTAACGCTTGCTTGCTTGATAAGGGTAGCTGCTCCATGCAGCGTGTTTGCGGACAGCGTATTATAGGGCACACTGAGAAGGGTATAATACCTGGAGTGTGCCTTGGTTCCTCCGCCGCAAACGCCCTTTCATTTGCCTTTGTTTTACAGGTGGGCAGGTAGGGTGAGTGGTGCAGCAGCATTTTTTTTTATGCCCTGCTAAACAGGGGCGCAGATCACACAAACAAGTAACTCCGCTCCGCCTGTGGCAGAGCAGGGAGTCCGACTTCCTCGACATCTGCGCCTTGCACACGAGAGCACTCCTTCCCTCTAAGCCCTTGCAGGGGAAACGCGTTGTGGCGTCCCCTGTGAGGCCACAGTTGCTTAGCAGCGCTGTGTTCTCTTGTCATTTCACAGGTGGGTCGCTAGGACCCTCGAGAACTTTCTCTTCGCAACGCCAAGTAGAGTGTGCGTGTAGGAGTGGTAGTCCTGCGTGGGGGCTAGAGCCAGTTGCCCAGCGCTCGCCCACCAGGATGGTGCCACTGTAGGGTGTGTAGGACCTGTAGGGGGCGTGTCACTGTCCCACCCTTTTCCTGCAATTTTAGCTGGGTTGGTGGGCTGTGACAGTGGGTTAGGTTAGTGTTTTTGGCCACATAGCAAACAGGCGTTTTGCATGCCTTCATAGCTTTTGGCCACCCCTCCCTGTAGTAGTCAGGTAGGTAGGAAAAACAATACCTGGACTAACATTCTGGGTATTCCCCCAAGGTTTTGCGCCAGCACAGAAATTGGGCGCATAGGGGAGGGGAGACCCGGGGCGTACCCCGTGGCATCAATAAGCCAACCCTCCGGGTTTAGCAAGGGCGCAGACTTGGGTATAATTAGGACACCACTTCTGCGGCTTGCTCTTAGGACCTTAGGACTAGCACACTCACACATACGTCATGGCAAGTAAGGGTAAGGTAAACCCAGAAAGGAAGGGTAGAACCCCATGGGTCTGGACCAGTCAGGGGTCCTAACTGTGGGCTCGCTTGTCCCCAAGGAGGGAAGACACACCTTGCCTCATAACACCTTGCTTGTCATTCCCCCCTGGTGTAGAAAGCCACCGTTCTTCGTTGGCTCACCAAGGTCATTACATTAGGGCAGTACCCATGCAACACATGGTCAACAAGGCAAACACTCGCTGGGTGGCTGCAATCTTGATAAGCGGCCACCTGGCTCACGCTGGAAACCATAGGCATGGGTCTGCAGGGCACAGGCAGGGTCAGTTGACTGACACAGGGTAATTAGTTTCGCTTCTTACGCTGGGACATAGTCTCAGCACGGGTTAGGAGCTGCCCCTCGTTGTTCTCAACGAGGTAAGTGCGGAAGATGGGGTTGATACTCCCATCTGGTTGTATGAAGGCTGACATAGGTTCCCAGGTCGCCTCGGACAACCCATAGCCATCCCACAGGGTAAGGAATTTCCAGCCCTGTTTATACTCGTGGCGAGCAATACCTGCAACCACGTAGTAACCATCGACTGCCATCTCATCGGCGGTCATCTCTTCGAGTCCGTCTGCCTCCTCTGGACTGGCAGCGTTCTCTAGGTCTATACGTTCAATCTCACTGTCGCTGAGGCGCCACTCATCCCAAGACAAGTCGTCAGGGGAGTGATAGTGCCTCAGCTGCTTAGGAGCGCATAGCAGTTCACCACCTAGACGTGGACTGCACCTGACATGGATCCTGGATCCATCTATCCTGATGATACGATAGGGTCCAAAGTAAGGGTCCTGTAGGCAGTTACGTGGCCAGGAGGGTAGGCGTGAATGGTGTACCAAAACAAGGTCACCAACCTTGAAGCTGGCAGGTCGCCGTAGGCGGTTCCGTCGGCTCTGTTCACGGTCACGAATGTGCCTCAGGTTAGTACCAGCCTGGTTAGCCAGCGACTGCTTGTGTTCTAGCCAATCTCCTACAGGGCTCTTGAAGTCCTCAGGAAAGGGGGTTTTGAAGAACCAAGCAGGTCGTCCTCCATGGAACAGTTCGTGGGGGGTGAAACCCGTAGAAGAGCTCCGCTGTGAGTTCATGGACAGGACTGCCCAGGGCACTAGGCGTACCCAGTCCTTGGTGCGCTCCTGTTTCATCAGGATTCTTAAGTTTTGCTCCACCACACGGTTCTGTCTCTCACAGAGAGGGTTAGACGTGTGGGTGTAGGGCACACCTGTGGTTACCTCCACGTTGAGGGCATTTAGCACTCGTTTGTACCACCCAGTGTCACTGCGGATGCGTACATCTTCATCAGAGTGCACCTGTTTAGGTGCTCCATAGGGTTCGAACCATTGTTCGACCAACATTTTCACAGTCTGTTCACCTGTGATTTTCTTATTGCAGGGGAACACACGGGTGAAGCGAGATAGACCACAGGTGACCACGAGGCAACTATCATAGCCGCCAAAGCGTGGTAGGCCGTGGATGTAATCCACGTAGAGAAGAGAGTTAGCACAATAGGGTATGGGTAAGCTGGAGATCAGACCCCTATCCCTACTGTCGCTCTGCTTGCTGGCATGACAGCCACAAGCATCCACAATGGTCTGCATACGCGACCTCAGTTCAGTCAGGGTTAGACTGGAGTAGAAACATTCACGGAAGAAGTCCACTGAGCGATTAGCGCCAGTGTGACCGGAACTGAGATGGGACCACTGTAGGCACCCATCTAGTCGTGCCTCAGGCACCACAATTCGGTCCTCGTAGAAGAGGTACTGATTGTTTTTATACCACTGGTGCCCGTCAATGACACGGGGTTCGAGACCAGTGTTGAGGGTTTGGAGAATTTCTTCATACTCTGACTGATAGTCGGTTAGACTCCAACCCTCCAGGATTCCAGCAGTGCGCATGGACAGGTCAAGCTGGACATCCATACGCTGGAAGGCCTCTTTGGCGAGCGCCTCAGAGCTCTCACCAATCAGCGCATCGAAGTTGTTGCGCGATATATAGTCAGACAGTTCATTCTTAATACCGGGGATATGATGCACTGTCAGCCTGAACTGGCTCAGGTAAGTCCACCACCGTTTTAGCTTCGCTTTCTCTGGTGGTGGGCCCTTCTGAAATGACTTCACAGGCTCCTGGTCACACAACCAGACAATTGGGTTAGACCCCAGGAGTCGGGATTGTGAAGATAGCACCAACATACCGGCCAGGAGTTCCTGGTCATAGGTGCTGTAGTTGGAACGCGCTTGGTTCCACTTCCAATTCCAGTGTCCCAGTGGCACCAGTCGCCACTCACTGGTAGGATAGTCGTGTTTCAACGAACCATCACGGTTCAGTCCAGTAGTACGATAATGGCAGTGGGTTAGCTCAGCGGGGTTAAGCTCCTGCCATTGATAGATCGTACCTCCCCCCCCTACATCACTGGCATCAGTGATCAGGACTATCTCGCCCTCGGGGCGGGGAACTCCCAGGCAGTTGGAGGAGGCAATCTTCTTCTTCAACTCCTGGAAACACTCTTCCTCTCTGGAGGTCCACCTCCAGGGAGTAGTTTTCTTGATTAGGTCAGTGAGGGGTGCAGAGGAGTAAGTAAAATTGTGGATGTGACGCCGATAGAAATTACAGGCGCCCACAAAACTCCTCACATCGTGTAGACCCTTCTTAGGGTCATCGCGAATCTGCATGTCCTGTAGGGGCTGCATCTTAGACGCGGCTGGTTTCCACCAGCCATACCCCACGTCGAAACCCAAATACTCCATCTCCTCTTTCATGAACTCACATTTTTCGAGTTTGATTCGGAGATGGTTTTCTTGACAAACAGTGAAGAATTCACGTAGGAGAAGGACATGGTCCTCTTTGGTATTAGTACCCAAACTCACATCGTCGATGTGAGCCTCCATTTCTGCACCCCGAGAAATCAACTCTTGTACTAGAGGCCTGCGCCTCAGTATGTACAAAATTTTGTTCATAAGCTCCTGGAAGAGCGCTGGGGCGTTAGCCACCCCGAAAGGCATAACCTTCCACTTGAAGACACGACCCTTAGGGGTTATAAAGGCAAGCAGCTCCTGAGCTGCGGCGGTTAGGTCAACCTGCCAGAAACCAGAGCGTTTGTCCATTTTGGTCTTATACCTACATTTGGCAATACGCTCCAGGGTGTTTTCCATGTTAGGAATACTCCCTGAGTGGTTCTGGGTTTTCTTGTTGACCTCACCATAGTCTACAACAAGACGTAGAGCAGTCGACCCTGGTTTAGCAACAAGGAAACAGGGGCTGCAGTGATGGGGATAGTCCCCATGTTTGTACTCTTCAACGAGGCCAGCATCAATGCATTCTTGGATCTGGCGCTCGATTTCTTCAACCTGTTCCTGTGGAGCGGGATAGGGACGACGCCTCACTCGCGTCTTTTCAAATTCTGGTTTCAATTTCAGGTCCATCTGGACCAGTTTTTTGCAAGATAGGGGAGGCGGCAAGGCGCCGAACACCTCCTCATATGTTATCAGCAGTTTCTTCAGGCGGGGGTCAAGGTTAAGACTCTCGACTTTCTGAAGGAAATCCTCCTCAGCATGGAGATTGCTTTTTCCATGTTCTTTCTTTTTATGCCGATCAGCAGTTTCGGCAGGTACAGTACCATCGTCCCACTCAGGGGGACATTGCTGCCCATAGTGTAGAGAGTACACTAGAGGTATCTCAGGATCAGGCAGCGTATAGGACTCATCGTCCTCCTCAGACCAGATGGAGTATTTCCAGGTCTGTCGGAGGTATTGCAGCCGCTCTTGGCGCTCAATACCTTCGGCCTTCAGGTACAACAGCCGTCGGAGTTCTTGCGTGTCAAGCTCAGACAAGGGCATGTTATTAGCAGCAGGCCGTGCCAGAGCATCAGTACTCCGGGCCACGGGTTCGCCTGTGTGCACAGGCTGCATGTGTAGCACTGGTTTCCCAACAGAGGAAGCGGGTTCAGAGGTTGACTCTAGATCTACCTCCTCTAGCAACAGCTGGGCCAGGAAAGCACTATGTTTTAGGTCAACACAGCTGGGATCAACAGAGGGAATAGTGCTGGCGATCTCAGACAGTTGGTCGTCAGCATCCTCTTTTACAGCTGCAGGTTCCAGATAGTCATCAGGAGACTCAAACCCTGTAAGTGTGGCAGATAGGTGCTCAGGAGATCGATTTTTGAGATCATAAAGGGTCAGGCCACGATTTTCGGCCATGACCTCTTTTAGTAGCACCTGGTCCAGGTCACACAGGGGTACAGGATTGAGTGATCCATCGATGATGGACAGGAAACTGGCCCACTCAGGGGCCTGCATAGCTGTGTCTGAGTCCTCAGGCACATAGATGGGGCCGTCGGGGAGTTGCACTCTTCCCACGGTCATTCGGTCGAGCATACGACGCCAGTAGGCATGTTCACCAGAGCAACCCCAGTCAGGGGTGCACATAACAACCCTTCCTCCCTCATAAGCGATCTTGGTCAGGACCTTCGCGAGCAGGGAGAAGGGAGGGTTAGCATACGCTAGGCCCATTGCTTTCCAGAAGAAACGGAAAGCATTGTTCGTCTGTTTCGAGCAGTACAACTGCATGATGTGCTGTTGTTGGCTCGCAAACAATTCCACCTGGATCTCATCCAGGTTTACCTGAAGGGCCGCCAGTCCATTTTCGAGAACATGACGGGCCAGTTGGTAATTTTCAGTACGATAGTTCGTCTTGGCTGCGTAGCGCAGCCCAGACTCTTTTCGTCCTGACAGCTCCAAAGGAACGGAGAATAGCCCACTGCCAAAGTCGCAGTGCAAAGAGTAAGGTCGCTGTAGGGACAGTATTTTAACCTGGGGGTTTCTTCTTAGAAAGTCAGTGCCAATGACAATGTCAAAGGCGTCAGTGTCCAACACTCTGCAGTGTTGAGTCACGGTTTCGTCGCCCAGACAGATGGTCACATCGACACCCCCCAAGGAATGGATGGTACGCCCATCCCCTACTCTTATGGCCACGGTCTTAGTCTTCTTGAAAGTTTTAAGCAGGCGCCGGGCCACTATGGAAAGTGTTGCACCGGTATCAAGCACTGCTCGAAAAACCTGATCCCCGATTTTCACGAGGATCCAGAAAACCAAGTCCTCCTCTTCGGAGCCGCCCCCCTATTCCTCATCCGGGAATTTCACATCCACTCCTGCAGCCATGAGGGACTTGGCCATCCAGGCCAAGCGCCTCTTTTTAGAATTATTCCCCTCAGGGGTAGCGTTATCCCCTTGGGGTCGCTTCTGGGGGACACCTGCGGCAGGAGCGGGTGTGGCAGTAGGAGTAGGCGTAGCAACAGGCGCTGATGAGCGCCTCTGGGGGTTAGGGGGTCCAGTCTTACTACCCCCCTTGCCACCTCCTTTACCTTTATCCCCATTCGGGGGATTTCTGGCGGGCGTCGGGTTCTTCTGGCGCTCCGCCTCCTGACGCTTGAGTTTGTCACTCTCGCGTTTCTTGATGTGGCATTCGTCCTCATAGTGACGACGCTTGCCACAGTAACCACAGGTGATGGTACACCTGAAGTGGTCCTGATGGGTCACAGTTTTCCCATCTTTAGTATGCTGCTGACGTTTCATCTGCAGCATACAGCCACTGCGAAGGTCGCAGTCAGAGGCATGACAAGGTCCCCCCTTGTCATTGACAGGTCGGCAGTAAAACAGGGGGGGGGTGCCTGCATCAGTTGGAACCTCGTTCATGGCACGTAGGTTGCCCCTCCCTTTACCGCCTCCCTGGTTGGTGTTAGTGGGATTTTTATGCCCCTTCCCTTCGCCACGTTCAGGGGTAGGGGTACCACCTCGTCCCAAATGTTTCTTGAGGAACTTCTCCATGTGGGAGTCGTTCTCTCTCTCAAGAGCTAGCTCTATCAAGAGATCCACCAGTGTATCATATGAGTGGGTCCTGCTCTTCCTCTCAGAGGTTGAGCGGCAATCATCCCACGTACGCTGGGGGATCTTACTCATGAGCCACAGGTGGGGCTCAGTGGCTCCGTAGGAGCCCACATTCATCCTCGAAAATAAGTACTCCATGTCGCACACATACTCAGAAATTCGCGCAGCGGATGGAAACTCCGGGAGCATAGGTAGCTCCTCGATTTGTGTGCGTACGCTGAGGTCAGTCTCATAGACTGGGAATGTTTTCTCTAACCTCAGGAGTACCTCCGCCCATGTAGAACAGGTTTTCACAATCTGTTTGACCTGTTTTTGCAAAAATTTCTTTTTGCATGAGCGTTTTAGCAGGGAACATTTGGTGGCCACATCCACATGGGATTGGCCAGTCAACAAAAGGAACTCCGCAAATTCTTCTGCCCATTCAGGCAGGTTTTTAGGGTCGAACTCCGGCAGTTCCAGCTGGATGTTCGCCTGGGCAATCGGTCTGCCCATCTTCCCACCCCCCGGAGTTAGGCCTGATGGCGACACGCCGGCAAGTGGGGCCAGGGCTGACAGCCCTCTTCTCTCACTCTCTGTGACAGGCACGTCCTGTAGGTCCGCCATAGGCACAGTTCTGGCACGGGGGTGAAAGGGACTGGGGCAGGTAACCTTAGGCAACAGCCTTGAGACCCTCGATCTCTTGAGATCTTCGGCCAGGGTACTCAGCCCTGGAGAGAGAGAGAGGAACTCAGGCTTGGGTAAGGGTTCTGCAATACCCAGTTTAGCCTTAATGGCCTCTGATAAGGCCGTCACATCTGGATCTTCTGATCCAGACAGGAATTTGGCCAGCAGTTCGGCCGTTTGATCCAGGGCACCGTAGGTCGTCCTCGGATGGTGTTCTTCGACTCGTGATGGGCCCACTTCGGGAGCCCTTGGGGTTGGGTGCTCAGGTCGTAGTCGTCTTGGCAGGGATGCAGTAGACGGAGGGCCTGAGTGTGAGTAGGACCCTAGATCCGTACGTGGTCTTGACCCATGTACAGCCAGTGGTTCCTCTCCATCTTCCCCACGGATGGATTTGTAGTACTCATCGTGCATGATGTACTCATCCATCTTCATCTTCAGCTTCTCATATTCCTCAGGTCCTTCAATGGCAGTTGAGGATGAAGCTGGGCAATTGGATCGTGATACTGAAGCAGCCACACGTCTGTGGAGGTGACTGAAGCTGTCTCCACCGTGTGCTGCTAAGGCCTCGGTGGTAAGGCCTTTATTCTTCTCCGCCCTTCTGCGTTCTGGATCTCCTTGGGACCCAGATGCGCCACTGAGGTGATGTGGTGCTCGGTGTGGTGGTTCACTCATTGGGTGGACCACACTGCCCATTTGTACTTGGACAGTTCGGATAGGCCAGGTCCTTACACTTGGTGTGGACATTATGGACTTTTTGGTTGAGCTTTTGTTCTGCACTTCTCAGGGTCGGTTCAAAAGGTCTCAAGGGACTGTCTCTGCTACCGGAAAGATGTCCTTGAATTATGCCCTAGGTCTTTTGATGTATTCCTGCAAGTTGGTTTTGTAGTGGAAAACCCCAAACCAAAGCAGCAAGTAGAGCAAGGACTGAATATGGATCGAATCAATGAAATCAATGATTGGTTTTGGAATCCAGTGTAACACAGAAGGGCTGCAGATATACAAAGCAGGTTTATGAACATAGATTCAATCACAAATGAATAATGCAAAAGGTTTTATATGAAAATTGGTCAGACTCTAGCCTCAGTGGTTGAAATAGGCACTTCATGTGCACTCTTTTGGGTGAAATGGTGCTGGTTAGGACTGAGGGGCATAGATGTCAGGACCACACAGAAAATGACTTGGCCAAGCAACTGAATTCAGAAACAGTTACAAAGTAGGACCACAATAAGTGGTAGATTCAATTGAGTATAGGGGTCTTGGGGTGGGAGACCACTTAGGCTTAACCTCCAAGGCCCACAAGCATGGAATGCCTGGTTTATTTTGGTATGACCTCCATGAAGGAAGGTACCTCCGCTCAGTTGAGTGGTAGGGGTGAACTTCATGGGGGGGGCTAGGGTCTCAACCCTAGTTACCTTGAGAAAGTGTACTTTAGGCCACAAAAGAGAGATAAAAACACTTAAGTTTGTCTCAGCATCAACAAAGGGTTTTAAGGGGGGGCTTAGCCTGGATCAAGCCCTCCAAGAAAGACATGGCAGTGACTTTTTCTTACTGAGGTCTGTGTTGAAACAGGTGGAGTGCTCCATAGTCCCATGCAAGGGACCCCGATGCGGTTGGGTGTACAAGGACGTGGTGTTGTGGATGCGAAGGCCTACAAGGGCTGGCCGGGTGTGGTTTTAAACTCCAAAGCCCACCACGGGCCTGCCCCATGGAGGGGGGAGCGCTATGCCATTGTTTTCTACAATGGGTGCAACACAGATTACCTCCGGGATGAGTCTGTTGATGAGTTATTGGCCTATGGCTTTCGTCCTTGGGGCCACTAGTGAGCACCGTATACTACCAGTATACGGCCGTATACCTCCGAGTATACGGCCGTATACCTGGAAGTATACGGCCGTATACTCGAAGTATACGGCAAAAGATTTGTGCTGAATCGTACATGCTGTGCGCCTGTTGCATGCGCCTGTGCGCACGGTTTCACTGGGCAACTGGCCCACATATGCCTGGCACATCTCTCCACAGCAATTATTGTAAGCAATATGTTTGCAAATGCCCATCAGAAGGAGAAGGGGCTTTGTTTGGAGAGCATTCAAGACTTTTGTGAGGGAATCAAACGCCGGCATTTGACCCCCTATGCAGTATGTGCTCTGCATCCACAAACGTCAACGCCAGCACCCTATTTTGTTTCACATGTTATGGCCCACCCTGTTTTTTTTGCAATAGGATTGCGGGGAAGGAGGGCAACGGCAAAGACGTTTGTGGATGCAATCGGTAGCATCAGCATTGCTTGGTGACGATGTACCTTTGCGACCCCATGCCCAAGGCCTCATGATTGTTTTAAAAGATGGTGAGGTGGATGTGGCCGACAAGGAGGCAATTAACCTACTCCGATGGATGCGGCGGCACCACCTTTCCATCCGGGCATTGAAGGGTTGCATGAGGACCACATGCACTTGGGACCATGTGATGGCAATGCGTAAGACCCTCACACCTTACCTGTCCAAGGGGAGGGTTTTGGAGGTGGCCACTAAAGGGGGTACCCGGACATGTGGGTTGGTGGAATTGCATGATATTGTCACCACCATGGTTGCATGTGCCCATGCCGAAGACAGCATTCGGAAGTATGAGGAGAATACATATTTGGCTGTTGTAATCTGTTCTGATGCCACTGTTTTTCATAATGCCAGTGCCACACGTTGTGACGTGTTTGTGGACCTATGGGAGGATAGGGGGGCACACCATGATGGTCAGGCATGGGCCTCATGGTGGGTTTTTGATGGGGGGGACGATATGGCCCATCTGCAAAGGATGGATGCCGTGGGGAAATTAAATGACCAAGTCAAAAAACTTGAAGCCGAGGGCAGCATAGAAATTGGGGGTACTCCCAAAAAAATATTGTGTTTTAAAAGTGGGGATGGGAAAGTCATGATGTCGGGTTTGTGTGGGAAATGTTGGAATTGCAATCTCAAGTATGACCAATTTCAAGCCCATTTGTTTGCAATTGCAGATTTTCCAGTGCTTCCTCGCATTGGGTCCCTTATGTCTTGCATCCCTCCTGTCCGCAATGTTGGAGATGTGGCACATTGTTGTGCAAGGGTGGGGACAGGCATTGGGAAACGTCTCAAGGACAGCGCCCGCACATGGGGTTCACCAGGAGCTCTAAGGGCCGTGTCCCATTTCATTTCTAACCTCCGGCAAGAAGCAAAGCACATCCCTCTGGCTGAGAGAGTGATGCGTGCTCCCTCGAAAGAGAAGGAACACACTCTCGACATTAACGCCTCCCGTCTTTTTTTCGAAACACCTGAGTTGCACGCCGAGTTGGTGCGCATTGTTGCAATGTATTGTACCCATGTTGTGAAGTGGGAGGGCAACAGGTGGCTCAAAACCAGTGCCGTCCTGCACCTCATGTTGCAGGCCTGTTACTATATGCAAAAGATTTGGCGCCATGTGGGTCCTGTTCCCATGGATCAACGCCAACGTTATGCATCCATGGTTACACAATTCACCAAGGCATGGGGGGCATTGGGGTGGAGTGTTCCGGTTTGGGTGCATTGGGTGGTGTCCCACAGTGGGGCACACCTCCAAAGGTGGGGGAATTTTGTTAAGTTTTCCTCCATTCCCACGGAATGGAGGAACAAAAGTTTTAAAATGGACATCCGCCATTGTTTTCAAGGGTGGAAGCTGAGCAAGCCTTATGTCACCCGATGGGGACTAAGGCATGCTTTGCACCTGGATGCCCTTGATTGGGGCATCCGGTTGTGGTTTGGGGAAAAGGGTTTGGGTAGAGAGGGGATCAAGTTTGGCATGCAACGCATGCGGAAGAAGCATCGTGCACCAAGGCACATGTAGGTATATATTACGTGATGTGCAATATGCGTAAGTGTGTATATTAGGTATATATAACATGGGGGAGTGGATCACATTTGACATTTCGGATGGGACATCAAACAAGGTGGCTTCTTGTGGTCTTCTGCTTTGCTCATACGGTGCTCTTTTGTGTGTATAATGTGTTTGGGGGTTGCAGGGTCATGAGTAAATGCAAGGGGGAGGGGTAGGTGATGAGAATGGTGGCATGGGTGGAAGGTAGAAAGTCCCTGTATACTCCAAGTATACGGCCGTATACTTCTGCGTATACGGCCGTATACTCCGAAGTATACGGCAAGAATACTTCTCCAATACTTCGAGTATACTGACAAATACCTCAAAAAGTGTAGATTGCCACACACAGGTGTGGGTGTATGGAATTGGCTTTCTGGTTTTTTGACCCCCCCCCCCTATTTTCAGGGTGCCAAACTCATTTTTTTATATCCCATGGGCACACGGAACGACTAGCTACATGTGCCAAAATGGCTGTTTTGGGGGGGTATTCTTGGTATGCCAGGTTATGCTCACCATAATTGCCTGTTGTTATGGGTAATGGGTTTTCAACCAATGCTTTTTGCTTTCGTCCTGTGTGATTTGCCGTATGCCGCGTTTGTAGTATTCGTAGGAGGACAACATAGAAACCATGGGACCCGGCGCCGAAGGCGCCAGAAAATTTTTTTTCCTATTAGGGCACAGTGGAAGCGATCGAGGCAAAAACAATTTAGCAAATAAATTGCATCAAATATCCGCTAATCCGCGGTGCAATGGAATAATTTTTCTTTTTTTTTCCGCTGATCCGCGGGTAGGCAGTGGAAATAAATAATTAGCAGGTCTTACAAGCTAGGGGGAGTACAGCACGACAGAGAACTCGTCAGTGGATCATGACATGCTCTTCCCATTGCGCACTAGCTTTCCTACATATGGGCTAGTCGCCCTTTGGGTTCCGGCCCAGACTTTAATTAGAGAACAATCAGTAGGAGCTTCAACAATATGGGAACAATTAGCAGGAGCTTGGACAATATGTAGGGCATTGCTTGTTACTATTTCCTTCTTTGATGAATTGATAAAAAGGCATGCCAAAATAGAGTGTTGTTGCCGCAGGGGGGGCAGTTGGGGCTGAAATTATCCAGCATTCCCTGCTGTGAAGCGGGATGGGAGTCACCTGGATTACAGTGACAAACTGGCGGTTTAACCGAAATTTCAACGTCATGCGACGAAGAGACAAACAGGTTCGCCTCCAGGAAAGGGAGGACACCAGAAATGCATTCCACAGTGAGTTCCATACCCGAGGTTTCGTGCAGAGTGTCGGCTATCCGCTGGACAGTGACGTGGGGATCAGTGTGCGCTAGACTAGTCACCAGAAGTACCAGAAAATTGTCCCGGTATCTCACCATGGGTGGCAGATCTTTGTCTTTCAGGACCCGTTCCTTATAGGCAACTACAAGAGACGAGAACTGAGCGGACGATGACCCGCCAATCGCAATGCCACACGTTTGGCGGAAAACAGAGAAGCAGTCTAGCGCATACTGATCCCCACGTCACTGTCCAGCGGATAGGCGACACTCTGCACGAAACCTTGGGTATGGAACTCACTGTGGAATGCATATCTGGTGTCCTCCCTTTCCTGGAGGCGAACCCGTTTGTCTCTTTGTCGCATGACGTTGAAATTTTGGTTAAACTGCCAGTTTTTCACTGTAATCCAGGTGACTCCCATGCCGCTTCACAGCAGCGAATGCTGGATCATTTCAGCCCCAACACGCCGCCCATGCTGGCTTCCTTTGTGCCCAATCAGGTACTGAAGGCGATGCATTACGCTTTTGGTTCTGAAATTATTTTCTTTAATATATGTTGCCTGATGCTTTTGTTGATTAGCAAACAGTACCCGGCGTCCTGGTGGAAGCCTACTATCCTAGCGAAATGTGACGCGATGGGCTATGGTCATTTGGCGCGCTCGGCACTTGGCTTCTATGCCTAGTTTGGTGAACCAGAGTTTGCATTACACGAAAGACTCAGACTTCCATTGATTGAATGATTTCTCATTAGGGTGGCGTATGCGGAATTTCTCCTCTTGTGCTCCCTGCTACCGTTTCCACAGAAAGCGTTGCTTGTGTCTCCGGAATTATGCCTGCCATGTGTGCCCGCTCTCTCTGACGCTTTTCCACCTGACGGTCACTGTATTTGGTCTGTTCGTACCTGGGGCTCTGGGATCCATCGCTGCAGCATTGCATTGCTCTGGGGAAAAGAACCACAAGAGAACTACTAATTGCAGAGATCAAAATCTGGAATAACATTAGGTGAACCGTTTCTAGGGCAGCTAAATTCAGTAGACCGCACCTGACGACGTCGAGACGTGAGAAATTACATCAAGTGTTTCTACGAATCGGTTCCCTACCTTCGCCCAAACCATACTCGGCCACTGCGGACTTATTGTCAAACACATCTGTGTTCAACTGCCTGCGCAGTCACAGTAACTAACTGGTATGAGGTCTCTTCCCTCCGGAACTGCCAGCTGACAAATCTGAAAGGTGTTGGTGGGCATCCGATCAGTTTTGGTTATGGGATCGCCTGCCCTGATCGCGAGATGTATGCGACGTTCCTACAGCGGTCCACCCCGGTTTTGACAAACTTTTGTGCATTTCGTGCTTTGAACTTTGTGCTTTGCCTTTGCGAGTAGCCTAAGTACCAAGAGCAAACAGGTGCTTCTTTCTGCTTTGTGTTCATGTTGCAAGAATAGGTTCATGTCTCTGTCTTATACATTTTTTGGGATGTTCTATACAAAAATTGGGCCTATGCCGTGGATATCATCCCTGTATCCTGGGGCCTTTGCCCCGGATATCTGCCCTGTATCCTGGGGCATATGACCCGGGATCCTTGCGCGCAACCCTTCGCTCGCCCTTCATACCTCAACACTTGGAGTGGAACAAATCCGAGACGCGTTTTCTCTCATGGTCTCTTATACGCACATGTAGATGGGGGACTATCTATTGACTGTCTACTCCCCCGAGTATTCAGTGACAAGAGATTCACTGGCCCAAGATCCAAACTTCGGAGGAAACTTGAGATTGGCACAAGACATATTGTACAAAGCATGGCAAATGTTACACGTGACAGGTCGTTGGGTACCACATGCATTCTTCTTAACAGCACAATCACAACGGTAATATTGCATTTCTTTTTTCACCCGCACTTCTTTTTTCACTTTTTTTTTGGGTTGCTCTTCAAACGCAACACGGGCAAAAGGAGATGGAATGCCAAATCTTGACTTCTGGGAGCCTTGGCAGGTGTTGCTGGGGCGGCCCAGACACGAGAACGGTACATTTGACGTTCATAAACATTGCTTCTTCTTCTCATTGAGCTCATATATAGAAGGTTCTTTCTCACTCAATTGTTGTATCAACGGGAAGGTGGCATATTCCTTTTCCGCTGTTAGATCAATTGTCATCTTTGCAGAGGATGGAGAAGGTGCTCCATCAGTAAGAAAAAGTGCTTTTCCATTGCTTTGAGGCATACTCTAGTTGTATTAGAGATGCACTGAGCATCCATGCATTTTAATCTTAGTATTGGTCCCACCAAAACTGGTGATAACACATTTTGACCTATGGAACCAAACACCCAATCAGGGTATGGAGTGGACTCCTTAATTCCCTTTCAATGTGAAGTAAAACATCTTTTCCTGAGTTGACTGAGCACTGACATACCTAAAGTAGAGCCTATGAATTTATCTATGTTTTTCCATGAATTCTTAGCTATCCTAGTGGTATGCACCCTAGGGGGCTGGGCACCTCTTTTTGAGAGGTCCTGGGTTCAATTCCTGGTCAGCCTAGCTAAGTAGGAAGATCCCATGTGACATGGCAGTGACCTCATCGCCACATACCATGCCACCTCAGCACATATGGGACCCAAAACAAAGAGTGCACATCTCCTAAGATGGCACTATGGAGAGAGAGTGATCCTGAGGCAGTTTTCTAACTCTTTTCCAAAAACATTTCAGCTATCTTTGTGAATATGCATTCATTTGTGACCTGAGTTGCAGTTTCTGTGAATATCCAATCATCTTTCACTGTCTACACTGCAGCCCTTCATGCTTTGATCCTGAATCCTCTTCTCTTTGCATACTATTGGCTTGGGCTATCCTGGAGTGACTTGGAGTGGCTGTATTTCATCAAAACAAAGCTTGTCATCTCCAAAAACAAGCAGCAGGAAACCCTACACCGACAGCAAGCAGCAGGAGAGGCAAAACACAGTGCTGAAAACACTATAAACTTTTCTGGTAGCAAGAGGCAGCCTGTCTCTGTGCACCGGCAGCGACCCCGCGCCGTACAACCAGTGTTCCGAGTACAGGCAAACATAAGCAGAAGGGCGGACTAAGATGGATCCAGGAGAGGAGGACGCTGACGTGAAGACAGCGCCAGCGCCTGAGGCACCGGCAAGGCCGGCACCTGACGCTGTACCTTCGGCGGAGCCCTTACATGGGCCAGTGGATGCAGCTGAGGATTCCCTGGATGGACTCCAGACGGCCTTCGGGGCCCTGTCCGTCGAGGAGGTGGTGGCGCAGCCTGCAAAGAGGAAGAGAGAGAGCGAGAAGGATGTTGGAGACGGAGCAGACGAAGGAGAGGAGCAAGGGCAAGACCTGACGGATGTCCCTACCTTCGAAGGCGCACCAAGCGCTTCTGGCCTCCACGCATCACCCCCTCGCATAACCACCACACTCCCAGCTGCCGCAACATCCACTTCCACAACCAACCCGCCTATGGCAGAGGGCACAGGCTTTACTGGCATGCCTCACTACCCCGCCTATGGTATGGGCCCACCTACCACTGCGCTCCTTGTGGCAACTACTGCCAGTGAGCCGGTGGCTTCCAGCTCTGCGCCGCGATGGTATGCGGCTGACCATCCCCATCCACTACACGCTACTGGAACCTATGTGGATGTTCCTGGGTATGCTCCTGGGTATGCACCTGGGTATGCACCCTTGAGTGGGTTGAGGAGAGGTCCAGAGTCTCTTGGAGGCAGGAGTAGAGGATCGGGAAGATCCTCCAACAGGTCCCTGACGCGGTCGGAGATCAACGAGGTGCTCCGAGGAGCCACTTCAAAAATTGTGGGCGACCTCACGCAAGAGATCAGGGAGAAACTGGAGCCCCTGATGATCCCGTCCCATGCGTCACCTACGACGGTGGGAATGTCACCCCACCGAGTACAGGCTAACCACCTGGCGGCAGGGTTGACAAATACCCTGGGGAGCCTGAGGAGCCGACCGATGCCGACTCCTGCAGCAGTACCGAGAAGTCCATTCGTCCCGAGAACGGCCCAGCCGCCCTACAGCCACGTGACGAACTCGACGAGGGCCGAGCTGGACCCGCTGGGGCTGACAGCCTTAAGGGCTATGGTGGACGTAGAGCCTTATGGCTCTAGTGATCTTGGCGGAGACCCCTCCGATGACGGGCCGCCGTCGATGGATTCTTCTTCGCCCTCAGATGACGAGGACCCTGAGGACCCCGAGGACCCCAAGGATAAGAAGAAGAAGAAGAAGAAGAAGAAGACCCGACGCCCTGAAGGACGCCGAGCTCAGGAGGCGAAGGCTATTGCCACCTCCAAGATAGTGGTCAACCTGCCTGAGTTCACAGGCAAGGACCTCAGCGAGTTCGCTGAGAACTTTGGCCGGTTCCTACGACTGACCGGCCAAACCCACGCGAGTGGGCGAGTGAAGTGCGATCTGCTCCTGCAGTGCTGCAAGACCAAGTACCTGGAGAAGCAGGTCAGGCAGATCGTGACTAACTCCGCCACCTTTGCCGATGTGTTGGTTGCCCTGGAGAGGCAGTACCCGACCTACGAGACGGACCTCTCCATCAGGGCCGAGATCCAGAACCTGCCCGTGCTGCCCAACAACCCCAAACCTGGCAGGGTCTCCGAGCTGTTGGCTGACCTGGATCACTGGGCTGGACGACTGACGCCCCGTTTCTACAGCAGCGACGACCTGCTGTTCTGGTTGTGCGCCAAGCTCCCCCGAGAGCTATGGGACGAGTGCCGTTTGACGGCTGAGCGCAAGGCTAGATCCCTCCGCTACGAGGATCTATGCGTGCTGCTCCTGGAGATGGCGCTGGAGAAGGAGAGCGACCAGCACCTGAACAACTACCGTCCTGGTGGTGGAGGTTCTGGAGGCAAAGGGTACCAAGGGTCCCGACCTGGGCAGGGGACTACCCCCAAACACGCCCACGCCCGTCTAATGGAGAACGTGAAGGAGCTATTCTGGTGTGATGCCAGAGATGAGCAGGGCCACCTGCAGCACGCCTCTGACTGCGAGCAGCGAGACTGCTTCGTCGTCCAGGGGAAGCAGCAGGAGAAGAACACCGGCGCCAAAGCGAAGCTGCCGGATCATTACCGCTGCACCATCACGTGTGCATTCTGCGGTAAGCGGAAGCACTACGAGGATGAGTGCTACCATAAGCAACGCCTATCGGCGAAGCTTAAGGGGGAAGATCCTGGCAAAGGCTCAGGCAAAGGTGGAGGCAAGGCCAAAGGCAACGACTCCGGCAAGGGCAAGTCTAAAGGACGTGGCCAAGGTGGACAAGACAAAGGTCAAGGTGGACGAGGAGGAGGCGCTAACCGCCAGCCCGACAACAAGAACAAGGACAAGAACGGAGGCAACCCCAACCCTAATCCAGGGGGGAACTCCGAGCCCTCTGGAGGGCAGTCTGGACCTACCACACGCTCACAGACGCAGGCCCAGCAAGAACAAGGAGCCAAGCGTGAGCATGAAGGTGGTGATGACGGCAACGCTAAGAAGAGGAGCCGTTTCATGAGGATGGCCCGCAAATTGCGGAACAAGGGGTTCGAGGTGACCTGTCCCGCGGAATTCTGACGGGGACGCTCTGGTGGCACCCAAGACCTGATGTTTTGGGTACGTACCCGACTAGGGGGACGCGAATACCTGGGGGTACTGGATACTGGCGCCACAATATCTATAGTGGCCAAGAAAATTTTACCTTGTGGGAGCCTGAAGAACACCATGACCACCGCCGCTATACGCATGGGGGATGGACATGTGGTGCACAGCTGCGGGGACTGTGAAGTGGAGGTACCTATGGGCTCTCGAACTATCGCCCATCGGTTCTATGTGATGGACACTGAGGCCTTCGACTTTGTACTGGGTACTGACTTCTTCGTACAGCACTCC
Organism: Eutreptiella sp. 'Long Island Sound 2002'; assembly: GCA_964036045.1. NCBI lineage: Eukaryota > Euglenozoa > Euglenophyceae > Eutreptiales > Eutreptiaceae > Eutreptiella > Eutreptiella sp. 'Long Island Sound 2002'. The sequence goes on from OZ038382.1 coordinate 29,980,085, forward strand.
CAGATACAATCCCTGACGCTGCAAGCGCCCTACCTACTCTACGTGGACCACGGCAGTGGCAGAGAGTCTGTGCCACTGGAGCAGTCGGAACATACCTCGAGTTACCTGAGACTATCGAAGGAGGAGCCATCGAACATGATGGCGGCCTCCAAAACTGAGGACTATCAACTATTGGGAGAAGTCCTAGACCAAGGTCTGGAGGAGTTGGGTTACTCTCGAGAAGACCTAAGTGTGGAGCTGTTCGCCAGCGACAAGCAGCATGTACTGGACCTATACTGCAGCAAGGGGAAGAACTGCAGTTACAAATTTTACTGGCCCTCTTTCGGGATGGCCTACGGGAACCCCAGATTCAGTGAACTGGGGAAGGTGCTGACCAAGGTGGCCTTGGAACGTTCCCGTATGGTCCTGTGTTCTCCCGATTGGGGAGCCCATGGGGGCAACGAGTACTGGCGAACCCTCCTTGACAAGCTGACTATCAGCTCCGTGCGGTTACCTGATGAGGCCATCTACGTGCCTCTGGGACGCAAGACGCCCATTGGGAAGCCCGGATGGGGGAGTATGCTAAGCGTGGTGGACGGAGGTCTTACCTCCATCCCCTGGGAGGATCTGGACCCGACTCTGGTCCAGACTATACAACGAGAAAGCGATGGACTCGCCTTGGGTGACTTGAAGGATCGCTTACGACCTCAAGATGCTGTTGAGACTACACCCGGAGGAGATGAGTACGTCGTGACTGACACCAACGCCCCCAACTCTCCCTGCCGTGTACCTGTACCTGATGGAGTCTCTGAGTGTGGACTATCTGAGCTACGTAGCTCTATCCACTCAGAAGACGAAACTGAGCACGACGCCTTCTTCGTGCAGACCTGTGTGGAGGAAGTGGAGAACGCCGAGTACGTCGCCCCACTAAAACCCGTACTCTCCATGAGGGTGGAAGACCCCGTGGACGAGGAGCTGGACCCTCGATCCAGGCTCAGGGAGTATGTGGATTCCAAGAGGAAACTGGTGGCGAAAAAGCTATGCTACGCGAAGCCTACCCGCAGCTCATGGCCACTGAAGCAAGGACGTATGGGAGACCTATCCCAACTGAAGGAGGACCTCGAACAGAAGATCACCACCTGGCAAAGGGAGGTAGATCTCAAGCTCATGAAGAGCGTGTGGGGCGCCCATCTGAGGACCCCAGAGGAGGACGACCTCTCGGAGGAATGTGTATGTGAACCCCCTCGAGCGTGCCTATGTTGCCATCGTCCACCGGAGATGGTTGAGCAAGACCTTCTTTATGCCTACCAAGGGCTGAAGGATGCTACCGCGGGTGAAGAGTCGGTGGAGGACCACCTCCCGACGTCTATTCAAGGGGCAAGCAACTTACACTCCGATGAGGACATGGAGGACAAGATCAAGGTATTGGACCCGCGGGTACAGAAGCTGATAAGGACCTATCTGGAGGTGTTCGGAGAACTACCCCCTCCAGCCTCATGTGACAAGCTGGTACAGATGGACCTCAAGCTGAAACCCGAGTTCGTGGGTCACAAGATCCGGAGGAGACCCTATCCAGCTCCTAAAGAGCAGGCCGATGAGATGGAGCGACAGATACAAGAATGTATCGACGCTGGCCTAGTCCTGCAGTACAAGGACGGGGACTACCCCCTACACTGCAGCCCCTGTTTCCTGGTGGCTAAACCTGGGTCTTCAGCCAAATGGCTGGTAGTGGACTATGGAGAGCTGAACAAGAAGACGTTGAACCACTCAGGGTCCATTCCCAATATGGAGTCTACCCTGGAGAAGATAGCCTCCTGTCGCTACAAGACCAAGATGGACAAGCGAAGTGGATTCTGGCAAGTGGACCTGACGCCCAACGCGCAGGAACTACTGGCCTTCATCACCCCTCAGGGGAGGGTATTCAAGTGGAAGGTCATGCCATTTGGCGTGGCTGACGCACCCGCTCTGTTCCAAGAGCTGATGAACAAGATCTTGTCCATCCTACGAAGGAGACCTAAGGTGCAGGAGCTCATATCCCGTGGTGCCCAGATGGAGGCTCACATCGACGATGTATGCCTTGGGACCAATACCCAGGAGGATCACCTAATCCTCTTGGGTGAGTTCTTTGCGGTCTGCCAGGAGAACCACACTCGACTCAAGCTGGAGAAGTGTGAGTTCATGCAGGAGACCATGCAGTACTTGGGGTTTGACGTTGGCTATGGGTGGTGGACCCCAGCGGCCTCTAAGGCCAAACCCCTGATGGATGCCAAGGTACGACACGAAGACCCCAAGAAAGGACTTCATCATGTACGCAGTTTCATTGGGGCGTGCAACTTCTATCGCCGCCACATCAAGAACTTCACCTATACCAGCGCCGTTCTGACGGACTTGATCAAGAAGAGTACTACTTGGCGCTGGGGCCCACAAGAGCAACAAGCGTTTGACGAGCTCAAAGACAAGGTAGCCAACGCTAAGTGCTTGGGCGTGCCTAGGGCACAAGGGGAGATTATCCTGGTGACCGACGCCAGCAATGTGGGCGGTGGTGGAACGTTGTTCCAATGGCAAGCACTAGAGAAGGAGGAGTTCGACTCGGCCATTTCCCAATGGGGGACGGAAGGTCTCAACCGAGATGGAACCCTCAAGCACAGCTACCCTGACGACAAGTGGGTCCTAGTACCTCTGGGCCACTGGAACTGGAAGTGGAACCAGGCCAGGGGGAACTACTCCACCTATGAGCAGGAATTGCTCGCGGGTATGCTGGTGCTATCCTCACAAGCACGACTGTTGGGGAGTAACCCTGTGGTCTGGCTATGCGACCAAGAACCGGTCCGCAGTTTCCAGAAGGGTCCCCCACCTGAGAAGGCCAAGCTACGGCGCTGGTGGACCTACCTCAGTAAACTACGGCTGACGGTACACCATATCCAGGGAGTGAAGAACGAGTGTGCCGACTACATCAGCCGCAACAACTTCGACGCCCTGATTGGTGCCTGGTCTGAAGCGCTGGCTAAGGAGGCGTTCAGCCGTATGGACGTACATCTGGACCTGAACATGACCATGATACGCCCCCTGGATGGACTCCAACAATCGGAGTACCTGAAGGAGTTCGGGGATATCTACGAGCGCCTGGAGAAACGCCTTGAACCCCTCCTGGTCAACCAGGACCAGTGGAAGAGGGACAAGAGCTACCTATGGCACGAGGACCGTATCGTGGTGCCTAGTGACCGAGTTCCAGCGCTGCTGAAGTGGACCCATGAGTCCAGTGGTCATGTGGGTGCTGACCGTACCCTGAGGCTGTTCAAGTAGTGGTTCCACACTACGTGGACTGACGACCAACTGCGGAAGACACTCCAGCCTATCGTGGACAAGTGCCCGTGCAGGTCCTGTAAACCAGGGGATATCAGGGACAGAGGTCTCTACTCGACCCTGCCCATCCCTCACTGTGCTAACAGTGTTCTATACGTGGACTACACGGAGATGCCGAAGTTCGGGGGCTATGACTTCGCCCTCGTGGTAACCTGTGGGTTGACCAGGTTTACCAGGGTGTTCCCATGTACCAAGCACATTACCGGAGAGGAAACTATCAAGATACTCCTGGAGGAGTGGTTTTGTGTCTATGGGGCGCCCAAGGAGATCAACTCCGATGAGGACGTACGAGTACGCTCAGATACTGGCTGGTACAAGAGGGTCCTGAGATCCCTCAATGTCCAGGTGTCTACGGGGATTCCCTACTCTCACACGAGCAACCCCCTATGTGAGCGACAGATTCTTGTCCTGAAGGAGAACGTCAGGATATGGTGCAAAACTGAACGCACCAGAGACTGGGTGAGACTACTCCCCGTCATATCCTTGATGATGAACTCCCAAGAGAGTTCAGCGACTGGCTACTCGCCCCATGAGCTATTCCTGGGGCGCCCGGCGTGGTTCCTACATGCCCCCTATCCAGAGGACACCCATTCTTCTGTGGGTGAATGGGTCCAAGAGCAACAAGCGAAGGTGGACAAGGCCAAGGCTATGCTCCACAGAGTGAGGGAGCGTCAGTGGAACAAGAAGAACAAGCACCGAGTACCGGCCACCTGCCAAGAGGGGGACTGGGTGCTGGTGCACCACAGTCGACTACCCGCCTGGCCACGCTCTACCAGCGATGACCCATACTTCGGGCCGTACAAGATTCTATCTGTGGATGGTCACCGTATCACTGTGCGGTGTTCTCCCCGACTAGGGGGGACCCTGGTGTGCGCTGCTCAACACCTGAAGCGCTACCATGATCCTGAAGACCTCTGTGGGGAGGAGTGGGAGCTGAACGACGAGGAAATCGCCGCTCTGGACCTACAAGGGGCTGCCAGCCCTATGGAAGTTGAAGGTGAACTCCCCGACATGAACGGCGAGGAGATGGCTAAGGAGGGCTTCTACCTGGTGAAGTCTGTCCTACGCCACCGCTATCGCCAGGGTTGGCGCTTCCTCACCCTCTGGGAAGGGTTTGGAGTCGAAGAGGCCACCTGGGAGCCCTTCTCTGCATTTGTTCTACCTGAGGGACGCCTAAACTCAGTTCTGGTTGACTACTTGTCCCAGAACAACCTTGGTGAGTTGCTGAGGCTCGCTGAGACGCTTGCCTCCAAGACTAAAGCTAGGGACTGAACCTTACCCTTACCTGCCAAAGCGTATGTGTGAGTGTGCTATTCCTAAGGTCCTGAGAGCAAGCCGCAGAAGTGGTGTCCTAATTATACCCAAGTCTGCGCCCTTGCTAAACCTGGAGGGTTGGCTTATTGATGCCACGGGGTACGCCCCGGGTCTCCCCTCCCCTATGCGCCCAATTTCTGTGCTGGCGCAAAACCTTGGGGGAATACCCAGCGTGCTAATCCAGGTATTGTTTTCCCTACCTATCTGTCTACTACAGGGAGGGGTGGCCAAAAGCTATGAAGGCATGAAAACGCCGTTTTGCTATGTGGCCAAAACACTGACCTAACCACTGCCACAGCCCACCAACCCTGCTAAAATTGCAGGAAACGGGTGGGACAGTGACACACGCACTACAGGTCCTACACACCCTACAGTGGCACCATCCTGGTGGGCGAGCACTGGGGCAACTGGCTCAAGCCCCCACTCAGGACTACCACTCCTACACGCACACTCTACTGGGTGTTGCGAAGTCAAAGGTCTCGTGGGTCCTAGCGACCCTCCTGTGAAATGACAAGAGAACGCAGCGCTGCTAAGCAACTGTGGCCTAACAGGGGACGCCACAACGCGTTTCCCCTGCTAGGGCTTGGAGGGAAGGAGTGATCTCGCGTGCAAGGCGCAGATGTCGATGAAGTCGGACTCCCTGCTCTGCCACAGGCGGAGCGGAGTTACTTGTTTGTGTGATCTGCGCCCTTGTTTAGCAGGGCATAAAAAAAAAGGCTGCTGCACCAATCACCCTACCTGCCCACCTGTAAAACAAAGGCAAATGAAAGGGCGTTTGCGGCGGAGGAACCAAGCCACACTCCAGGTATTATACCCTTCTCAGTGTGACCTATAATACACTGTCCGCAAACACGCTGGAAGACCAGCTACCCTTGTCAAGCAAGCAAGCGTTAAGGGACTCCTCAGGTTCTCTTAAAGAACGTACCGAGGAGCCCCTGGGTAGCCTAAACAAGGTTTACCGTGCGCACTTCGCGTGGCCTACCCTTTAATGCGTGTGTGCATGCACGAGTATGCACGCTGGCGTTGGGCACACCTGCCCATCACATCACCAATCACGAACTCCACCAGGGGGTGGCCCCGCCTGGGCTTACTCACCTTACCTACCGCTGGAGAGAGAGAGCAAGTAAGGGGCGCACGCGAGGAATGTTACTATGCACTTGTGTGTATGTCTAATCACCCTGATCTGACCGCTAATCATCTGCAATCTTTCTAATCAATCCCTCTATCGCGTCCTATCGTTGTTAGCGCTGCTACAAGGCTCGTTCACGGAGACACGAGACGAGCAATGTGTATGCGGCATGCAAGACGAGCATACCTGTAGTTTATACCTGATTCGTTGAAGTCTTTTCGATTGATTTTCGAATTCTTGAATTTTTGATTCTTCTAATAGTGTGGGTGGAATCTGTATGTTTATTTATTAATGTGTGTCTCGTCATTTTCAAGACTACGTGAGACATACATTTATAATTCCATTATTTCTCCATTTTCCGGCGCTTCGCTAGGAGCCGCTCCTGCGCGCCGCCATTTTATGCGTATGAATTTCTGGATTTAAAAAATCCAGAGATGACTATAATTTCTATAAAAATGTGCTTCTGATGCACAATTGGATTCTGCTCAGGTGTGTCGTTTCAGAAAAATTCTACGCCGTCATTTGACGGATTTTGGTGTCGTCGCTTCGTTTTTGCTTGGATTCGTCCATAATTCTCCCATTCCTGCCTCTGCAGATACCCACGCGCAGCCTCGCTGAGTAGGCCGTGTTCGGGCCGAAACGCAGGTGCCTGGAGAGACTGAGCAGAACCAAGACCCCACCAAGGGGCAAATTAATTTCTTTTGAGACTCCCTTCGCCCTAAGACAGGTCACAGGTCGCCAGCAGGTTTACGAGAACCCATGCGAGTGTGTATATTGTGTCTTGCGTTGGGTTTGTGTCGACGCTGCGTCTTGGAGGGAGGGATGCATATGCACATGTCTTGGCATGCTCCCATACTAACCCAACCAAGCCACAGGAGCCCCGGCAGCGCCATGAGCGCTGAGTCTTCTGTAGGATATGATACAATCAGAGCAGCAAAAGGACGCCAGCCATGGTTAGCGCCCATTTTTCAGTGTGAGGGAGAGAATAGGTATTTTAAAGTAGATGTGGAAACCAAGGAAAGGCCAAGAAAAATTCCCTTTTTCCTAAAATGCGACAGTGGTGGCCACCACAGCACAAGGGGGGAGTAAGAAAAAGTGCTTTTCCATTGCTTTGAGGCATACTCTAGTTGTATTAGAGATGCACTGAGCATCCATGCATTTTAATCTTAGTATTGGTCCCACCAAAACTGGTGATAACACATTTTGACCTATGGAACCAAACACCCAATCAGGATATGGAGTGGACCCCTTAATTCCCTTTCAATGTGAAGTAAAACATCTTTTCCTGAGTTGACTGAGCACTGACATACCTAAAGTAGAGCCTATGAATTTATCTATGTTTTTCCATGAATTCTTAGCTATCCTAGTGGTATGCACCCTAGGGGGCTGGGCACCTCTTTTTGAGAGGTCCTGGGTTCAATTCCTGGTCAGCCTAGCTAAGTAGGAAGATCCCATGTGACATGGCAGTGACCTCATCGCCACATACCATGCCACCTCAGCACATATGGGACCCAAAACAAAGAGTGCACATCTCCTAAGATGGCACTATGGAGAGAGAGTGATCCTGAGGCAGTTTTCTAACTCTTTTCCAAAAACATTTCAGCTATCTTTGTGAATATGCATTCATTTGTGACCTGAGTTGCAGTTTCTGTGAATATCCAATCATCTTTCACTGTCTACACTGCAGCCCTTCATGCTTTGATCCTGAATCCTCTTCTCTTTGCATACTATTGGCTTGGGCTATCCTGGAGTGACTTGGAGTGGCTGTATTTCATCAAAACAAAGCTTTTCATCTCCAAAAACAAGCAGCAGGAAACCCTACACCAACAGCAAGCAGCAGGAGAGGCAAAACACAGTGCTGAAAACACTATAAACTTTTCTCCATCCTTCCATTTCTTCTCTGCTTTGACTGTACTGAGGCTAACGCACACACACAACCGCCATTGCACAATTTGCCGTTGGTTGAAAAGTGATTGAGAACTACTGCATGAATCAACTTGATTTGTCGGGTTAATATCTGTGGGACATCTGTTGAGCCTTTGCTTGTTGCCTTTGGCATTGCGTTGTACCTCACGCTTTGGTGACAAAGTGGCACTATTGGAGGCCTTCTATTTCTTAGGAGCAGCAGAAGTAGCAGTAACAACAATAGAAAGGTCCATTTTTACCTCACCTTCCTCCTTTTTGGACACAGATTCAACGGTTTTCTCACTGTTTGTGCCCACATTTGCATCCATCGTGCGAATAATCATTAAATCCGGGGCATGGGCCCGAGGATATCGGCATATATCCGGGGCACATGATCCGGGATACATCAGCGATGATATCCCCGGTCATATGTCCCGGATATCAGCCAATCAACAGCGTAGCAAATCATCAAAGTTGTAGATTAATATCCGGGGCACGGGCCCGAGGATACCCGCAGATATCCGGGGCATATGACCCGGGATACAGCAGCGGTGATATCCTGGGTCATATGCCCCGGATACCTGCTGATGTAATGTAATCACCGTGGATGAGCTATGCCAGCTTGTGACGGTGTCCAAAGGGTATGTGACACTGCAGCAGTTTGAACGCCTCTGGCGCCTATGTACTAGACGGGTGCGCGAGCAGCACAACGTGTCCATACCGCGCAGACTCATGGTACCCGTGCCGCCCCTCACGGACGAGCTGAAGCCATAGGTGCAACAATTTGTGAGAGGCGTCTTGCACAGATCGCAGCTCCCACGTAGTGTTGTAAGACTGGTGTGTGCGGTGGTGACCTGTGCGCCACAGGCAATCACGCGTGTGCCCGACCTTCTGAAGGGAGGAAGGAAACTGAGGGCACCCGGGTGGGTGGCAGACAGATTGAAGCAGGCATGTGAGTGGCAGGCGGTCCAATGGGACGACCGTGTAATAGGGTACCAGGTATGTAATATGATGGATCACAGCAGACTGCAACTGCTGCAGACGCTGCGCAAGAAGCTGGCCAGTACTCCCTGCAGGTGTGCAGACCTGATGACAGAGCACCCCGTTTTGCATAACACGCTAGGCCATATAATATGCAGAGATAGAGAACAATGGGAAGCTCTGATCTCAGGGCCAGCAGCCGCTGTCCTCGCCGGCCACGCCAGACAGGCGGTCATACCTTCACAGGCAGATGTGGTCCACTGCGTCGATGCCACATGTCAGGCTATTGCTGACATCAGCATCACAGGTGGGCGCACGACCACGCACGCATCCGAGCAACACGACACACCAGCTGTAGGAGAGGAGGAAATGGCACAGGAGCGCACCAAGTTCCCGAGGATATGCGAGTCGCACTTTCAGAGACTCCGAACTACGAGCCCACAGCTGGTGCAAGACCAGGTTGAAGCGATGACGTCCCACCTCCATGACACAGGGTTTAGAGGAGGATGCTGGGATAAAAGACTCTTCAAGATGTACGGCACATGCTTTGTAGTTGAGGAAGCACATGCACTTGAGGGACTTACCCTGGGGGGGAGGTTCACTATATGGGGATGGGGGGACTCAGACCGGGAAGCGAAACTGCTCGCGCTCGATATCATCCTGGAGAGGGCGCGGAGCGAAGGTATCCTGAGCCTGGCTGAAGGCCATAATTTGGGGCACCCCAAGCACCAATCTACACGCCAGAGCAGGGCCGAACTCCTGGTCAAGAATGCCCCCCCACCTAACCCCACACACACCCATGCAACAGCGCAAGGTACCAAGGGCACGAAACCAGAAAGAGGGCACGTGCTTGTTAAGCACCGCCGACCCAATGCTAGGTACGACCCCCGCCTCCCGTCAGCCTTCTCCCTGATGAAGTGGAAAACGAACGTGGTGTTACGGGAACCTGTGGTTAAATGGCGCGATGTGTTTGCATTTACATCGGTGGTGGTGCAGAGCTACTCCAAACTGGTTGGCAGGTGTCTGCGATTGCTTGTCAATGAGATGTACATTACATTAGACAGCTAGGCGCTGCCGGTCATGCTGGGGGTCAGAGACCTTGTACAGGCAGTGCGCAGGATACACCTAGATAGAACACAGCTCTACCCCTGCGGTGCCGATATTGACGACATGTACTGGGAACTAGACAAAAAGAAATGTATATCCCCCATTGAATTTTTGATCTCAAAGGTATGCCAGACACGGCGTGAGAAGCAGTCTGACCTGAGGTTTTCCCTACACCGATCAGGCGATAAGTCCCTCGACAGGTTAGGACTTGCAGCGTGTGACGAATTTCGAGTTTTGACTGTCACCGAGGTCCTCAAATTTGTAAATTGGGACCTGTTTTCGAAGGCAGTTGTAGCTTATGGCAGACTGGTGCTCCAACAGGGCATTAAGGGTGTCCCCATTGGAGGACACCTGGCAGGACACTGTGCTGAGATTTGGGCGGCAATCTCTCAGCACGACATGTTTGCGAGTGATTTTGAGGTGAGAGAAGCGAGACAGCACGAGTGACAGCGAAAGGTAGATGCCCTTAGGATCCCTGGCGGCCCGCAAGTTGTCCTCCCGGGGGCAGAACCATTCCACTGTCATGCAGAGCTCCAGGACAAACACCTGCTGGGCGATATCTGGGCGGCCAAGGACAGACCGAGAGCAAACGTGCACAGTGTACGGACAGCAGGGCTGCATGGGTGGTGAGCACCATCGGACAAACTGCTGGCGTGGATCACACTGCATGACACAGACATCCCAGTTCTCAGGATAACACCATGGGATTCGGCGCCGGGTGGTCGGCTGCAGCACATACTGAGACACACGCCACGTCGGGATAAGGAATGTGTGCGGGATTTCCTATCGCAGTTCTGCCCGCACGAGTTTGTGCTTGCAGAGTTGGGCGTATCCCCAACACCCCCAGCATTAGTTATCCCGTGCGTCATGATGGCGCGATTCCGGGACAATATATATGCATTCCTAATCAATGTTCAGCCTGCTTGGCGTGAGCCCCTGTTACAGATTGTAATGAGCATGTTGCAGTCCATGTACCAGGTGCCGTTGAAATGGGAACAACACGGGGACACAGTCCAATGGTGCGAGATGTCTATACCAGGAGGGTCTGACCTGAGATTGCAGCGTAAAGGTATTGTACTGAGCTTAACGGATTTTGACCTGTCCCAGTGTGAATGGGACAGATGGCTGCCAGCGTCAGCCCCCAATGCAGGCAAGGTAATGAAAGGCCATATGCCTGCGTTGACACAGAAGAGCCTGTGGGGGGCTCTCACCTGGCGGGATGTGCATGACAATCTGAGGTCCTTGTTCTGGGGTCTGGGTTTTGTGGCCTACTCCACAGCGTGGTGGAAGCCAGCCGCCAACCGGTTCTTTAACAGCCAGGGCCTGAGAGAACGTTTCCCAGAAGCCCTGGTCGATGCCTGGTACAAACAGGGGCGCGACGTTGGCGCCCTGCACAGAGACCAGGCAACACGACATGCCGCGGCGGAGGAGTAGGTGGGTGGGGGGAGGGTGCCAGACCCACGGGAAGTATGGCAGGATAATGCAAGCAGTCGACAATGGACAGATTTACTGATTGATGATCTATAGTGATATAAGTTAAAGGAGACATGGGTGACACCTACACTGTGCAGCAGGTGAGCAAACAAGCAGAAATGGGCAGGGCCACAGTAAACAATGCAAGATGGGCAAAAATATTTTATGGTGGCATGGGTCAGGGAGGAGAGGGGCCAGGCAAGGCAAGAGGAGAGGATGCTAGACACCAGGGTGTGAGTCCGCAGGCAGGGCAGGAGGCAAGCACAGCAGACCCGCACCTCAGACCAGGTCCCAGACCCACACCCAGTCCAGCCCATCAAGCGCACAGTGCACTGTATTTGTGACTGCAGCCTGTTCAGAAATGCATTTCTGCTGACGAAGCTTTGTTTGTGATTGCCTCGCCTTTCCCCTAACTCTCCCCGAGATCCCTGGGGCATGTAGCAAATCATCAAATTTGTAGATTAATCACCGCGAACAACAGAATCATTGACACCGAGGGTTGTGACCAATCAATGAAACCGCCTTTCCGAGGCAGTTCCAATGAGCTAAGGAAGAGCCTCTAATAGTGCCACTTTGTCACCAAAGCGTGAGGTCGTGTGTGTTAGCCTCAGTCGAGTCAAAGTAGAGAAGAAACGGAAGGATAGGACACCTTCTCCATCCTCTCTGAAGATCGTCATTGATCTAACAGCGGAGGAGGAGTATGCCACCTTCCCGTTAACACAATTGAGTGAGAAAGAACCTTCTATATATGTGCTCAATGAGAAAGAGAGCATTGTATATGAACGTGAGATGTACCGTTCTCGTGCATGGGCTGCCCCAGCAACACTTGCCAAGGCCCCAGTAAGTCAAGATTTGTCCAGTATTCCATCTCCTTTTGCCCAGGCTGCATTTGAAGAGCAACCAAAAAAAAGGTGAAAAAGGAAGTGCGGGTGAAAAAGGAAATGCAATGTTACCGTTGCCATTAAGAAGAATGCAGTTGGTGGCCAACGATCGGTCACGTGTGACATTTGCCATGCTGTGTACCATATGTCTTGTGCCAAGCTCAGGTTTCCTCCGAAGTTTGGTTCCTGGGCCTGCGAATCTTGTGTCAGAGACATGATTGGCTCCCAATAGACCATCTATATGTGCCTATATTCCATGTTTGTAGAGAGCTTACTTGAAGCACCATGAGAGAAAATGTGTCTCGGATTTGTTCCACTTGAAGTTTTGAGGCATCAAGGGCAAGGGAAGGGTTGTGCGCAAGGATCCCGGGTCATATGTCCCGGATATCTGCGGATATCCTCTGGCCCTAATGCCCCGGATATAAGAATTGGGCCTAATGACCCGGATATCTGCGCTGTATCCCGGGGCATATGCCCCGGGATTTAGCGCAGATATCCGGGTCATAGGCCCAATTTTTATATAATCACCGCGAACAACCAAATCACCTAGGGTAGTGTCCAATCAATGAAACCCCCTTTGCAAGGGGTTTCCAATGAGCTTATTGGCAACAATTTCCAGCCAAACATTTGGGTGTCCAAGTAAAAACTGTTGTGGTTGATCACCAAATTTGGTGTTTTGGTGGTTCATGATGGCATGAGGGTCATGGAACCGGGCCGCGGCAAGCCTCGTAGCTCTCGCGGCATTTGCTGACCAGATACACCCATGAGCGGCCCGAGAAGCAACCCGCTGTCTGTGTTGCGGACTTGGTACCGAACCTCCACCGTGGCCTGAGACGTCAATGCTTCCGATAGCGTTGGCACTTTGTGGTGCCACCGAAACTCCCACCCAGCGTTGTTCCGTTTCCACACTTTCTCACAGGCTAATGGCCGTTTGGGATTGCTTGTTCACTTTGCGCTCGTTGTTGTATCATGCGTGCACAAACGACAAAACTAGTGGCAAGCACATGCTCACAATTGGTGAACGTACACAACGCTATTTGTTTAGGTTTTATTACCACATGCGCCATGGCAAGTCATCTTCCCATATCTACCATGTCCAGCGACGTTCCAGCTTTGTTGGGAACAATGCAAGGCCTTTCAGATGTTATGAGCAAGCTTTTGAGTTCCTTGGAAAAACAAAGAGAGCGTATCGTACGACAAAAAATTGATTTCACAGGTTGCGCAACATGCACTCATAGCACAAACAACGTGCAGCCCAACGATTGTTGTCGGCCCCTTGGTCAAAGAGGCACATGCCTTGTTGGAGAATGCCGAGCAACACACACACATAGGCTTTGCTTTCTCGGATATGTAAGCTGTCAAACGCAAAATTTGCCGAGAAAACCTACCATGGGGGGCGCACGCTTGTGTTGTACAGGTCCCTTTTGGGGTCCCAAGACATGTTCATACCTCTTGGTCCTTGAAGTCATGTCACCCCCAGTAGTCACCGTACAACTCTAACATTCTCGTCCTGAGGATGACATTAAAAACGCTCCTTTAGCATACGTCTCGGGTCCAGCACGAACTCCGTTGCTTTAGTGTTCCGGCTTGAAACTCCAGTTAACTGCTCGGCAACTGTCATGCATAGTTCAAAAAAGTGATTTATGTGTTCGGCCGAACAAGGATCGGACATTTCCAAAAAAAACCCTCCCCCCCCTCCCCCTCCCCAAGGATCTTGGCGCAACGAGGATGGGATCTTCGGAAACCCGCGGCACCCTGGTGCCTAGTCCCCTTTGGCCTAAGAGGTCTTTCCATTCGGTGTCTAGGATTGTGCACTTGAGAGCATGGTAAGGGATTACGTTCATGAAGAGTCCTTCCACCTTTGTTCTTTGTTCTTGCTTGCCACACGACCCTGGTGCGCTTTGAATTTTTTTTGCGAACTGATTTCGAACCGTTTTCTCCTCGTGGCGGCTTCCCCTACTTGAGTTCCAATGCACATATGAGAAGAATAGAAAGAATGCACACAAAAATTGTTGCCTTTGGCTTTGGTGTTGCATGCCACACCACATCGTGTTGTTCTTCTGTGCTATTGTTGGTGAATTTGGTGGTTTTCCAATTTTGACCTGTGATGCCTTGGCGGAAGGGGGTAGGAGGGGCTTCTTAGGGAGTCCATTCGTCTTTCGCACCGATCCTTGGGGGGGCTTCTCTGTTCCGCATGGATGCTTGGTGCCCAAGATCAATGCCCTGTAGCAATCTTTTGTGGGATTGGAAATGCCAAACCGGTCACGATGACCTTGTTTCTAGGTTTCAACGTTTAACCCCTCGCGTGCACAGAAACGTGCATGCTCTTGCACTTGGCTTCATGAAGAACATCGGTTGACAAATACATCTTTTTGGCCAATGGGGATGAGAGATCTTGAGGTTGGGTGCCCCACACGCAACACTCAACCCTTCCAAAATCATGCAAACCACACAACTGAGGAAGCACGTCTCCGAGCCGTCCTATGTATATTTTGGGGTCTTGTTCCTCGTATGCCCGGTGGGAGGGCACTCACCACAACCCAACTATATCCTCCACCCTGCATTTGCGTTGCCTGAAAGCAACCCTGCGCACCATTCGTCGGTCCTCGGTTTTCTCCGGGCGGATTCGTGTTAGGTTTCAACGATTTGTTGATTCGGTCTCATGTTTGGAACACGCCTCGCTTTTCAAAATTCTGAGGAAGATGTGTCCGTCTTCGTTATAGAACGTGTCTTTGGCGCCACAGATAGCGTTGGCTCGTGGGCCACGGTACAACTAGCAGCCCCCCCCCCCCCCCTTTCCGGTGCTTGGGTCACCTCTTGTGATGCGCAAGAGTATGTCGGGCATGGCACTTGAGTGCATGGCGTATGGCACGTGTGCCGCCTGTACTGCCCGTGCCGCGGGGAACCAGAAGGGGGGATGAATTTGTGCCGCGGCACGTGCCACGGAGTTTGTCACCTCCCGATGCTTTACATCACCGCCACTCGTGTAGATACGATGACGCATGTTCAAGGTATCCAAGAGCGACAATTTGATTGTATGTATCTGGACGTCGGGGGCATGCCGTTCCATACCTCCAAAGAAGTGCTCAAAAATGATGGCGAGCATTTATTGTCTGTAATCGCCGAGGACCATTTCGCGTCGGAAAGTGACGATAGGGGCTATGTATTCTTAGATCGGGATGGGCATTGCTTCAGCACCATTCTCTCCTATTTAAGGTGTGCATTGCTGTGCATGCGTGTTTGTCCTCCATTGGGCACGCTATCGCGAGCACTTGTTTGACTTGGCGAGGGTAGAGATCTCTCCCATCCTCCGGACATGTGCCGGAGCTCTTGGGGTCGTCGTGCACAAAGCTCAAGTGACGGAAGGTGAAGGAAACGCCGTTTGGGTGGACGGGCGTCGGAAGAAGTCTCTAGCGCTGCCGGCACATCGTTGACATCCGAAACCTCCCGGGGGTTGACCCACCCACAGCGGAAAGGGGCGGCCTGGCTCTGTAGGGCATGCCCCGGCGGAAACGCTGAGAGGCCACCAGGCGCCAAAGGTGCCCGACCCAAGGAGGGTCCGCCACGGATGGGGGGCCCGGGCCCCCGACCACGGCACACCCGACCACGGTCCGTCAAAACGGTCCACTAGTGAGCCCACCCGGTAGCCCGAGCAACGGCTGGAGCCAGGGCTTCGCTTGTGGTGATGGGTTGCGGGGAACTGATGTGGACGCCACCGCGGGTGGTCTAGCTTTGCACAGACCATCGCTATACGACGTACGTGCCTGCGCTTGATCTAACAACCTCTCTTCGAGGTGATTTATGACAGGGGCCCGAAATTTGAGAACCATTTTAGGCACACAAACTTTGTTTTTGCCTGTGACCCACCCACTGGGGGAGGGGGGGGGGTGCTGAAGCAATAGCCTGGTCCGCGGCTGCGCTTGATCTAACAACTCTCTTGAAGGTGATTTTTTGGGATACACACGGGAAGAAAATCTGGAGGGGACGGATGTCGTGTGTGTGTGCAGGAGGGTGTCTACCGACAGGTTCTGTGTTGTCGGAAAACTGTTCCCTGTTGGAGTGGGGGAGAGGGGGGGGGCTTGTGCATCAGACTACCTCCGCGACTGCGGGGCATTGATGAAAGACCGGTGTTGTCTACGCATGGCCCATACCCCTGGCCTTGTTGGCCAGACTGCGCAGGAGTTCGTGACCAGAGGGACGGCGGTCCCACTCTTGCCTCCCAAACTTTCGTTCCCCTGCCGTCTGTAGACAACTTCCTTCTGAAGACACCCGGAAGTCCCACACGACGCCAACACAGGCCCAGGGGGTTCTGGATCACCGAGTGCTGCACCTCAGTGGTGCCTTGCACTTCCAGGCATTCTGCCCTGTGGTCCGCGGACAGCGCCGCCCGGTTGTGTTGGAGGGGCCAGACTCTTGGAACTTCGGAAACACGCCTGGGCCACGCGTCGGGACCCGGTCGCCACAAGCGATGGTCCGGGGGCCCAGGACGTGCCTCCGTGTTCTCGTGTGTGCGGTGGGGTCGTGATAAGCCAGGGTACCATGAAGGTGAATTGTGGGCATTGGGGGGCAGGAGGGTGACTGGGCCTCTGTCATCGGGGCAACGCCCCTTCCTGGACCCACCCACGCACCATGCCATCAGGACCCCCTTCTGCCAAGGCCCTGGTCGCTTGACTGGTCGCTTGAAACGACCCACCGCCCCCTCATGGTCCACCAGCAAAGGGCACTTCACTGGATGCGCCCATTTTCTCAGGTGCCCCCGCTCCCAAAAAAAATCAGAGGCCCTTTTCGAAAAGTACACCTTCCGAGGTTCACCGAGGCACTTTTTTTTTAACGTGCAAGCAAATGAAGGCACACCTCAACCTCCCCATATGACAAAGAACAAAGATAACATGCTGGAAGTGGACGGCATTGTCTGGCATAATTGTCTTACAGTCACACGAGGAATGTCTCAGCCCAAGGCCAACACTTCACAACACATCCTTGCATGCTTCAAGATTGTGAGTAGATCCCAAGATCATCTTCTCCACCACAATGATCTTGCTAAGTGACGATGTCACCACTCATATCAAAAACCATTTTTGATCGAAAACGGACCCCTCAAGAAAGAAGAAGCACATCGCTGAGTTTGAAAACAGGTCACAATCAAATGGAAAGCACATTTTGGAAGGCCCTTGGTTCCGGCCCCAGGTACACAAAAATAATATACGGTGCAGTAGAGATTGGGGGTTCGTCAGACTCTTGTGTTAGCGGAAGTACATCCACATAGGACGGTCAGTGCTTTTTTTCAAGGAACACAAAAGTTATTGATTCTAAAAAAGTCGACTGCGACTTCCCCTTTCGGCACGAACACATTTCACACTTCCAAAGCTCGGCAGTTGTGTCCACCCAGGGTTTGCAGGTGAAGCAATTTTGCCAAAAGCCATTCTGTTAGAGTACACGGTAAGCTTGAAGAAGTGGGCGGACCTCACCCTGATCGGCCGGCCATTGTTAGTGGCTAACGGACTGCGGACATGTTATGGTCATGACAAACTGTTCACCAACTCCAATTTGCTCTTGCCCAACAACAAATCTCTTGAGGATACCGACCTTGATGAATGCCAGCTAAGTGCCAGCCAATGGTAGACCAAGCAGGCAACGGCCATAGGGTGGTGTCTGGACGATGGTGTCTCACCTCGCGTGGGATGGTGGTGTTGGCAGACTTCGTGCTGTCCGCCCCCGTTTTTTTTGTAGAATGGCTGACATCTGTAGTTCGAGAAAGTCCACAAAAAAACTAAAGCTTAAAACTTCAGTATTTGCAACTCTTTGCCTAGCCTCACTTGTTGTTGTGTGGCTTGGCTTTCCTTATAATAATCGCTGCCTGCCTGGCCTATCTATGGCTGGCTTTTGGCTGGCTTTGATTCACACACCCCTGACCCTAGCCTGGCCCCACTTGTTGTTGTGTGGCTTGGCTTATCCCTGCCTGCCTAGCCTACCTTTGGCTGGCTGGCCAAGCTTTGGTGGGAGTTGTCCCACAGCGGGAGAGTTTTGCTGCTTGACCGGCCATCGCATCCTCTGATCACAAGACACATCCCACAGAGCGCTTCCTCCGGATCACTTCAATGACATGTTGTTGCAGCAATCAATCCCACGAGACAAGCCTCTGTACCACAGAACAGCTCGGGTCTGGGTGATTCAGAAATCTTGGCCTTATCCCACCCCTTCCATTACTACCCTCTGCCTGCCTGGCCCACCTTTGGCACGTGGCTGGCATTACTTAAGCCAACTCACCTTGTTGGGGGTTGATTGACATAGCTGCCTTGGAGCGGGCTGCATATGAATCCCCTGTGTGCTGTTTCCTGTGTGCTCTTCTTTGTCCTTGTGGATCCCAGGGCCCGTGCGGTTCCGCACCATTGCATTGCGGATCATCATCCCCACATGGCACCCTCAACGCAAAACATGCCGCCCACCCCCTTTGCTGAAGCAAGGTTAGTCTGCCAAAGGTTCCATCGCTTAGCTCACCTCAAGTAGATCTCACCCCCTTCGCTGAAGCCCCCCGCTTGGTAATTTGCCATGTTCCCACAGGGAGGGCTATGCAGAGCTCCCGGGATCGGAGCATGAGCGGAAGCAGGTGTATCGCGAGGCGCGATACTACAACCTTCAGGGCCTCTGCAAGCTGACCTTGCAGCAGACGTGCATCGTGGTGGTCGGCGTGGGCATTATGGAGGTGTACAATCCCCAGACACGCACGTGGCACGCCTGCCAGGCCACCGCCCGACCCACGGCCGCGGCGGTGGTTGGGGGCCGCCTGGTCATCGTGAACATGGACCTCAAACAGCGGCAGTTGGCTATTGAGGTGCGATGATGAGCGGAATGAGAACCCTCTCCAACACTTGTCCAAGCCCAACTGCTTTGAGCGACCGTGTTCATCGCAGGCCTGCGTTTTGTGTGTGTTTGGAGGGACCTCCTCCCCCTGAGGCCCAGGAGTGAGAGTGAGGGGGGGTCCATTCGGAAATGAGCTTGGACACGGGGGCGGGGATTGCAGGGCATACGGGTCTCGTGACCGTTGCCGTGATGTGCTTCGGCCTCGATCGAGCCGAGCCAACAGCCTGTCCAAAGCAAGTGCCCCGTCACATCAGAGCGCACATGTGGCCGCTCAGTCAATCATGAACACCACCTGCCCGTCGAGACACCGTCCCAAACTCGCCCCCTTGGGCCCCTTTGGGCAGCTCGACTGTCGCGCGGTGGGTCATGGCTTTGCCACCGACAGTTGCCCCAAACACCAAATCTGCGATGAAAGCCCTGACCCCTTGTCCGCTGTGCGAGTCAGGCCACGGCTTAGTGGGGAATGTTGGAGGCCAAAAAAAAATCGTGTGCCTAAACCGACCTCCAATTTCGGGCTCCTGTGATGAGTTTTCATTTTTCTTTTCGGAAGACAATTTTTCTAATGTGGGTGGGTGGGGGGATCAGCGGGAGGAGCCCAGGCTGCTATTCCACCCTCCCCTCCCCCCTGGGTACCTGGTCAACGGCACGGGCAACAGCCTGTCTCTGGGACAGCCGACCCCCGGAGTAGTCAAACAGGACAAGTCATTCGGGGGCGCCACGAGCCCCAACGCAGTGGTGACTGCTGATTGCCGTCAACGCACTGTCGGCTCCTGTTCCCATCCATCGTCAAACGCCTGCTCACGACAACGGGGGGGCAGCCAAGCCGTCCGTTGCAGAAGCGCGTATTGTATGGACACCGAACCATGAGCGAGTCCACCAGCGGGGCGGTTCCGGGACTGCCCATGACCGGCCCACAGCCAACGACCCGTCAAAACCGGCGACAACCGCTAACCGCGAGCGGTTTGGACACCGCGCGTGCACACCGCACCGTGGAAGTGGGCAGGCAGGGGCACGGGCATGGCCAGCGGGCAGCAGCGGGGGAGCGGGGACATACCGCGGGAGGCAGAAATTAGGAAGCGGCGAAATGTGGAATGGCAGAACTCGGCACAACAGAAGTGTGTGTCTTGGCATGCATATTCCCATTGTGCCCAACAGCCTTGAGGGAATACAATGTTGGTAAAAATTACCCCACAACCTCCCAGACTGTGATAATTTGTACCGCTTGTAATATGTCCCCACCGTGAACTTTTTACACCCCCTAGCCAACGCTCTTTGATACTTTCTCAGTTGGCTGTAGGAGGTTCTGGCAAGAGCAAGCATGTTTTCTCCTGTTTCGACCAATGGAACGCCACACACTGCCTTTTGCTGTTGGAGGGTCATAGTGCAAGCGACAATCACATAGGTTGCGTGAATGATCTACACCGTCCGCATGTGTGCACACGTGGGTTTGGGTGAAATTATCCCGACAGGGGCCTCAGACCGTGATAATTTGTACCGCTTGTAATTTTTACCCGGGGTAATTTTTACCCGCATTGTAAGGGCAACCATCCAAGCAGCCATAAAGGAGCTCAGAAACAGCGACCAACCAAAGGCCCATAGGACATAACGACCGCCATTCATGGTCCATGCTTGTTGTGGTGCCGCAGTCTGGGGATTGGTCCCATGTTTTGCAGCGGCGTTTACGAATTGGTGCCAAATTTTCTCTGCACCAAATTTCGCCGTTCCATATTCCGCGCACTCCCAATCCAAACCTCCCCCGGTAGGGACCCCCGGGAGGCCGTTCGGCGTCTCTGCAAAAGCGGGCAGCAGCCGCGTGTGCATGCGTCCCGTCCACTGAGGTCCAGTCGATGAGGAGGGGGGGGGGGTGCGGGAGCCACACCACGAGGGACAAGGGCGAGTGCAGCAGGCAAGGAGGAGGGGGGCAGCGACGCAGGGAAGGCAACTAGAACAGCGTGAATAGGGAACCAGAACGTAGGAGATGGGAGAGCATGCGCATGAGGGGCAGCGACAACATAGGGGATGGCCTGGCCAGCTAGCCCCGTCGCTACATGGAGCTAGGCATAGTTCGACCGAGACCGCGTGCCTTGTTTCACGAGGCGCAAGGGGGGGGGGTTTGGCGCTAGCAAGGCGCACGGGGGGGGGGGGGGGGTTGGCGCCAACGAGGCACATGGGGGGGGGGAATTTGGCGCCAACGAGGCGCACAGGGGGGGGGCTCTAACGAGGCGCGCGGTGTGGCAAGGGGGGGGGGGGGTCGGCGGTGCACACACAAGGCGGTGCATACACAAGGCGGTGCACACACAAGGCGGTGCATACACAAGGCGGTGCATACACAAGGCGGTGCATACACAAGGTGGGGCACACACAAGGCGGTCTGTGGCCACCGCAGGAGTCTTGTTATTTAAGGGGGGTGCTCAAAACTGGTTCTGTTGTACCCCTACTTTTCTTTGCTCCAAATACAGGGTCTTGCACGCTGACTCCCCTTAGGCAAAAATTTCTTCCTTGTTAGGATCCCATTTTTCAGAAAATGCTTGTTAACTTGGTACCTGGTTGTCAAGCCTTTAGTGCGTCATTGGGAGGTGATTGGAAGGAAGCAGGCGGGGGCTGGCCCCTGTGTCAAGCAAAGCGAGCCGTTTGTCCGTTTTGCCAAGATGCACGGGCGGCGGTGGGGGTTTGGCGCTGCCGAGGCGCACAGGGGGGGGGGGTCGCGCTAACGAGGCGCACGGGGGGGTTTGGCGCGGGGGGGGGGGGGGGGGGGGCGGGGTTGGCGCTAACGAGGCGCGCAATCTCAGCCGAACACTCCTGCCAAGGCAACCCCTGCTCAACTGGCATCAGGTGGGGGGTGTCTCCCGCTGCCCAGATGGGCTGTTTGCGCAGCAGGAGGGGGTGCTCACCAGGGGCAGACCAGCCGTGAGGGGGAAAGGGAAGACAAGGGCCCCCCAGGTTGGTTCCCGGGGTGCCTGATCCCCTGCGCACACTGGTGGTTCCACAGAACACATCAGGGGCCCCAGTGGTGGCCCACTGGGTGCTGGGTCCCCTGGGCACAGGCGAGAAACAATATTGCGCTGCAGGGGCCCCAGGGTTGGCCCTCTGGGTGCCCCATCCCCCGCACGCACTCACCATTTTACGTAACTCCTCAGGGGCCCGGCTGGCCCTCTGGGAGTCCGATCTCCCGGCTGACCCCCCTGTGGGGTCAATAGGTCTCCTCGGCGGCCAATGGTCCTGTTGTGCGCAATGGCGGTGCAGGGGTACACTGGGTCAGGCTGGGGGGACCAGGGGTGGGGTGGGAGGGACCTGGGCGCCCCTGGGTGGGTTGTGGGTGCGGCAGAGCGCCGATGTTCGTCTACGCCCAGGGGATCCCACGCCCAGTGGGCCACCGCTGGGGCCCGTGCGGAGCAGGACACCTGGGGCTCACGCGCACGGAAACACAGAGAGGCAGGTTGTGGACGGCCTGAGGACGGAGGTGTGTGGACAGCCAAAACAGTCAAACAACCCCCACAACAACCAACACAACCTCAATATGCCAGCTACTAGGCGCCGCTGATGCGCAAACGGCACACCATGCCACATCCAGCACAGCCCCGGCACACCAACCACTGGGCTCCGCAAATGCGGAAACAACACCGGCAGGAGCACCGGCCGCAGCGGCCGACAGAAAGCAGCAATCCAACGCAACATGCGAAGGGAAGAGCGGGTGACTGTCCAGGCCCCGTAAAGAAACAACAACCCGACGGGTTGTCACACAGGGGGGGGGGGGATGCGTCGGGTGTGGGCAGAGGGCGTGTGGAGGCCTTGAGAGGACGTGTTGGTGGATCTCAACAGATCAACGGCCATTGGGGCCCGTGTTGGTCTGCGCCCAGTGCAACAATGAGGGGGCGATGGTTGTCTTTGTCGCCGGCGGCTGGCCAGCGACCGCCGGCCTGAGCGCAGGGCATTCCGGCGCCCTTGAGACCTCCTGCCCTTCTTTGACCCGTGCGTTGCCGGCCCACGGGCCCCCCCCTTCTGCGCGGTACGGGCGCGTTCTGCCCTCGCAGGCCTGTGCTCGAGGACGGAGGAGGTGCCACCCCGCCCCCCCCTCATCTTTTGGATTGGCGGTTCATTTCGCCCCAATTTCCGTCCGTCCCCGACCCCCCTCCTGCCGCTTCGTACGCGCTATTGTACCACTTTTCCAACCGCCAGAGCCCGCTCATGCAACCGCTTGAAACCTCTTCTGGGCCCTCGGGTGTACGCCCCCCCCCCCCTCCTTTCTCCCCCCCCCGCAGGTGTGGGACCCCCAAACCGGGAAGTGGGACGCCATCGCGGTGGCCGACCAGCACTTGGCGACGCCACCCTTCTGCGCTGTCGCCGCCCACGACAAGTTCGTGATCTTCTCCACCAGCGCCCCGCATCGGACGGCAGTCACGGCGTACGACATGTCCGAGCGCCGCTGGCTGGCGTTGGGGGACGTGCCGGTGCACCGCCGGTCCTTCGCTGCGTGCGCCCTCCCGGCCCGCCGCCCCCGGGCCGGCGTCCGGGCCCCGGCGGGCGGCGGGGTGGGGCGGTGCGGCGGTGCAGAGGGCGACACCGGGTGCAGCCTGGTCACGGTGGGGGGATACGAGGCGGGGGGCCACCGGTTCCAGACGGTGGAGGAGTACGTGTGGAGGGAGCACCGGTGGCGGCGGCTCCCGGACATGTTGGTGAAGCGGGCGGCGCCGGCGGTGGTGTGCCTGGACGGGGACATCGTCGTCATGGGGGGCTTCAACAACGAGAGCGGGTACGCGTTGCTGTAGGGCGCCAGGCAGGGCCCGGAGGCATGTGCTGTGCTGCGCAGATGGTGGATTGCCCTAAATCGGGCATCGCAGCCCAACCTTCACAGCTCATTTCAGCAATTTTCTCCGATGAATCACTTCTTTTTCGAAGTTGCTGACCGCTAGAGTCCGATATCAAAAGTTCACAGGATTTACGCGATTTACAGGCATTGCCTGCCATTTTGTTGGTTGATACAAATTTGCCAGTCAGATAGGGTCATGGACACATTTGTTGTGAGTGTTTGCCACTTGGAACCCACAGAGCTCTGATGTTGGGGATATTTGTGCATTATATTCCCTTTTCTTGCACCGCCTCACCATGTATTTGGTGCGTGCAAGCTACCGCCTTGTCCAAGCTAAAGTAGGCGTAGGGACCGTATTAATTTGGGACTTTCCGCGGCTATTCAAGGGGGGGGGGGTGCAGTGAGTTGTCCTAAACCGCACCCGGGGCTGCTGGTCTTCCTCAATGTAATATGCCTACATTTCGTATGGTGCCGCCTTGAAGTTGGCTGCTATTCCCTATCCTATAATCGCCCTACGTGAGCTGTAGCCTCCCGTTGGCTGTGCTGATTTTCCTCCACCGATTCACTTGCACACTAACAATGGCCGGCCGATCCGGGTGAGGCTGCCCACTTCTTCAGGCGTACCGCGTGCTCGAACAGAATGGCGTTTGGCAAAAATGCTTTCGGACATCGCCACATTTTGATGTTCCATGCGTGCGCTGCCGCCGCTTCCAAAGTGGGGGCGTTAGCGCGCCGGGCATCTTATTTTTATCTGCGCCCCACTGCTGACCTTTTAGGGGGGTGAGACAGCCACTTCTGATTTTGTCCCCTTTGTTGGGGACCCCCAAGAATGCAGGGGTTACGTAGCACTTCCGCCCTTTTTTGGGCCCCCGAGAAGGCAGGGGTGAGGTAGCCACTTCTGATTTCGTCCCCTTTGTTGGGGACCCCCAAGAATGCAGGGGTTACGTAGCATTTCCGCCCTCTTTTCGGCCCCCGAGAAGGCAGGGGTTACGTAGCACTTCTGCCCTCTTTTGGGCCCCCGAGAAGGCAGAGTTGAGGCAGCCAATTCTGATTTTGTCCCCTTTGTTGGGGACCCTCGGAAGCGGAGTTCATCAGCACCACTGCCAGCAGCCAAAGGGTTGCTTGGCGGCAGAGTGTTGCCCGTGTTTGCGAATACCTTAACCATGTTGTTCAAGAGATTCGGTGGGCCGACAGGTTGGATCCTTTCAACCATTGTCCCTATTTTCCATTCTTTATGACACATTTCACAGACTCCATGCCCGTGGGTTCCATTTGCGAGATATGGAGTGCCGACCCGTGGAATCCTCAGTATGCGGCGCATGTTTATAAGGTGACTGTTGCCGTTGATATGTTGGGCAACATTATGTGGATTTGCCCCTTGGCCCCCGGGACATTAGCTGATGTTTTGATTTGGGATGGGTGTGGACCTTCTCGTACCCAAGGTGATTTCTTTGATTTCGAAGTTGGGGGCCATGATGGTGCTTACAAAGGCCGGATTCATGTCTTTGTGCCATTCATTGGAAGAAAGAATGGCACTTTGACAGCCTGCCAACAATCTTACAATGACAGGCACGGGTGGTATAGGGCATTGGCATTGAGCAATTGTTTGCTCGCTTGTGGCATTGGGGCTTGGTTAGGAACATCTGGCGTGGCAGCCCCAATGAGTTGCACCAGTCAGTCCGTATTTTGTCGCATTGTCTGCAATTTTGCATTCGCAGGCAGGTGGGTCACCCCACCTATGGACCATGGGAGCATGTACCGCCTCATGTTTGGACTGACGAAAGCAACTCGGCCACCACGCAAGATGAGGCAGAGGATGAGGCAGAAGTGTGTGTGTTGTGTTGTCAGAAGCGTTCGACCATCAAAGTTTGTGATGAGTGTGAAGAGCACTATTGTGCTGAATGTATTGACACCCACACTTGTGGGACCAATGTTGTTTGTTAAGTACAATACAAATAACATTTGGAGTTGTTGAATTCACATCTTTTGCCTGAATATGCAACGTGCCTTGTAGGGAAGGTGTGCAGTCCAACGTGGTCCACTTGGGGGGCTTCTCCATGAGAGGGTAAATCTGGGGCTGAAGTCGGGATAGTTAATAGAAAAGTAGCGCGCTGGGCAAATGTTCACCCAAAGAAGTGTTGGATCAAGCCCATCCGGATGCCTGTGAGTGCACTGTGCATCGAGGCCCATCCCGCCGCCATTTCACCCCCTAGCCACGGCGACGGCATCGGCTCCAGGTGCACAGCGACGCAGATCCCGCTGATGACGACCGTTGTGAATGTTCCTTTGGTTTCGCGTGTTCGATCTGCCATGCGCATTGGCCACCGCGACGGCGGCACCGGCCGTGTCCCGGCCGCTGCTCACCACCCCCGGGGCCAGACCTTCACTGACTTCCGCTGTGCATTCGGTGGCGTGGGATGCGGCTCCACTGCTCTCAGCCCCAGGGATGCATTGGAAGGGAAGGGGCCTCAGAGGCGGCCCCAGGGGCGGTTAGACAGGCGGTTGGAGGAGGTTGCTGAAGCGGTTGGGGGCGGCTACTGTCGGTTACAAATGCCACTGAAGCCGGCACTTACCGCGAGGGGGACAGTGGCTGGGCATAGGCTGGGCGCTCTGGAGGGCGGGGGGGGGGGTAACCTGCCCCCTTCCAATGCATCCCTGCTCAGCCCCTGCGTCCCTGGTCCAGGTACCTGCGGTCTGTGGAGGTATTCCGCATGCAGACCAGCCTGTGGGAGTTCCTGCCGAGCATGCACGTCGCGAGGGCCCGCTGCGCCGCGACGGTGCTTGACGGCTGCATTGTGGTGATGGGCGGCTACAACCAGGACGGGGACCTGAAGGCGGTCGAGCAGTACTGGCCGGCGGCCGCCCGGTGGACCGAGCTCCCCAGCATGTGCCGGGCCCCGTGCTTCACGCACTTCCCCGCGGTGCTCCCCATCCCCTACGCCACCATCGCCGCCGCGCAGGCGCAGGGGAAAGCGTGCAGCCCGGGGCCGAATGGGAAGGTGGTTTGGGTTTGAGTGCAATTCTGTTTCATTCGGCTCTTTTGGGGGGCTGGGGGGTCACGCGTATTCAACTCCGGCGTACCTCAACGTGCCGTGCCAACACAACAGCCAGATCCACGTAGAGACAGCGCGGGGGTCTGTGGGAAGGGTCTGTCGTTGGAGCTGTGAGAGGGTCTCTCTGGGCCGGGCTGTGGTCGGGGTTGAGGGTGGGGGGGGTGGTCCCCCCCGTTTTCTTGTGACGTTGGGGAAAGGCAGCCTGAGCCTTCTGGGGTGCCGGGCCTGCTACGCTTGGTAGACTGCCGCTTGGCTGTCCGCGGATTGGATGGAGAATGGAGTCCTTGATCAGAACTTCTTTTTGGCTTCATCCCCCGCAAGCAGACGTTCTTGAGGGATATCTGATCGACTCTTTTTGACCCTCCCCAACATGACCCTCGGCCCGGTCTGTGCTCGACTGTGAGGGAGGCTGGTATCGGGATCTCACGAGAGTATGTATGGTTACTGGCTGTTGGACAAGGCGGCAGGGGGGCAAATCCTGGCGGTTCCAAGTGGTTGGGGGGCCTGTGGAGGCAGTCGGGGCCACGGACAATCGCTCCCTAACTGGGGATGGTTTACAACACCACCCCTATCAAGCACAGGCCTTGCCTTGGCTGCTGATGTCCGAGCTAGGGAGCCCCCCCCCCCCCCCTCGCCTTGCCAAGCGACCACCACCCTCTTGCCGTCGGGCATTTCAGGCCCCGTTGATGAGAGACGCACATGTCCAACTCCTCCTAAACCCTGGTGGCCGTTGGTTTTCCACCGACAACAACTCAGATTCCATGTTTTGATTGTTTGAATCTGCGCCACATCTCCGCGTCCAGAGTTGGAGCCCAACACCCCTAACACTGTTCACCACCGGCGCAAGCGCAAGCGCCTGTGCGGCTGGGTGGCACACCTGCAGACTACTGTTAACCGGACCTGTTGCATTCCACCAACACGCCCCGAAGCACGCCTTCATTTTGGATGCAGACATTTTCTGCCCTTCTCATCCGCCTGTAGTCCGTCTGTGGCTTGGACAAGGCGTAGCTTAGACATTGGGGAGAGGGGGGGGGGGCGCCCAGTCATAGAGGTCCAAGTTCAGGGCCCCCATAACGCTTCGTTTATCAACACAATTAAGTGTTCCACTGAGTGCTCCAATGAGCGTTCGCTTCACCCTTCAACAGTGCAGATAAGGCCCTCTCTCCTCCGCGCTGGATAGGCTGTCTTGGTTGGGTGAGGCATCTTTCGCCCCAGACCCGGAAGTGTGGCCTTGGGGCACTTAGAGATCTTGTACAGCACGTGCCTGTCAGTGCCGTGGAACACCGGATCAACACGGAGAACTCCGGCCAAGGGGACTCCAGTGCCGACACAACTGCCTCGAAAATGCAGTTGGTATTTTCCTGTTGTCATGTACCGCCGCCGCCGTCACGGATGCGCTTGTGTCACAGTGCGTCGGAGGGGCCTCGCGGTCCATCCCCTCCCCCCCCAAACGGGAAATCCTGTGTCACGTTGTAGATATGAAAGCGACCAGTGATGACGGATGAATGCGCTCTTGATTGGTCATGGCACATCCCATTGGACATGAATGCTGTTGCAGTTTGAGTGATGATTGCGCCCTCAGATCTGTCGGGTGTCCCTGCCTCTTTCGCGTGCTGTGCACGGGGGGTAGAGTCCTTGGGCCGAACGGAATCATCAACGTCAACGTGAATTTTGTAGGACATGCCCCCCGGGAAGGGGGAAATGGACGCAACGTGGGGACCATTCCCGATCGAACGGGTGCGCAATGTCCAGCTGACAGACCCGGAGGGTTCAGGTCACCGAAGGGAACAGAGTTCATTGGTGGGAAGGGCATGTACGGCAAGAACGCCCCCTCCCGCCGGTACAGGGTGGAGGTTCGGTGTGTTTGGTGGCAGGGATGCATTGGAAGGGGGGCAGGTCCCCTCCCTCCCCTCGAGGGCCCCTAGCCTATGCCCAGCCGCTGTCTCCCTGACGCCAAGTGCCAGCCTCAATGGCATTTGTAACCGACAGTACCCGCCCCCAACCGCTTTGGCGACCTCCTCCAACCGCCTGCCTAACCGCTTCTGGGGCCGCCCACAGGTCCCTCCTTTTCTAATGCATCCCTGTTTAGGGGGCACCGAGGCGGGGGGCGCGGGGGGTTTGGTTTGGTTTGGTAGCGGTGCACAGTTCCGGCAGCACCGGGGTGTGTGGCCTGTTCTGCACTCGGGGGTCTCGAAGGGGGGCCTGGTCCCTTTGACACATGCCCCAGGTCCCCCTCCATCGGGCCACTGCCGTTCCCCACACTGACCCCTCGGCCCAAGCCGGCTCCCGTGGCCCCTGCCTTTGGTGTATAGCAGGGCTCGTGCCGCTTGTGCCAGCACGTGTGCCAACACCGCCAACACACCTGGGGGCACATATTCGACCGCACGGGACTGCGTGCCCAGTCATGAGTCCCATCTTACCACCTGAGGCACGTGCGACTGCCCCGGGGGGGGGGGGGGTACCGACCGCGAGCATGCGGGCACCTTCCGGAAACTGCTGGTGCCCCAGGTGCAGCACAGCCCCAACACCAACCACTGGGCTCCGCCAACGCGGAAACAACACCAGCAAGAGCACCGGCCGCAGCGGCCGACAGAAAGCAGCGACCCGACGCAACATGCGAAGGGAAGAACGGGTGACTGTCCAGGGCCCCGTTCACACAGGGGGGGGTACCGACCGCGAGCATGCGGGCCCCTTCCGGAAACTGCCGGTGCCCCAGGTGCAGGCCATTGATTAGTGTGGCGGACACCCTACCCCTCCTGGGGGGGGGGGGATAGGTGGAGGGGTCAGAGGCCAAGAAAAAGTTTGTGTGCCTGAAATGGGCCTCAAATTTCCAGCCCCTTTGATAAATTTCATTGTTTGCCGGAGGACAACTTTTCTGATGTGGGTGGGCGGGTCGGTCGGCCGGGGCTGGCCAGCCCCCCCCCCCCCCCCCAGGGTCACTACAACGATAGGGGGGCTGCATGTGTGACCACCCCCACCCACGGCCCACACACACACACAGCCCCCTCCTGCTGGTTCGATGATAAGCCCTCGCGCTAGTGGCCGGGGGGAGGAGACGTCCAGGTCAACAGGCGGGGCCAGGGCCTGCGTGGTAACCAGACTTACCGCTGACGAGCTTTCTTTGTGCTGTCGCTTGCTGACGTGCTCCCTTGCCCCTCGGCCCACCGCGCAGCAATCCTGAGGGGTGAGTATGCGGGAGGGGCTGCGGGAGGGGTACTTTGGGGGGGGGGGATTTGGCACAAGGCCTCGGTATCTGATTGTTTGCCTTTGCAGTTGCCTTTGGCGGCGCCTATTGGCCTCTCTCCACTGCTCATTCTGACCCTCTGTGGGCCCGAACGTGTTTTGGTTGTGCCAACGGAGCCCCCGGATGACTTGTCCTGTTTGACTACTCCGGGGGTCGGCTGTCCCGGAGACGGGCTGTTGCCCGTGCCGTTGACCAGGGGCATTTGGGGGGGGCGGGGGGGGGGGGGCAATTTCGTGATCACTGATTGGAAGTGGCAAAGAACAACTGCCGTTTGGTGGGTCTGGGAGGGTCAGACCTGCCCGTTTTGGGCGGGTGCGACGCATCTCCAACACAAACAGTGCTGGCGTCTTTGATGCGCACTTCGCCTCAACTGTCGTTCGTTTTGACCGCCAACGCGCGACAGTCCAGCGCGCTTCGTGCAGTGCCCCGGTTCCACTCGCCTGTGCCCTGCGTCCCCTGCCCCCAGAAGGAACGATTCCCACTCACCACCACTCAGACTCAGTGCGTGCGGTACCCTGCTCCCTTTACACGACCTCGTGCCCCCAGGAATGTCGAGGACGTTTCGTCTCGACGCTGAACCTGCCCCCCTCGGTATTGGAGGGTGTCGCGTGCTCGACCCCCATCCCCCTGCACGCCTGCTCCTCCAGAAGATGAGCCTTTGCAGATATCGACCGACGCTTCTGGAAGCGTTGAGGCGGTCCGGGGGGCACAAGCGCATGGACGGTAGCGACCGCCCCTTGTGCAGTCGGCCGTCCGTGCGGAGTCCCGGTGTATGGGGTGTGTTGCTGCAGTCCCTCGTCCCCCCCTCCCCCCTCCTGATGCCGCAGTGGGCTCCCTGACTCAGTCACGGAGTGCCCCAACACCGCCACGCCAAGCCGCCGGTGTTGCGAGGGATGCCCATCGCATGTGGCGCAGATGTGGCATGCGATGATCAAGAATCTCGATCGGAATTCCCACGATCCCAACGGGAAACTGCTCCCGGTGCCATTGCACATGCAGAGCGATCGTGCGACAAGCCCCCCCCCCCCCCAAACAACCGCACACCACCGCACACCACCGCCCACGCTCTCGAGGTGAGGCAAATCACAGGGCGTGCAACTGGTGTCACAGACGCGAGGCGTCGCTCCCTCGGTGGTTTGGTGGTGAATATTGCTCTTCCCCCCCCCCCCCCCCCATGTGGATTGTTGGCACACGCCCCTGTTCCTGTGACACAATCAAAGGGAAAGGAAGGACAAGCGGTTGCATGGAATGCCCGTGTGTTCAGTTTCGTCGCCTCATTCAATCCTCTTGCCAGGGCCGAGCCACAGGGGGTAAGTACGGGCGGTTTTTTTGTCGTTGGAGCAGAGCCGTCATTCGGGAACCGGGTTTTCTTTTCTTTTTGGCTCCCAAGGACAGCCTGGTGGCCGGTGGCCCTTTGGGCTGTCGCATGCGCGCCGTGCACCTGCAGTGCAGGCCTTCCCTGTCTGTATGCAAGCGGCCCGCTCTCCTACAGAATGAGGCTGGGCAGTGGGGCCAGGTGGCTGAAGAGGGGTTTCAAAGGTTGCTGCCAGAGCGGCCACTGGTATGCGGGAAAACGGTTGGGCGGCTGGGGCTGGCGGTTGCAGAGGGTTTGACACCGGCCCACTGCGGGTGCCTCCCGGCCGACCGGCGTTGGCCGACCACCAACCGACGTCGGTCCACCACCAATCGCCGGTGGCTGTGGGGCTCGTGGGGCCCCTGGGGCCCTCGGCCCGGACCGGAACGGCCCGTGCGTGTGTGCGCGTGCGCGCAGGCCGGTGGATGCGTGCGCGCGGGCGTGGGCGTGAGGCTTCACCGCGGCTGTCTTTGACAGGGGTCCGCCTGCCGCCCCGTCGGGGGCGGGTGGGGGGGCGGAGGGGCAGTGGTGGGTCAGACATCTGCCAACGGGATCAGGGGGCTGTCGCGGTCGTCTCAGGCCCAGTGCCGGTCAGACGCCCGCCCCTCGCCGTCCCCTCGCAAACCTGCGCCGGTTCGCGGAGGAGGTCATGCCTCGCCCCGACCAGAGGCGTCGACGTGCAACCGTGTGCCCTGATCTCTCCCTCTGGCCCCGCAGCTGATTGGTGCTCTGGTGTGCACAGGGGGTTCGGTCCCTCCGCCCTGCACCTCCGCCCCCCCCTCCGGGCCCTCCGACCACCAAGATACCACCCGGGGATAGGGGGAGCGTTAGTGCGCCGGGCACGCGCCGGGCATCTTTTTTTGACCATTTCCCACCCGTGCCTGTTTCTGCCCCCACCTCACCAAACAATCTGGAGTACCTTCTCGCCGTGTCTAAGAATTTGGCCCATCCTTTGCACTCAGTTCATGACGATGGCAAGGGTGGTGGTTGGAAGTGGTGGGAGTGACATATTATGTTGTTGAATTCTCGTATTTCGGCTTATGCAAGGTGCCTTGCAGGGGAGGTTTGCGGTCCGGTGCGGTCTACTTGGGGGACTTCCCTCGGTGAGGATAAACCTGGGGCTAGAGATAAGATACTTAATACAAAGGTAGCGCGCCGGGCATGCGCCGGGCAAACATTCCCCCATAGACCTGCGGGGCCAGGATTCCCCCGGGGATGCCCATGCCCCCCCCTCGCGGGGGTGTATTGGAACAGCCGTACACCATCGGAGGAGCCCCCATCCCCACCTTCCAATGTTTGAGGCTGACAGCCAAAGTTTTGCTTCGGCGCCTTCGGTGCCAAGAGGGTTCACACTTAAATTCGGCCCACCTTCGGCGGGGACCACAGGGGGTACCCTGGGAGGAGGGGGGGTCCCACCCTCCGCCCCTTCTAGGGGGCGCACTGTGCGCTGTGCGAAAAGTCGGCTGTTTTCCACCCCCGGTAGCCACGGGTCCCAGGGTCCTGAATTCCGCACCCCCGATGCTGTTTTGAATGGATCATGCACGCTTCTGTAGGGGGGTGGTTTTCAGGGGTGTTCCCGGGATGAACACCGTGATAATTGGCGCTGTGCGCGCCCTGTGCGCGCCCTGTGCGAAAACGCCCCCCCCTAATACTCCCCCCCCCCTTCACTCCAGAGGGATGTCGGTGAGGTGCCGTGCGGCCATGGACCCAGTCATGCTTCGTGATCCCCCCCCGCCCCACACACACCGGCGAGGCAGGGTCCCGCTCCTCTGTCTCTGTGTGCCCCCCGGGCCACGGCAGCAGTGCGTTGTGGCCTGGGGGCACAAAGGACGCGAGATGAACCCCCGTTTTGGGGGGGCGGTGTGGGGGCAAGTGCTGAGAGGTGATGTGGACGGCGGCTGAAGGGTGCGGTCAGGCATGCGCTCGATGCCGGCTCAGTGCACGTCTCAGGACTATCCCTTATCCGCACGCCGTCAGTGGCACTGCTGCACGTCCCATTGCCCTTGACGCGGCCACGAGGGACCAACAGTCAGCTTCTCTGCGATGGTCAGCTCGGGTGGAATGACCGTCTTCCTCAAAGGCGCGTTGTTTCTGGTGCAGTAGGCACTCGGAGATTCAGGGTATATTCGGCGCACAGGCAGCCGCACATTGCTGTGATGCGTGGGTGGATCAGCGTAGTACTGAGGTCCGCGGTACCTCGAGGGGGAGGGCGCTAAGATGGCTGGGGGCGTTAAATTGTTTGAGTCAGTGTGGCGTGCCGGTTGGGCTTTGCCTCAGCTTTGCCGAACATCGATTGGGCAGCATGTGGCAATGGTTTCAGGGGCTTATTTGCATTGCTATGCGTGTGTCGCAGTTTTGCCCCTTTCACGCTGATTGTGCGGTGAGTGACGCCGGAGTGATTTGTGGGGTGGCCACGGTCTCGCCCCTTTGTTTTGTAGTTGCAGCTGACCGAAGGTTTAGCATTGTCCGCTTTGTTTTGAAGATGGCGTTGCTGTTATTATTTCACGCCGAAGAAGTTCATTCTTTCATGATTTGTGTGTGTGCGTGCGTCCAACCTCAGCAGTCTTCCGTGGCAGTTCAGATGAATGTGCCAGTTGTCTACAGCGCTGAATGGACCAACAGCAGCCACGTGATCGCGCGGGGCATCGCGCCAGGCAACCACGGAGCAGACATAACCCAGGTCAGCGGCGGAGCCTCTAGCTCTGTCGGCGCCGAAGGCTCCCTACCACGTGACCCCCAGGGAAACACCAGTAGGGCCCCAAGGTCTTCAAGCCCAAGGCCTGTGCTCCATAATATGCACACTCTCTCTCTCTCTCTCTCTCTCTCTCTCTCGCTCTCTCTCTTTCTCTCTCTCTCTCTCTCTCTCTCGCGCTCTCTCTCTCTCTCTCTCTCTCTCTCTCTCTGGACCATGTGCAGGCCATATATATGTGCGCACCGTGTTGAGAACCCATGAAGGCCTGTGATGATGCGGGCAGATGGTGTGTCCTCAAACGCAAGGCAGGTGGTGTGGTGCTGCCATTCATGTCCGCATCAAAGGATGTGCATCGCTCTTGGCCGTCGGGGCACCAGGGGGGGTGGGGGTGGGGGGTCCCCAGAGGCCAAAAAGAGGTCTGTGCATTTCCAATCGATTGGCTCTGTTTGAAGTTTCACTTTCCGCAAAAACCACTTTTTTTTCGGTTCCGGCGGTGCGGGGCGGGTGGTTTGGCTGGGTGAGCCCCCCCCCCCCCCCTCTCCTTGCTGAGGCGCCGCGCATCCCGGGGCCGGACCCAGCTCAGCGGTCTTCATTGCTGTACATAAAACAGATGTTGCGTGCTGTGCAACGCAAGGTCCCCACAAATCCCACCCCCAAATGCCATCTTGTCCTCCCAGTTCCCCTCACCACCTTGCCTGGCCCTTAACCCCATGCCTGTGTTTCGGCCCAAGAAGGTTGATTGCCGGGAATATGGCGTGCTGCCGATTGGACGGGTTTACAGCTCGTGTTCGCAGCACAGCCACCATGGCCTGGCGGCATGATTGGCCTGTTTTGAGCTTGCAACAAACCTGCAAGGTCTTAATAGTGCCGCGTTGCTTCTCAAGACTGTACAAATCTTCGAGGCTGAAAAAGCATCCGTGTCTGTTGTGGACACACCAATAGACCCTGCCTCACGCCCCTGCTGCAGAGATCGCACCCTTGCGCCGGCAAGCTTTGCCGGTGAGAAGGCCGCAAGCTGTGCAGCTATGACCTTCGGTGGCTGCTTCAAGGCAGTTCCACGCCGCCGCAGGCAGTATGACTGTGCCCATAGGCTGGGATAGCAAGCAGCATGCCCAGCATTATCTGATTTCTGCTCGCTAGATAGGGTGCCGGACTGGGACATGCGAGCAGCAATAGCATTCGCAACAACGTTCATTCACAGCAGCAATAAAAGCATTTGCAGGGGCAACAACAGCACTCATAGCAGCATCAACGGTTGCAACAACACTTGCAGCGTAAGCAATAGCACTGGTGCAATATTCAGTGCAGTAGCACCAACCTTCATAGCAGCGTAGCATAGCAGCATTCGCATCAGCGGGAACAGTATTCAAAGCAGCAAGAACAGTATTCACAGCTGCAGCTACAGCTGCAGCCACATTGGCAACGGGCGAAGAGCACTGCTTGTGCACTGAATGCTAATGTGTGTCTTTTGTTGCAATTATGAGTTTAGGCAAACCCCAAAGCCGTGAGTGTCCAACTTGTGTGTGTCATGTGCTTGCCTGTGCTGTGCACCAGGTAGTTGGATTGCAGTAGTGATAAATTGATCTTCCTTTATCTTGTGCTTGAAGGCGCTAAATGATGTGCCAGTTCAACGACACAACCCCCCCCAGTGTGGCTCACATCAGCCATGCCAACAAATTGTGCAGGATTGCAGCAGCATGCTTTTCTGCATTGCACTAACAAAATCGCAGGCCACAAATCACAGTAGATTGAATGCATGCATGAATAGTACCCACCCCAATTGACCAAATATTGCTTTTCATGCATACCCAGATGTGTGGAGCATTTTATGCGCTGTGTACCGCCCCCTATTTTGGACCATTTACCCCTAATTAGTGACCTATTTACCTCCACTTCTTCAATGCCAATTCACGCCCCCAGCACCTCCGTTTGTGTTTGAGAAATCATAAAAATGGCTTACCGATGATTTTTGGTAATTTTTTCGTCCATTTGCCACAATGGTAACACACCAATGCACGCAAAGGAGACCAATACACGTTGAGTAGTCATGATTTGCCTCAGAAAGATATTCCAATGCAAAAATGACCTTCCATAACATGTAATACTGGGGGCGTACCGTGCGCTGTGCGCGCGCTGTGCGCGCGCTGTGCGAAAAGTTGGCTGTTCTCCACCACCGGGAGTTCGGTAAGTTCAGAAGATTGAAAGGACGTCATTGAATGGCTGCTGCAGTGGACGGGGCTATAGGGGGCGCCTTAAGCGCAGTGCGCGCGCAGTGCAACTATTTGGCCGTCTGGCCGTAGTAGAAACCCATACTTTGTGGTACTTTGGGCATCATTCTTGTTTGGTAGTAGGTTTTGATGCAATGGGGATCTGGCATTTTTGGTTGTTCACCCTGTTTCACCCATTTCTACTTTTTTGCACACATTTTTACCCATTTTCACCACCTCTACTCTTTTTCTCGGTTGATTGATATGGTGATACACTTTGAGGGTGCCTACGACAAGACATCATACTTCCCTCCTCATTTCTTAGGCCCATTTTCTCCATGGATCTCAGTATTGGGGATAGGGTGTTCTACACCCGCTCCAATGGCCTGCGACCTCGTGCCACGGTGGTTGGGATGGCTGAAGACGGATTCCTCCACTTGGAATACTACCAAGATGGGTTGAGAGTGGTGAATCGGCAATGCAAGATGGTGTCCATCTCCTTTGCCATCCCAAGTTCAGACTCACCACCTGATTGCCCTCCATCTCCGCTACCCAACACACAGTCAAGTTCCCCCTGAAAGGCCCCTGGTCCTTCACCGCCGCCACAAGAACCGGGAAGGTCCCCCTCAAGGTCCCCTCCGGTCCAGATTGGGCCGCCTAATTCTAAGGGTGTTTCCAAGGGGCATTCCTAGGGGCTCTTCGGGGGGAACATAGTCTAAAAGTAGCGCGCAGTGTGCGCGCAATGCGCGCACAGTGCAAGGATTTCCCCACAGGGGGCAGAATTTAGGTCCCTGGGACCCATGGCAAGCATCACATGTTTGAATTTTTGAGTGTTGAATTGATTGTGCATGATTCCGTAGGTGGGTGGTTTTCAGGGTTATTACCTGGATAATCCCCGTAATAATTGGCGTTGTGTGCGCGCTGTGCCCGCGCTGTGCGCGCGTTGTGCGAAAACGCCCCCACTGGGTACTTTAGTGTCAAGTTAT
Organism: Eutreptiella sp. 'Long Island Sound 2002'; assembly: GCA_964036045.1. NCBI lineage: Eukaryota > Euglenozoa > Euglenophyceae > Eutreptiales > Eutreptiaceae > Eutreptiella > Eutreptiella sp. 'Long Island Sound 2002'. The sequence goes on from OZ038382.1 coordinate 30,017,421, forward strand.
TTCTAAAAACAATGAAATCGGCCTACTAGAGGGTGTGCGTCCCGCCCTCCGAACCCACTTCCTGAGCTCCGTCACAACATACCCACCAAAGATCCTTGCTTCACATTTTTCAATTTCTTGTGCCATTTGTGCCTGCTTCACATCTCGCTCCCACTGCCCTTGGTCTGCATTGCCTGCTTCCTCATGGGCCGCCCCCTGAAATGGTGTACAGAATTGCCAAAGTGCAAGGGACGGGGGGACATGTGTCCTTCGTGCAAAAAAAACTATGAGACTAGTGCCATACAAATGGTGCCTCAAAAACACATTTAAGTTCTTTGATGTTTTTGTTGGTTTTTTACCATTTTGCAATTAGGGCTGGCGATTGTGTGTCTGCCGGTATGTGCCGTGCAAAATGTCTTGCAAGGACGCGATCTCAAGATCTTTTCGTAGCCGGTGCAGGTCTTTCTCACAACGTGGAGCACTGCGGTGTTGGAGATCTTGAGGTAGGCGTTGCTTTGTAGGTGCTGGTGCCACGGTACCCCACTGTAGGTTGTTTGCGGTGCGCCACACCAAGGGGGCGTACCGTGCGCTATGCGTGCGCTGTGCGCGCGCTGTGCGAAAAGTAGGCCATTCTCCACCACCGGTAGGCATCTTTTTGGGTGTAGGATTGCCGCAGGGTACTATTGCCATTGTGTGTCCTTGTAGCATCAACCCTCCCCCTTCTTGCGTGTATGTACCCTTGCAAACGGGCACCCTGAGGCCGGTATATGGTGATACATTCTCAGGGTGTCTGCTGCGGGGCATCATCTTTTTGCTCATGCATGCATAGAGGTGGCAGGTTTTCAAGGCTGTTACCGGGGTAAACACCGTAATAACTGGCGCTGTGCGCGCGCCGTGCGAAAACGCCCCCCAAGCCTTGTGGCTTTTTTTTTTTGCCAGACACATGTGTTAAAGAAAAAAAAACTGTTAGTTTCATCAGACATTGCGCTACAAAATTGTGCGCCATTTAATTAACGCTAGTGGCGCTCGCGGCTACTCATTTGCGCCTCATCAGCCTAAAACTAAGGTTAAGCAAATAACTTTGGTTTTTTCACAGAAGTCACAGCAACAATACAGCTCACACCAGGGTCAAGGAGGGGGGGACGGGACACCATCGAGTGATCAGGCCACGCCGCATGGCAGTTTCTGTCCACAGTTGATGTTTTGAGGTGAGTTGTCAGTCAGCTACAATTTTTGATATGCAAGAGGCTAAACAACGACGGGTAGTGTTTGCGACCGATGCAGAAATGCCTTCTGCTTACACTGCCCCGTATCTCGAGTGGAAAAATTGGCGGGGTGGGCCTTCTTCGTTTGCTGTTGCGTTCCTTTCGCCCCAGGATCGTCGGGCGATGGCGGCAGCACATCATGCCCGTCTCCTTCTTGAAGGCCTGGACTTACAGGGTGTTGATCTTCTGACCAGATGGGTGGGCCATGACATGGAGACCCATGAAGTGCTGTTGCCGTTGGCAATGTTTGAGCGTGCGGCCGGTCTTGTCCTTGATGTGACTTCTGGGGAGTGGATCCGATAGGGCAGTGATGCGTCTGCTAGTGCCTCCTCTGATGATACCCAGTTCGTTGGAGAAGCTGATCTTCACAGCCAAATCGACGAATGTGAACGCCGCCTGCAGGAGATCCGCGGCCCGCGTGTACCGGCCTTCTCGCATGAAGCAATGACCTGCTCGGTAGGCGGACCACTGCCTTGGGTCTTGCAGCGAGACACTGTCCACACACTCCAGCGCTTTGTCAAAACGGATACCAGCAAGGTTGCGCGAGCTGGATGGACTTTGGCTGAAGATTTTTGGAGGCTGTTGTATCGATCGGCTCACTCTCTGGCTCCTGCAACTTCCGGCCGGCAGCAAGTGCTTGCGCCGACTAAGGCGCCCCTTCAACCTGGTGGTGGCCCGCCTGGAGCATGCTTTCGATGTGGATTTTATGGCCATTGGGCGCGTGATTGCGACCGCGGTGTGCCGGCGTTCGGGCCTCAACCGTCCCAAGCTTCACAAGTAGCCCGGAGGCTAGCACAGAATATAGTCGTACCATGCGGTGCACCGATGGTATTTCGTTCCGATTTTTCCTCGTCGGGTATGTTTGGGTGCCACGTAGCAAGGCCCCACATGGTTGGAATTTTTTTTGTACGGTTCCTAGGAGCTTGGAAATTTTTGGGTGAATTTTCTCCTCCAAAGTCGCCTCCGATGTCGGGTCCGACTCCTGGGCCATTCAGGCTGCCACATGGAGTCTGGAAAAGGCTGCTTGGTGGACCCGGTGTGAATTTTTATTTTGCTTTTTATGACCAGATGACCAGACATCCAAATAGATGTTGTTGCCGTCCGGCATGCCCCGTTTTCAAAACCGCTTGTGTCACCACTACCCAAACATGTTTCCCTTTCTAGACATTGAAACAAACCCGCCCTCACGCCCCCTCAACCCCCAATCTTGGTGGTGCACGAAGCAGAATTCTTTTTTCTTTTTTCTTTTTTCCCCCCTGTTTTTTGACGGGCCACCGCCCCACCCCCGCCCCCCTTTGAAAAGGAATCCGTGGAGTCCCAATGGCGCGACTAACCCCTGGGATGCCAGTGGGGATGAGCGACGCACTGATTCAGGTGGCATGTCCGGGGCATGGTCGACATACGCTTTTCCTCCACACGAACTGGTTTTTTTTTGCGTCAGTGCTTCACCAGCAATAGTATAGGTAGCAGCAGCAGCAGTGGCAGTAGTAGCAGCAGCGACAGCGACAGTGATAGTGGTGGTGCCAATGGCGGCGCTGTGGCATCGAGGGACAACAGTGCTCGCACGAGTAGTGCTGTTGAGGTAAGCAGTGTTGACAGCACCAACAGTGCTGAAGTTGAGGGAACCCCTGTTCCTCCACCTCCCAAGAAAAAGTTTCGCCGATCTGCAATGCGTGGCACTCAGCCGGCTATCTTTGCATCCATTGATATGGATGTAGAACCCAGTTTTGCCCCACCACCCCACTTGTTGAGTGAGGGTGATTTCTTTCCCACGTACACATAGGTGGCACTGCGAGTGAGCAAGGAATTGTGACCTAACCATTGCCATTGACCCTAATCAAGACTGAATATTGGGACCGAACTGGTGGGGGAGGGAACATCAGCTATGACTGGTGAGGGACATCAAGAATGATTCACACATTGATGGCTCTTGACAAAGTGAAATCAGCTTGCAAGTGGACCCCATCACCACGAGGCCCACTTTCAAGGCTTTTTGGACTTCTGAGGGGCCAAAATGCCCCAAAATGGGCTCAAAATGGGCTCATTTCACCCGTTTGTGCACCCCAAATGGTCTAGGATGAGGGTTGGAAAAATGCGTTTTTGACCCATTTTTGACCCATTTTTGGTCCCAAAACAGCCCATTTCCAAGGCATTTTGGGATTTTTGGAGGACCAAAATGGGCCACCACAAGCTCAAAACGGTCCAAAAACACTTGTTTTAGCGTCGCACATGGTCTAGGATAGTTTTTGAGAAAAGTCATCTTTTTGCCCCTACTGGACCCTGTTGACCCATTTGGGCACCCACCTGTTTGGGCTTGAGCTTGCAGCCTGCCGCAGCCTAGTGGGCCTAGATATTGGGGTCTAGGCGTCCGTTTGGGCAATTCTGAGTGGTGGATACCACAAAAAGTGGGGGGTTGCGGGTGGAGTAGGTGCCCTCGGAACCGCATTCTGAGCCATGTAGCCAAAGATATGGCCTATTCTTGGTTTGTGGCTGTCGGCATTTGGAGCTTCTGGGGGCCTTTTTGGGCCGTTTCCGGGACATATCATGGAGTGAGAGGGCCGCAAAGAGCTCGTTGATACAGGGAAGTCAAGCCGCACGTGGAGTGTACCCACCGTTTCCCTTCGTTTGGCCGTTTTGAATGTGTTCCAGGGCTATTTTGGCCCAAAAATGGCTGTTTTTGGCCCTAAGCTGCAATTTCTGAAACTGAGGTCCGCCACTTGCGAATCCCGTTCCCGGCCGCCACCGTTGAGTTTCTTGCTCAAACTTTGTGTGATTGTACTTCACACCCATAGGTATCATCCACCAAAATTTCACCCGAATCCAAAGCACCACGACGGAGTTCCGATTTTTCCCCATTTCGCGCGTGCTGCTGCTTGCTTGCTGCTTGCTTGCTGTTTGCTGCTTGCTTGCTGCTAAACCTGGTAGGTCCACCCTAGACACTAAAAAGGGTTATAAAACCAAGACTGGTTCCACCAGCTCGGTGACCACAACCCTCTTTGACCGTCACCGTGACCGTGACCCCGGCTGACCACTGACATTCGGGATGGAGTGCTAACCTGCTAACCAAGCTAACCGGGGGGGTAGGGGTGGCACATGTACCACCGGTGCCCAGCATAGAACATTGGAAGAGAGACCAACATTGTCCGGTTGCCGGTGGCAATTTTAGGAAATCTGTACCGACGTGCATGCGATATGCTTCGGTCCGTCGCTTGGAAGTTTTCGAAAACCCTTGGAAAGATGCTCGGAAGTTTTGGCAGCCAGATCGGGTCCCAAAACGCAACCGATATCGGTAGGAATGTTCCATGGGCTTCCCAGCCGACCGTGCCGGGGGAGCTCGGAAGAAATTTTGGCTGGGACTTCCGAGATCAACCCTGCAATATGAGTCCCATTTGCTGAGCATGAATGCTGAGCATCCCCAAATATCCCGAGCAATATGCTCAGTATTTTCCTACCATTTTTTACCTTCTATGCTGTGCGTCCCAGCACCATGTGGGGGAACCCGGCGCTCCGTGGTCCCACGATCGGGGACATGTGATTGGTCACACGTGGCCTTGGTTTTTTGGGGTTTTGTGAAATTTCGTGTCAAAAAATTGTTGCCCGGAAGAAAGTAGCCGGCGCCCTAGCGGGAGCCCGGAAAAAATAGTCTGCTTTTCGCGTCCCAAAGGAGCCCCGGGTGCTCTGCGCCTTCAGCTTCTGCCACTGGGCCGCCAGGCTCCCAATCCCATTCCCCGGCCAACAATGGTGTGCCGGGGCTGCATGGCCAGCCCAACCGGCCCCGCCCCCGCTGTTTCATATGCCGCCGTGGGGGCAGTCGATGGAGGTGGCTCAGCTGACGACCTCCGGTTTCTCGGCTCCCGACTGCTTGATGCCAGAGTAGACCATCCAATGATCTCCGATCAAGCCCTGGCCATCGGCAGATGGGCTCCCGGTATAGTGGATACATGGCCAGGCCTCTTGCGGGGTTTGTCCGTTACCGGCACCAAATACCGTGAGCTCAACAAATCGTGATGTTTTTATTGTAAAAACAGAGGTTTTGAGCGACTAACGCAATTGGTCTGCATTGTTTGCACTGCCTGTCAGAAATGTGCTGTAGCCTGTGTACATTAGTGCAATACATGTTTTAGTGCATTTTTGATTTGCATCCATGGGTGATGGTACTCTGGCGCTGGAAGTCCTGCTTGATTTTGCTAAGCAGGGATTTGATTTGTGGTCGGAGTACCTGGGGTCCAACATCCTAGAGAGGGCAGCCAACACCACGTTGGAAAGAATGACCAACATGGAGGGTGGTGCTGGCAGAGTGACTGAAGCCCTGACTCGAATATTCCCGGAGCAAATCGGAGACCACCAAAAGTTATGGAACCTGCTGACGGCGTATGAGCTCTGGTCGGGTCAGATTTTGACATCGCCGGCTTTGGTGTTTGTCCAGGATGGTTTAAGCTCTATGCTGGAGCCGGGATGGGAATTACAGCCGCACCAGTACAGGAATGGCTTCGTTGAGAAGGTTAGAGCTGGGAGGGACCATCACACTGGTGGTCACACGGCGACTCAGTCTGGAAAGAGTGGTACTAAGCCGCCAGTGGATAGTTTTGCGACAGAGCAATCCCAGATAGATGACGATCAGCATATGGCAGACCCGGAGAGAGGCCAGCTGAACTTGGAGGGGGCGGCAGAGGTGGTGAATCAAGCGAAGGTCCTCGCGAAAAAGAACATGAAGATGTTGCGCAAGAGGCCTGGGGCTCCCAAGTATGTTCACTATTTTGTTAAATTAATAAGTGAACTCGCAGAGGAACATGATGGGTCGACGGAATTTGGCCCAGTGGAGGTGAAAATTTGGGAGGTGCTGCTGAAATGCGATGAGAAGGGGAAAAGCACTTGAAAGATGAAGAAAAGATCCGGAGGTCAAAGGAAAAAGAACGAAAAAAGAAGGAGAAGCAGCGGGCCAAGAAGAAGAGCGAGAAGGTGCGCAAGAGCAAAAAAAAAAGAAATCGTCCAGGTCCAGGAAGTGGAGCGATTCGAGCGGTGATAGCTCTTCGACGTCGGGTTCGTCGTCGGGATCCAGCTCTGATGATAGTTCGGATACAGACAGCTCCAGTGGTGGAGATCGGAAAGACAGGAGAAGCAGTGGTGCTGAGCGACGATCAAGGCCTAGCTTGTTTGAGTTTCGCTGCATCAACGGCAAGAAACACTTCAGAATGCGGAATGGCCAATGGCAAGACTGCTTTGGACCGCCGAGTAAGGAATACAGGTACTGTGCGAAGAGGCACTAAGCGTTCCAGGCCCAGGAGTTCGGTTGCAGATGACATGCAGGCTCAGGGGGGGGGGGGGGGAGATCCGAAATGCGGAGGCGGCGAGATTACGAAATGGTCTTGAAGAATTCGTGGCGGCGGAAGGAGAACCATTCGGATCATCATATGCGTCAATTCTCTGGGGGAGATTAGAGCCAGGCACCAGACTGGGGTATGTGGCAGCACTGTGGCAGTTCCTCAGGTACTCGCGCGTCCATGGGTGGTTATCCCCGAGGGAGGCCCTGGAGGGGCGTTTGCTGGAGATTGCAAGGGATGGGTACTTCGAAGGGCCAGTCAAGAAGGTCCTATCTGGACTCAGGATGGCGGAGAAAGCAGGGGTCATTCAGTTCCTGGTACGAAGATCGGATTGGATTTTCTCAAAGTCCCTGGAGAAGCTGCGTACGAAAAAGAACAGCAGGCGGATGCAGTGGTCACCGTCAGCAATCCTGTATGAGGTGGCAGCCGGCAAGCGAACGTTCACATGGCCGGAAATGGAATGCATTGCATTGGCAGCATTATCGCTATGCAACCTGTTACGCATCGGAGAGGCATGGACAGCACACCGGAGCGGGTTGGGCCAACTGGTATTCCGCGGAGAAAAGAGCCGCCCAGGCATCCAAGTGCAGGACGTGGGGCCGTGGGCAGACAGGTGGCTGCGCTTCCTCGACGAGGAGCCACGCGGGATGGGGGGGGAATGGTGCAGTGGCGTACAACTTCTCATCCCCGAGCGAATTGGAAGCCCAGTGGGTCGAATTCGTTGCTGGGTCGAGCCACAGGTCCTTGCGCTGGCATGGGCACCGACGTGGAGGCGCAGCACAGGCATGGGCAGCTGGGGCTCGAGGTCCCCTCTTGCAGCTCATGGGAGGGTGGTGTACACCATCAGTGGCGGTCTCGTATGCAACGCCCACTCACGCCTGGGAATTCGAGAGTCGACGACGACAGCCAGTCCCAGTGCGAGAAGGAGGGGAACTCAAAGTGGCGTTTGGGGAGTGGTCAGCCCTTCAGTGGTGGGGTACGTGGGTCCGAAGCGAAATCCGTGAACTCGGTCGTGGTTCGGCCAAGAATGGCGCGATAATGGGAAGCGTTGACGTGGCCAAAAAGAGGAGAAGGGCAAACTAGGCAGGACCTGGAGCGTTCAGGTTTGACCCGGAGGCAGTGGAAGATTCGACTGATGAGGGAGAAGGTATTGCAGATGCAGGAGACCAGTGATTTCGAAATTGGAGGGGTGTTGATAAAATTGGTGGATTCAAGCCCGAAGGCGTTGGAGCACGACCTGGAAGAAGGATTGTTGGTATTGTTGTCGGGGCTAATGGAGGTGGCAGGCTCCCAGGCTGTGGGGGCATTGGCCTCTGTGCTGCAGGCTCTGGACGCGATGCCGGGGGATGAATGGGAAGATGAAGATGAGGAGAGCTATACTTCTGATGAAGATGGAGAGGAGGACGTCAGCCCCGACCTGGCGGGCAGAGGCATTGGAGAGTGTGGCAGGGTACAACTCAGTGAGTCGCTGTGGAGCAGGGCTGTGCCGGACGACTTGTTGGAGAAATATCGAGAATGGTTAAAGGAGACGGGGGGGTGGTTGGCGACAGCAAAGGAGTGGGAGTGACTGATATGCTTGAGAGCCTGGTGGAGGGGAGTTCTTTGCGTTGGGTTCCACGGTCGCTGGGTGCGTCGGGCAAGGCCCGTGTCATTCCAAAGAATAGTGAAAAGTGCAGCTTCATCATGAATTGCATGAAACAAAATGCTTCGGACTGTCGCCCTCCCCCCAAATTTGTGCTGCCCCAGCTGGAGGCATTGCGTGATTGTTTGTTGCCGCGGAAGCGCAAAAGGGTTTATATGATTAAGTTTGATGTTTCCAATTGCTATTGGAGCATTTTGATGCCCAAGCGTTGGAGAGATATTTTCCAGGTATCAGTCTCAGGACAGAGTTATGCATGGTCTTCCTTGCCTTTTGGCTGGAAATATTCCCCTGCGATCTGCCAGCGATTGATGGGAGCCCTGGCAGAAAATTCTGTTTTTGATCTGCAGGTGCTCCCGTTTACTTATCTTGATGATATTTTAGTGGCAGGGGCGCGCCGAGATCTGAAAAGGGCAATGCGTAGGCTGAGGGGAAGGCTGCAGAGGGCCCAGAGAGTATGCCTGAGTGGCATTGACTGTCGTCTCGTTTTCAGACAGCACTGGATTCTATCTTGCATGTTTGCAGCTTGTTTGGGGTTAGTGTAAAACCGAACCCTTGCCCAGCACCTTCGACTCATGGCCGCACAGGGGAAGAAATCCGTTACCCTACGTGGATTTGTGAGTGGAGTCCGCCTATGTGGAAAGATTGGACTTATCTCCCCCACTTTGTGCCCAATCCACCAGGCAATGTCTGCCGGCACAGACCGGAGATATTACCATCCCGCCCCTGCCCCAGTCTGGGGTACCCCCCTCATGCTCGGACACATGGCGGCCAGGGTTGCCAGTAACTCGACTTCACTATCGTCGGCCTCGCCGTCATCTCGGTGTGCCTCTTGTTGCGTGTGGGAGAAGTATCGTCCATACCACGTCGTGACATCTCCACAGTGCGGCATATATCCTTCTACCCACTCGGCGCCGCACTGAGCACACTTCTCCGGAGGGGTGGGCACCCTCAAGGCCGCGTGAGCGGCTGGCGGCACAGTCCCGTGTGCCTGAGAAGTGTTGGGATGCGACACTGGCACGCCGTGCGGCTTGAGATCTGCTTTAAGTCGGCATCGGGGCCGCACGGGAACGCGGATTTAGCGGCGGCGGCCCGCGACGTGGTCAAATGACCCTGAGAGCTGCCGATCACCGTGATAATTCGGGGGGCGTGCCGGCAGCTCGGCATACTCGACCATATCTTGGTGCGGGAACTTGATGTGGGGGATCGGATGCCGTTATCGCCGTCGCCCTCGTCCATGGCGACGGGCGGTGATTCTGAGATGATACCCTGGACCAGGGGTAACAAGTTCTCAGGCCAGATCTAGAATGCCGCCGTAGGACGTAACTCCACCCCTCGTTCTCCATAGGGCCGCGGCAGGTCAACGGGGAAGACGACGTTCTATGAGAGCGGCGGTGATGAATAGTACTGAGCTTGCCGTTCACTGAGCCACTGACCCCAGACAGCGATGACGGCGAGAGCAGCGCCTTCCTAGGCAAGCAAGACGGCCCCCAAGCGTCGCCATGCATGCCAACCAGCGTCGTGGGTGGCGGATCCCCACAGTAGGGCCCTCATTTGGGACTGCAAGACGGTGGTACTCGCCGCGACGGGTAGGAAGTCGGGCCAAAGTGCAATGGAGGGGGAGTGGGCCAATGCCCCACACCAGGGGTGCTCCCCACGCCCCCATGGGTGCTGTGACCCAGCGATTGGCACATTTGGAATGCAGCTCATCTCGACCAAGCAGCCCGCCTATTCTCATCTCTTAAATGTGTGCCTGATGTGGAGACCCGTCACCTGCTTCATCTCTGGATTTGTGATAGAATTTTTTTCTGGATTCGCACATTGACCGAGATCTTAGCTTGGCTGAGTCGGTTTTGCACCATTTGGCTATCTCTGGGCCGCGGACTCTGCTTCTTCCCCCCACCTTGGTTCCAAAGATGATGTTACATTGGAGATAGCAGCCAAAGGGATAGGGCCTGCAGAGTCTGTCCACTTTCCACAAGACTTGTGGGTACATGGGCCGACCCCCCCTTTTTGAGGCAGCAGGACAACGCGTCCCTTCACAGCCACCCACAGCCTGTCCTAAGGCTGCGGCCATGTTACGTGCCCTTTTTCGTGACGGCCTTTTGGCGCCCACGCAGGATCCTGGCAATGCGCAAGTCTTTGTAAAGTATAGGTCACAGGAAAAAGCGGCTTTGATTGTCAATATGGTTAATTTTAACCATGCATGCACCCACAAAGCGCGCCGGTTCCGCGTGCCCACTCTTGAGGGTTTGGCCGATTATCTCCGCAATATTTATGTTAATCCGTGGGCCTGTAAGTTGGATCTTAAGAATTGCTATTGGTCAGTCCATCTGCCACCCAGCCTTGTCAACTGTATCCAGGTGGCGGCTGGCAGTGACCGGTATGCAATTGTCAGAGTCCCGTTTGGCTGGCATCAGGCGCCCGGCTTGGTGCAGCATCTTATTGATCGTGTTTTGTCTTCCTTGCCGCCCAGTGCGGTACTTATCATCCGGTATTTGGATGACATTTTGTTTGTAGGGCCGCGTCCTGATGTCCAGGATATGGCCCAGCGGGCTTTTGCAGCCCTAGAGCAAGCAGGTTACATAGTCAGGCCGAAAAGCGAGCTGGGGCCCACCAAGCTGATCACTTGGATGGGTAAACGTATCAATTTAAATTCGGCCCGCATTGAGCCTTCTACACCTTTTGTAGCGGATGTTGTCTCTAAGTGGTTACTTTTGGCGCTTAAACCGTACCACTGCAAATCTTTGCAGAGGCTCCTCGGTAAGATTGTGTGGCTTGGCAGGCCTGCTGATTCTGTGGGTTCTTTCCTGGTTGGTCCCCGTTTGCGGCTCTATCAGGGCCCGTTTTTGGTCTCCCCGCACGCCTTTTGCTATTGTCCGCTCCCTGTTGGAGGCCATTGCTGCCTCTTTCCGAGGTTGGGAGCCCCATCCTGATTCTCCTGTCCCGCCTGTGTGCATTTTCTCTGATGCAGCCCCAGATCCCCATTTTCTTGGTAGCTTTGTGGTCGGCCACTGGTCACCTAGAGGCCCTACAGTCCGTCGTGTGCCAGTATGGGTGGACAACCGGCAGGCTGCAGATCTGTATGGGGCTCTAGCGGCACTCGACTTGGTCCGCCGTTCTCCACAACCCGATGTACAGCTTGTTCCAGACAATATGGGGGCAATTGCCCGGATTCTGTGGGGGCGAGCCAAGTCTAACCTCTGTCCTCAGCACAGGATTCTCAGGCGCCATCCATAAGTTGCGCTGGATGGGGGCACTTATCGAGTTACATTTTGTAGATTCCCATGCCAATCCGGCAGATCCTGTCAGCTGGGTATTTGAGCATTGGTCTTCCAAGCAACTTATTCTCGAAGCACATGCACACATCCGTCTGTATGAGGCAGATGTTGCTCATCTGTGCTGGGGGCACATTTCTGATAGGGATAGGATGTTACATTAGATGTGTTGCCATTGGGCACGTGAGTTTGAGGCTTCCTATGAAGTTCGGTGCCCCTGTTGTTGTAGGGCATTTCCCATGTGCCATACATCCCTTCCTTTCTCATGTATATATCTAACCATGGGGGGTTTTTCCATATCGTGTGTGAGAATGACTTTGCATTGTGTTCAGGACCATGGGAGTGCTAGGGCTGAGGTATGTGTCGTGGCCTGCCACAGGACACCCTACAAGGGGGGGGGGGCAGAGAGACACAAGCAAAACTAAAGTTAAGCAAATAACTTTAGTTTTGCCACATAAGTCACAGCAATAGTACAACTCACACCAGGGTCAAGGAGGGGGGGACGGGACACCATCGAGTGATCAGGCCATGCCGCATGGCACTTTTCTTTGCACCTTTGATGTTTTGAGGTGAGCTGCCAGTCACCTACAATTAGCCCGCCCATACAACACTATTCCGCGCCAACAAAATGGGCACTGCCTGCCCAGGCGCTGAGCCATCTTTTGGCTCCATCATGCGCTTCCAGAGCCGAACAAATCCATATTGTGTGTGAGAATGACTTTGCATTGTGTTCGGGACCATGGGAGTTCCCGGGTGTGAGGTATATGTCGTGGCCTGCCACAAGACACCCCAGGGGGGGGGACGGAGAGACACAAACGAAACAGAACATATCATTTCTATGCGAATGCTTCGAACGACTATGTTGGTGGGGTACTGGTGCAGCCGTGTCTTCAAGGATAGCATAAGGGTCATTTGCTTTGATGGAGAGAAAGATGCACTTGGCCAAGATTTGCTATCCCATTCCAGGGCAAGAGTTTGTGGCTTGAATGCTAGCTAACATTTTTGTACTGTAGACAACACACCGTACATTGTTCTATGTTCGTTGACATTGCCGTGCAATGTGTATTCCGCCCGTGTGATCTTCTTTTTTAATGTATCACGAGCAGCAGAACGATGCTTAAGGCTCCAAGGTATCTTTGGCGCTTTCTGTTGTGTTGGCATTCCACAGAATCTGTGATGTGCTGCGCGGCTTCATGGCTTCACATAGTAAGAGCTCCGGCTCCGAGCGGGCATGTGTTCATCAAACCTCATAATACACTAAACTTGGGAACGGGTTGGTGGCTGTGTTTTGCCGTTGCAATCAGTTTGAGGTTGCTACAAGGATTGCAAACAGCGGCATTGGGAGAGGCTTACGTAGCAGAGAGTCTTGTGATCTGCTGTTGCTTGTCAGAGGTTTTGCAAAGTGGATGCACGGCGTTAGAAACAACCCAAACAATCACAAGAAAAATTTTTTTAAATCACTTCGAAGAGAGGTTGCTAGATCAAGCGCAGCTGCGGACGTTGTATACCCCCCCTTTTTTGGGGTCATTCGCGTAGCATCCCCCAAGGCATGATATTGGATGTCCAGCCCCTTGTAAAATCATTATTTTGCCCAATAAGACCATCCCCCAATGGATTTTTTGATTTTGAGGCCTCTATCCCCTAAAACTAGACATCACTTTTTTGAGGGGGGGATGGGGGTGGTGGGGGGTGGGGGGGGGCAAAAGTTTTCGCTCAGAAGGCTCCAATCAATGGGGAAGCCGTTCGCGTTCACACAACCGCTGGTCGAATGGTTACGCAGCGGACACAAAGTTTTTGATCGGCGGTTCGAATCCTGGTCGGCTGATTGTTGGCGGCAGCGGCGGCGCCGTATTCACCCGACCGGGGTTCGAACCGCCGACCAAAAAACACTCCAGTCAGCTGCATTACCATTCGGCCACTGCTTTCTTTGAGGCGAATGGTCTCCCAACTGTTTGGGGCCGCGTCTGCCACTGACAAAAAACCCAAGCTGTGTGTTGCTGTCTCACTGACTGTTGGCCTGGCTAAGGGACTGATTGGCTGACTGTCGGCCTCTCTTCGAGGTGCACTGCCGAAGGCAATAGAATTTGTTGCTCGTCTATTTTGCATGGATCACTCTTAGTCTAGAATTAAGGTAAAAAGGCTTGTTGAGACCACAAAAATTGTCTATAACTTTTGGTAGACAATGCCTGAACCGGATTCAGAAGCGGGTGAAATCAAATTGATAATGGTTGCAAATTGTCAGATACGTATCACTTCTTACCGCAGGACTCTTTCTCGCAAAAGAAGTCAAATCGGCGGTGCAATGAACAACAACGTTGTCCAAAGCACTGTAGACCAATTTGGCGATGTATATTGTACATAATAAGATATACATACTCACCATGATTTGGAAGCTTCAGCGCGCAGTGTGTGCGGCGACGGTGGCGCCACCATCAAGGCTTGTGGAGGATCATCTTGAAGAAGGGGAGAGCGCTATTGACTGCAATGGGGAGCCACAGCCGCGGCCATGGCTAGTGGTGCAGGGCTACTTGGCTTAGGGGGAACGTTAGCGCGCCGGGCGCGCGCCGGGCATCTTTTGTGACCCGTGCCCTACCGGTGGACTATTGCGGTTGATATGTTGGGCAACATTATATGGATTTGCCCCTTGGCCCCCGGGACATCAGCACATGTTTTGATTTGGAATGGGTATGGACCTTCTCGTACCCAAGGTGATTTCTTTGATTTCGAAGTTGGGGGCCATGATGGTGCTTATAAGGGCCGGATTCATGTCATTGTGCCATTCATTGGAAGAAAGAATGGCACTTTGACAGCCCGCCAACAATGTTACAATGACGTGCACGGGTGGTATAGGGCACACATTGAGCAGCTGTTTGCTCGGTTGTGGCACGCAAGATGAGGCAGGGGATGAGGCAGAAGTGTGTGTGTTGTGTTGCCAGGACGCTCCACCGTCGCAGTTTGTGATGAGTGTAAGGAGCACTATTGTACTGAATGTATTGACACCCACACTTGTGGGACCAATGTTATGATGCAGCTCTACTGTTCGCGATACCTCAATAATGCCTATTGCTTCTACCGGAGATCGATGTGGTTGTGCTATCCTAACCCCCCATTCTCCCAACTTGCCAAGGTGCTGACCAAGATTGCCCTTAAAGGAGCGAGAGTGGTACTGTGTACCCCAGTTTGCAACTTTCTTGAGCCGGGGCAGTTTGGGTCACCTAATTCTAAGGGCGTTTCCAAGGGGTGTGCTTGGGGGCTCTTCGGGGGGAACATAGTCTAAAAGTAGCGCGCCGGGCGCGCGCCGGGCAAACATTTCCCCTTACAAGGGCCGGTGGAGTTACATTGCCCTCACCATGTCAGGGCACACCGACGACACCTGGGGGTACTGGGGGCAGCGACCTCTAGCATAGCTCCTACAACCATCTGGCTCACTCCATTTTGGAGCGAAGTCCATGTAGAAAAGCCTAGGCACACCAAGAAAACAACAGTATCCACCTCGGCGACCGCCCCATTATGGTCGCCGTTGCGCGTGTTCGGGTCAAGTCCAAGCTCTCGAAACGTGTTATGCTTGGCGTCGGTGTTGAGAGTGTGGTTCTCCATTCGGTGTAAACTCAAATTGGCGAGGATACTCTCGTGCTTGACCTCGCTATCGAGCACCAAAGGAAAACTCTTGAGAGTCTTGAGTGTAGGCCTAGGACACGTTGTCTCCTTGAGAGGTATAGCTTCCCATTCTTGTTTGTCGATGCTTTTCTTCTGACTGTGCTTTCGGGGGGACTACAAGCATGCCGGGGGGTACATCGAATGGGTCATCGGACGCGGCTAGTGGGGAGAGCCGCGGGGCAAAGCGGGCCAGGCTGGCCTTCAACCGGGACGACATGGACCTGGACCCCGTCAAGACCCCCGAGTACGCACGCTGGGAGCGGTGGCGAGATCACGCAGCGGCTACCGCGTACGGGTTCCTGGACAGCGCGGACGCCGGCATCATGGCTGCCCGGTACCAGGAGCGGCTGATGGAGGATGGCCTGTCCGTGGCGGGCGTTGATCGGGCAGTGGAGTGGGCCGGCGGCGGGCTTGACGCCCCGACGGCCCTGATATACATGGCCCTCTTTGAGCGATCAATGGACCTGCGGCTCGACGTCGAGGCGGCTGCGTGGAAGGCGGTGCCGCAGCCCAGCCCGCCTGCCCGGGAGCAGGCAGAGGAGACGCCGCAAGACCAGCCGCGGGAGCCGCAGGAGTCCCCGGAGCAGGCGGAGATACGACGGCTGGAGGCTCGCATCCGGGAGCTCCAGCTACCAAAGGTACCACCCCTATCCGAGGGAGAGCTAGCCAAGATAGCCGCGGGGCAACTTCCCTGGCTCTGGCAGCAGGAGCTCGTCCAGGCCTTGAGCACCTGGCTCAAAACGGAAGACCCCGTTGGGAGGGGCAATGCGGTCGTGGAAACGCTGTGGAAGGTGGTCTACAGGGACTGCCAGCCTACGCCCACGCACCCTGCTGGGGCGGCGGCGCGGCCAGCGCCACAGGGATGGTACGCCCAAGCCCAGCAGCCTACGCCGAGTCAGACCCAGGCTCCGGCGCCGGCTCAGGCGCAGGCCCCGGCCCCTGCCCCCCCTGGGGCATGCTTCCGCTGTGGCTTGCACGGACACTGGGCCAGGGACTGTGCCAGTGGTACCCAGGGGCGGGCCCCCTCCGTCGCCGGTTCCGTCGCAGGCTCGTACCGGGGGGGGTTCAGTACCATGGGTAGCCAGAGCCTGTACACAGCGCACAGCACGGGCCGCACCTATGACGCGACTGGACCCCCCCCGTACCCATGTTTTCGGTGTGGCCGCAACCACTGGGCCGTGGGCGGCCCGTGCCCGGCGCCGCCTGCCCAGGCCCCCCAGCCCTTTCCGGCCGGGCCGGCCCCAGCGCCGGCCAGCTGCTGAAGAACCTGGCGCCAGCGCCAGGGATGGGCCCGCCGGCGACGGGGGCGCCGATGACGAGGGGGGCGGGGCGCTCAACCTCCGATACGCGGGGTCGGCAGTGGACAGCCTATGGTGGGGCAACTACATGGAGGAGCCCCTCGCGCTGGCCATCCGGCGGTGGTCCCCTGGAACCGTGGAGCGGTGGACAGCAATCCTCAGGGATGTGGGCCGGTTCGCGGCGCACTGGCCCGAGCTGGACGCGGCGGGGGCACTGTCCCAGTACCTCGTCCGACGCGCCGCCATGGGCCAGCAGCCTGGGACGCTACGAGGCGTCATATCCGCCCTTCGCCTGGCGGAGAAGCTGGGATGCATACGACCCACGGTGCGGCCCGTGCACTGGCTCATGGCACGAGGTGCCGCCACCACCACTGCCGCGCCACGACCCACTCAAGTATGGGCCGAGCTGGTCACCCTCCGACTCATGGCGCGGAGCATCAGGACCACCCTCGACTGGTTCTGCCTGGGCCTTGCCGTCATCTCCTTCGCCACTCTCCTCAGGGTGGGTGAAGCAGCCAGCGTACGGCCCGTGGACTTGCGGAAGCGGTGCGTGCTGGGGTTCTTCGATGACAAGAAGGACGACGACTGGGTCACGGTACGGCTGGGAGCGTGGCCCGATGCATGGCGCGCGGCGATGGCAGCCCACCCGTGGGTGTCCAGCAGGCCGCTTATGGTTGCCGCGTTCGACCTCCAAGCGGCGATCCATGGCTTGCTGGCTGCCACGGGGTGGGAATCCATGGGGTGGCACGCGTGGAGACGCGGAGGAGCTGCGGCCATGCGGGCGTTCGGGGCCGCCATCGCCAGCATCGCGGTGGCTGGCCGATGGGACAACGAGGCGGAGGCGCACAGGTATGCCAGCGCGCCCCCTGGATGGGAGTTCTTCCTGCCCGACAATGTGCCCTGGCCCACGCCGGGATTTGGGGTCGAGATCCGGCCGGTCCACGCGTACCAGCTCTGGGCGCTCGGCACGCTTGGGCCCCGTGGCCCCGACGGGACGGGCGCCGCCCCTGCCCCACCCGATGTCCGCGCTGGGAACCATGGCGGCCAAGGGACCGGCCTGCGTGGCGATTCCGACATGCAGGAGACCATCGTACTGGGCTCCTCCAGTGACGAGTCGCCTGGCACGGTGGCACGAAGGGCCGCCAGGCACCCCCGCGAAGGCCAGCGCAAAGCCTACGTGCACCGAGCCGTGGCCCGCGGCCGGTCGGCACCCGCAGCGCGGGCAACGCGGGCTGAGCCCGCCCCGAAGCCCCGAGCCAAGCAGGCCGCAGATGGAGCGGCCGACCGCCGAGCCGCAGCCCCCCGTTCCGCGGCTGTGCCCCGGGTCACGCCGGCAAGGGCAAGCACCAGAGGCACCCAGGCACCCGGGGGGGCGCCGGCGAGACGGCGCAGCGGAGCGGCTGGGGATGCAGCTGGCGGTTGCCCGGTGCGCCAGGTGCGGCCTCGACTGGAACGACCACCTGGAGGCGGCGGAGGCGCAGCCTGAGCGCCCCTGCTGACAATGTCCTGTCCCTCTTGCAGGCGTGGTGGGCGGAGTCCATCAAGTGGGCCGTGGATCGCCCGGCGTGGAAGGAGAGGGCAGCGGCCGCGGACCTGGCGCTGGCGGAGGAGGCACTGCACCTCCTGGCGGGGGGCGAAATCCCGCTCGATGGGGGCTCCTCGACCCGCCTGAACGACCAGTCGCGCGTCACTGTGGAGCTCGCGGCGCGTGGGCTGGGGGACGCGGGCCGCGTACACGTCCCGCCGCACGTCTGGAAGGACTGGGCTGACCCCGAGTTTGGCAGGGCGGGGGGGCGTGTCCATCCCCTCCCCCCTTCCCGCTGCCCACGGGTGGCAGCCCTCCTCTCCACCCTCGCGTCCCAGGGCCTGGTCAGCGTGGTGGGGGGGGATGCGAATGCGGAGGTGTTCGTCAAGTGGAAATCAGAGCGCAAATGCGCCCTGATTGTGAACATGAAGATGTTCAACCGGGGGTGCAAGTACAAGGCCCGCCCCTTCAAGCTGCCGTCGCTGGAGGGCCTGGCCATCCTTCTCAGGGACCTGGGGGGAAGGGTGGGTGAGGCAGGGGGGGGGGGGGGGGGCTGTGGGGCGCCAAGCTGGACATAGCGAACTGCTATTGGAGTGTGGAGCCCCCCCCCCCCCTGGCGAACACCATCCGGGTAGCGGCCCAGGGGCACACATATGCTTTTCTGCGAGTGCCCTTTGGCTAGCACCAGGCGCCTGGGCTGGTCCAGGCCCTTATTTCCGACCTGCTGCGGGACCTGGGGAAGGGGGGGGTGGTGGTGGTACAGTACCTGGATGACCTACTCTTTGTCGGTCATGATCCGGGGGAGGTGGCCACTGTCACCGACAGTGCGGCACGCCTACTACGACATGCGGGCTTCCTCATCAGTGAGAAGTCCGTCTTCACGCCGCAGCGCTCCTTGCGGTGGATGGGCAAGGATGTGGACCTGGCAGGGTGCAGGGTGGCGCCGGCGGCCTCGGCGGTGGCGGCGGTGGTGGCGGCGTGGGTGAAGCTGGCCCTCAGGCCATACACCTATGTCGCCCTGAGGCGGCTACTAGGGAAGATCGGGTGGTTGGGGCGCCCAGGGAACCTGGGGGGGTGCTTTCTGGCGGGTGCCCGGTCCTGGCTGCGCTGGGGCCCGCGCTGGGCCTGGCGCACACCGGCAGCAGTGGTGCGCGGTCTCTGCGAAGCCATAGCCCAGTGCTACCGGGGCTGGGAGCCGGACACTACCGGGGGGGGGCCGGCAGTGCGCGTGTTTGTGGACGCGGCCAGGTGTGCCCTCACCACGGGGACTGACCCATCCTACTGCGTCGTCTCTTGGGGACCGGGGGGGGCGGATCTGTCGCTGTGCCCGGCGTGGGTGACCACCCAGCAGGCGGCTGAGATGTGGGGGACGCTGGTGGCGCTGGACGATGCGCAGGCGCGACGAGCGCGGCGCCTGGTGCTCGTGGGGGACAACATGGGGGCGCTGGCCCAGCTCCTTTGGGGGAGGGCGGGGGCAGGCAAGGTCCAGCAGCAGCGCATCCTGCGGAGGATAGCCCACCGCCTCCGCCGGACGGGGCTGCAACTGACCCTCTGCTGGGTACAGTCCGCACTAAATCCAGCGGACTCCATCAGCCGAACATGGGACGGGAGGGGGGGCAGGGCAGCAGTGATCGAGGCAGCGGCGAAAGAGCGCCTGTGGGTGAGCTCGCCGCAATGGGCAGCGTGGGGGGCTATTGCAGACCGCGACAAGGCGGTACGACCGTGCACGGTCCCCCTTCCTGTCTGGATGGGAGGATGACAGTCAAAATTTTTATCCCAGGGGGCCTGCAAATACAGCAGCTGGTTGGAGAGTCGATGTCCAGTGCGCAGTGCAGAGGGGTGCAGGGCAGTGCAGGGCGGTGCAGGGCAGGGCGTGCACATGCCAAAACCGAAGTTTTCCCTAAAAACTGAGGTTTTGGGAGGGGGGGGGGTACAGTGGCAGAGGCAGAGACTGAGGCTGACCACCCCCCCCCCCCCTGTACTTTTCAGTTGATGCTTTTCTTCTGACTGTGCTTTCGGGGGGACTACTCGCCCGGGAGGTGAGGAACAATGCACTATGTGGCGCTATACGCGCGGCCAAAGGCCATCATCGTGCCCCCAGGGGGCCTGCAAATACAGTAGCTGGTTGGAGAGTCGATGTCCAGTGCGCAGTGCAGAGGGGTGCAGGGCAGTGCAGGGCGGTGCAGGGCAGGGCGTGCACATGCCAAAACAACAAGTGAGTAGGCTCTTGGAGTGATAAATATCTTATCCACTCGTTTTGCGCAAAGAAGTCCGTCCCCAATACGGCTTCAAAGGCGTCGGTGTCGAACACTTGAAATTTTGGAAGTTCCCCCACTTGTACTTCTCCTTCTATCTCACCTTCGGTGAGAGTGACTCCTCCTTCTCCCGAAAAGAGGGTTCGAGGTTGCCACGGAATTCAGGATGGATGGTCCTTTCCGATGTTCCCTGATCTTGGATTCAAGGTCACCCAGGAGTGCAAACAACCTCAGAAAGAGCTTTTCCGGTGCAAATTCATGGCTTCTGCAATCACCTTGCAACGCCGCATCAAACACCACCGCCACACGCAAGGCTTGTAGCATTTGGTGTTGCCAAGACCGATGCAAGGTGTTTAAACGGGAATCCTTGTCGGCCCGATGGTTGTTGACTTGGGCTTCCCGTGGAATCTTGTTGGAGAACGCCACATCCTTGAGGTGTCTCCTCTTCTCAATGCCCTCCATGGACGCTCGGGTCTTCTCCCTGGACCAAACATTGAGCAAATAAGGCAGCAAGGGCGACAATTGAACATCCCATGGCAAAGGAAAAGAAGTAGGAGCTTCAGGCTCGATGGAAGGAGTCTCATCACCCTGCAGTGAAGAAGGAGTGCCGTCTAGGCAATCAAATAATTTGAAGGCTGCTTCTGCATGTTCATTTTGTAAAGTTTTGGGGACATTGGGCAATTTATAAAACAAGGCCAAGGTGCAAACCACAATGTCACGATACGTAGGCCAGTGGTTAATCAGAACACAGACACCGGACCAAGTGTAGAGCATTCTCGATATTTGTGCCTGCCCAAAACCAATTCCTTGCCAGCGTGCTCCAGCATTTGCAACCTCTTGACGTTGATCTTCTCGGACGAACGGAGCCGCCACCAAAAATTTTGCGAGTATGTGCGCCCAGGCGTGCTCAAACGTAGCCTCATCCAAAGACGTCAAATGATCCAAAAAGCCGTAATCCATGCTCGTGGTTTCTTGTACAATCAAAACTCCGGTTATGGAAACTATTATCAAGGAGGAGCTAAGGGCCGAGGCCAGAAGTGCAGCAACTCCTATCAAGGGGGCGGCGAGGCAACAACTATAGCCAAAATTACGGAAGAGGCAACAATGCCGGAGCGAGTACATCCCAACCTCAAGGGGCACGATGGCGGTGCGATGCACCCTGTGCCGAGACGACTCAACGCTCACCGTCGGTGGTGGAAATGCCACATGTCGATCATTTCATTTTGCCAAATTGTAACATCTAGTCATGTCATGGACACTCAGAAAGTGTGGACTTGCTGAATTTACCAAACCTTTGTTGCCAAATTGTAAAATCTAGTCAAGCCATGGACACTCAGAAAGTGATACAACGACTTCTTTGTCATGGGCTATTGCCCAACTATTGCCCAACTTCCATTGCGGCAAGATATCATCAAGCGCGTCGCTTCTGGAGGTTGGTTCTCTGGCAACTTGAAGCAGGTTATGCAACCATGCTCGGATATGTCTCTAAGGGGGTTGCCCGTAAGTTTGAGGATTGGGAGATTCCTCTTGTGTTGTTTGAAGTACCATGTTTTGTCGTTTCATGAATTTGACCTTCGTTCGAACGTTCCTCTTTGACTACACCAAGTGGGAGCCCAAACCGAGTAGTTTTGAGAGGAAGATCTTGTGGAAGCACAAATGGAGCTACAAATGAGTTGAATCCATTTCCAATGTTTCCAGTGAGCGCCTTCGGCGTACCCCACACAAAGGGGGCCATGTTCTTCGTCAGCTTTCCAGCCGTTTGTTTTGGAGGAGGTAGCCCAAGCAAGGGTTTATTGTGCTGCCTCAAAAAAATCTCAAACTACTTCTTCCCCCTCGGTGAACACATTTTAGCGCGTCACTTTTTGCAATGGCCCCACACTGGATCTCCGTTTAGGCGCGTGCAGTGGCTTCTTCAACCAATATAATCACCCAACACAATGCCTATGCCACAGGGGTCACCCGAAACGCATCTCGTCGTATTTAGATACTTGTTGTGTCCTTGTTGGGTCATGTGCTGCACAATACCGTGAGCTTGAAACATAATGAGCACTTTAATTGATCAAGTACACGGAAGAAGCGGAAAGAGCCTCAAATATGTATCACGTATTTGGTCACATCTTGAGTAGAAATAATGAGAGCAGCAAACCTTGACTCTCAACTCAAATCATGACCTCCGTGAGTGGCAGGCAAGACACGCGCAGGACTCCTCGGTGGCAAAGACGTGACGCAAAAAGGTGTAACATACGGATATTGGTTGTGGTGTTGTTGTTGTCTTGAAGTCATCACCGTTGAGCATCACAAGGTTGGAGGTTGGAAAATCCAAAGGGCTTGATTGAGTCATGCACCTGGCGTATCGTTCTTATTCAGTGGTAAAGAGGATCGGAAACCTCTTGCTTTAGTTCACATTGTTAGTTCTCGACACTGTAAATTCCAGGCACTGGGATGTTCGGTCCGTTTTTTTGAAAGTGATTCATGCACCAGTCCCCGACCACAGATATTCTTCAAGAGTATTATCATTCTTTATATTGTAGTATTATTACTTACGTCAGGTATGTACAGGATGGGTACCTTTTGTAGCAGGATTTTGCCAGGAATTTAGCGCACTCGCGTCCGCAGCATTCCGTGTGTGGAGAGACATGGCTTGCAGCTCGCCTGGCAGGGCCCACAGTTGGGGCTAGAGCAGCCACGGTTCAGGCCTGGGGGTCACAATACAATGTTCAGATGGGCTGCTGGCGTCACGGCGGGGTCTTGTGGCATACCGTGAAGATCTGCATGCTTTATGGCCCCTCCAAATGTGACAGAGCTGGTGCCAACGTCAAAGCGAATTGTGTTGTGAGTGTGCCCAAACTGTGTCCTGTTTACTGCTTGTCATTCCGGACCCATAGTCTTTCCTGCCTGGTTATGGGAAGGTCAAACACTATGAGGAGGCATGGCTTCCCAACGAAAATGCACTTGGTAGTGGTTTCTTATGTCCTTCGAATTGCTCAAGCCCACATTGTGCATGATGAAATTCGGGCAATGTGTCACATTACCCTCTCCCCCTGTCCTCCACTTTTGCGTGATTCTTTTGCATCTTTTGCTTCCCTCCCTCTTCAGCAGCCCCGCATTGTAATGAAGGTACAAATTACCGGTGTTGGCCTAAATTTTGAAATTGATGTCAACGAGCAGCAGGTCAGTGTCGTGTCGCTGATCTGCGCAATGAGATACGCCAGCGAACTAACGATGCCGACAGCATAGTGTTTGTATTCGAGGACACCCGTCTTCCGGAGCATTACTCACTCCACGACATGGGGCTGCGTGACAATGCAACACTTCGCCTCTACCCACCCTTCGACGAAACCCACCTGGATCAGTTGCTGAGGGCCAACAATCTCGGCCGGCACGTGGATCATCTCCTCCAGCAGGGCATCCTCAACGCTCAAAGTGAGGCTGAGTTACGACAGCATGTAACAGTATTGGAAGATCTTGACGACGAGGACTGCAATGACTTAGTCGCCGAAGTCATGCGTGAATATCCTCACGTGTGCATGCCGGCGCGGAAAGCGCTCGGTGCCCCTTTGCACCAGAATCCTGACACTGACGATGAAACGGAAAACCAGAATCCTGGAGACGTGTGTCCTCACGCCCACGATGAAGTGCCGTATGACAGTTTCGGACCTCAGTGTGGGGGCCCGGAAACTGCGCCATTTGAGACACGCCCAGACGTCGCCCGCGATGCAGTACCGAATGACAGTTTCGGAGCTCATTGTGGGGGCCCGGAAACTGCGCCGTTGGAGACGTGCCGTGCCGCAATGCACGGAGCGTCCCCTCAACAGGTTGAGGAGCCGGATTCGCAGCTTCCCATTGGTGATCATCTGGACGCTGCTGGCGTGCAGCAGCTGATCAATACCATCAGCAGTGCCCGTCGGGAAACGGATCAAATGCGCAACAAGGACATCGTTGTCGTTGTTGGCAACACCGGAGCCGGAAAGACAACCCTGATCCACCACCTCCTTGGCAGCGCGCTCAGCATCCAGGAGAGGGTGGTCACAGGCCCCGACGGTAAAAAGCATGCGCACAACGTCATTGACCTCGTACGTGCGCTCGCACCTGGGTCCGCCATCGGTGCCATCGGACATGAATCCCGCTCGATGACGCGCCAAGTCTCCGGACAAGTGCTCCTGAATGGCCTGTTACTCGTCGACATGCCCGGCGAATACGATACAGCCAACCGGGGGGATGTGCAGAGCCTGATCATCCAGTTCCATAACGCGCTGTTGAAGGCATTCACACTGATGCTCGCGTCAAGCGTCCGCGTGGTGGTGGTGGCGACGGAAAGCCAGTTGAGGGAGAAGCGCGGTGGTGCACTTGCAGCGGAGCTGGAACAAGCCCTCGGGCTTGGCAAAGACCCGCAGACTGAGGACATCGCCACCAAGAGCATCTGCCTCTTGCTCTCGCAGATCGTCCCCAACAGCGAGCTGCACAAGTTGACTGACCCGAACATGGAGCTACAGCACCTGGAGACCATGTCCACGAAGCTGGCAATGGTGATTGATGCGATGCAGAAGGAGGACCCACAGGGGAGGTACCT
Organism: Eutreptiella sp. 'Long Island Sound 2002'; assembly: GCA_964036045.1. NCBI lineage: Eukaryota > Euglenozoa > Euglenophyceae > Eutreptiales > Eutreptiaceae > Eutreptiella > Eutreptiella sp. 'Long Island Sound 2002'. The sequence goes on from OZ038382.1 coordinate 30,042,208, forward strand.
GTTCCGCGGCAAGATTGTAAAGGAGCTGTACGACGAGGCGCAGCTCACTGTGCAGCGTAGCGAAAAGGGGGACAGGTCGCTAAAGGGCCTCCGCGTGTTCGTATCCAACCCACTGCAGGATGACCAGCGCCGCAAGGAGCTCATTGAGATGCTGTCAACGGCCCCAAGCATCACCAACCCGCAAGCGACGTTTGCGATCACATTCCCGGAAGCGGTGACCCGGCGGCTGGAGAAGGCGCTGGCGCATTTGGCCGATGACGTGCGGGAGCTGCTGCGTGCCGAGCAAGTGGACGCGTTGGCAGCCTCCACACAAGTGGCCAACATCCTCACTCTGTCGGAGGCATTGTGCGATGACCTCAACCTATCACTGTTCAAGCCCTACCGCGAGACATTGTTGAAGGAGCTGCAACAGATCAGCAAAGCGTCGATCGGTGAGATCACGCGAGCCCTCCGCACTCGGCAAGTGGCGGATGTAAAGGCGCAGGTCCAGCGTGCCCAGAAGATGGACGAATTTATTCAGAGACTCCGCCACCGCCGCCCAGACGCCCTGGAGTTCTGGTGGCTGTCCCGGGCTGCGCTGCCCGATTGCGTCCAAGTGTTGAGGGATTTCCTGGCGGAGATTGACCTGAAGCGACCGCCCGGCGACATTGTCCCTGAACTGCGGCAGCTGTTCGCGCTGGAACGGGAATCGGCAGAGCAGCTGTGGACCGGAGCCAACCTCCCAAAGGAGGATTTTCCGTCTCAGCAGAAGGAGTTCGTGAAGCAGCTGGAGGAGCACGTGAAGCAGCAGGCCGCAGCTGTGAAGGAGTTGGTCAAGCCGCACGAGATCGCGATGAAGCTCACGTTCCTTGCGGATGCCGGCGTCGCTCTCCAGGAATTCGTGCCCTTTGGGATCGCTGACAAGCACCGCGAAGCTCAGCAGGCAGTACATCATCGATTGGCCGCTGAGCGTGACGCATTGGTGGCGATGATGCAGCATTGGAGTGGCAGCGACGCTCTGTCCCCACCCCCGGAGGGGCAAGAGGGGCAGGAGGAGCAGGAGGCTGCGCAACGCAGCGCACGATTTGCCAACCTACGGCTGATGACGCACAGCGAGGAACTGCAGGCTGCTCTGGGGGATGACAACCTGGTGGAGAAGTATTTCGCCCCTGTCAGCAACACGGACCGGCTTGATCGGGCCGTACAGGAACTCAAGGAGGAGGCGGACAAGGAGGAGGCTGACATCGAGGTGCTGGTGGCGAAGCTGCCGAAGGTGCTGAAGCTGTGCACGACGCTGGAGAGCAGTGGGGATGATGAGACGAAGGCAAGTGTCGCAGAGAAGCGTGCGGAGATTGTGGACCACATCAGGCAGATCCGGAAGCAAGCTGGCAAACACGTTGCAGCATCCATCAGTGAGCACCGCAAGGAGTGGCGTGCTGCCCTCCGTCATGTGCGTTGCAAGATGCAGACTCCTGCCACTCCTGTCAGTCGGTCTGTCAGTGTCGACGAGGACTGCGCGGCGGTATCCGAATCTGTGATAGCGCAGATCAAGAGGCTGGCGATGCTCGTTGCAGCGGATGAAGATCTTGACGGCAACATACCGACGGCTGGGCAGTGCCAGCGGGAACTGCAGTCGGCGCTTAACACTGTCACAGGTCTTGTGGACGAGATGCACGGGAAAATTGTATCGTCTTCAACAACCACTCCAATCAACGAAGCGCTCGTCGTGACGTTGGAGTGCCTCCACGAGCTGCAGCAGATTAGGATCCCGGAAATCCCGGCACTGAACTGGAGAGCGGAGGGGGTCCTGAGGGTCTTCGCAGCGAATCTGGCCCAAAAAGAGAAGGCATTCCTTCAGAAGATTGGAGAGTTTGTGGACGCAACGAAGGCAGACACGACGGACGACGGTTGGGTGAGGCGGATGGAGGACGGCATCGTGACGTCGCACAAGCTCAGCCAATACAGCGAGAAGGCGTGCACCACGAAGGAAAGCGAGCTGAGGAGTGCCGCCGACCGAAAGATACGGGAGGTGCAGCAGGAGTTTGACGCCGCCATGAACAACGAGAAGTTCGGCGACCTCCTCAGGGTAGTGCACAACGACGTGGTACCATTAAGGCACTCGAAGATCGTGGACTGGCAGAAGGCTGGGGCGAAGATGGAGAAGGCCCAACGACGCAAGTTGGAGCAGCTCGTGAAGGAGGCGGCGGATGCGGACTCTCTCCTGGTCGACCCCGATCGGTACTATGAGCTGTACGCCTTCCTGCAGCAAATCAGCAACGCGATCAGCGAATTGGATGCGCTCGACGACAATTTGGCGAAGGGTGACGAACTGCTGAAGGACTGCTGCACTGTCCTGGCGCAAATGCGTGGAAAGATCAATGCTCAAGCTCGAGCGGTCGTCGAGGAGGTGACGAAGCGCCCCGTCCCAGCGGCAGCGTTCGAGAATGCTACGAAAGTGGAAAGTCTCCCACCTCCGACGAGGGGTGCGTGCGTGCGGCGGATGCGTGAAGAGATCATCAAGTTGACAAAGGAGATCAAGGCCGCCGTGAACACACGGACGAAGCTGGACGATGCCGCAGCGAACATTGAGGCCATCTACAACGGCACCTGCTGCGAGGGCGTTTGGGCATTGGTCGCGAAGCAGGACGACCAGAATGGCAGGGAGGTGCAAAAGTCGTGGGACGACCTGAAGGATTTCCTTCGGAAGCGCAGCGCCCTCGCCAACAGCGAGCTGAGGAAACTCCTGGGTGCCGCGTCCCAGGACCTTGAGGACATCACTGAAGATGCCCGTGTGCTGGCCCTGATGTTGTCAAGGGCGACAGGAGACCGCAAGGTGCTCAAGTCCATGTGCTGGGTGTACTCCGATCACGTGCACGACTTACAGAAGAAGTGCATGCCCAGCGGAGACGAGACCTTCCCGCAACATGTGACGAAGCTGACGGAGGCAATTCCACAGCTCGCCACGACGGAATCCACAATAGGCAATATGCTCTCCGGAGAATTCGGCAACGCCAACCAACACCTGCGCTCCGCCATTCACCAGCTGGACGAATGGAAGAAGTCCCTCATGGCGAGGCTAACGGCCATGAAGGATGAAGTCACGAAGATGGCCAGCCCTCCGAGCAACAACTTTGGCGAAGCAGAGCGTATGATGCAAGACATGCGGGCCATTCTTGAGAAGATTGCCGTCGAGCAGTGCAATGTCGACGTTGGGGCAGTGCGGGCGCTGTGTGAATTCCAAGTGGAAGGACAAACGCACGCTTCGGGGGTGATTGACCGGTGGAAGTTCAGCTACGACGCCAGCAAGCTACTTGCAGAGTTGAAGTGCAGCACCCAGGAGGGCGGTAGGATGTTAGTTGATGTGCTGGCGGACTACATTAAGGACCAGGGACGTCCTGTGGGGGCCGCGGAGTGCAACACCGACGTGATCGTGCGGGTGACGAAGTTACAAGAGTTCATTGACTGCACCAATCAGTTCCTCAAGGAGCTGCAGACCGAACCCAACAAGAAAAAAAAACTGGACGCGGATGCCCAGCGCCAGGCGGAGGCCAATCAGCGGATCCTTGGCTCAGACGCTGTGTTGCGTGTGAAGGATTTGAAGCAATTTGCCGAGCAGTTTGTCAGCAAAAACGACCGATTCTATCAGGACGCGCGCCAAGAGATCGTGCAGAAGCTCGTCAGTGGCCTCGAACATCTCGACGTGAACTCCGATGTGGCGATGCTGCTGGACAATTTCGTGAAAGTGAATCATCTTTTGCCGAAAGCAACACGTGATTCAGTTAATGAGGCCGTCAAGCACTGCGCCAACAACGTGGAAGGGATGGCCAGTGCTTGCCAGAAAGCCGTGCGCAACCGCGACCTGGCTTGTCTCAATTTGCAAGAGTTCGAGTTTTTGTTGAGGAAAATGAGAACACTTACTGCCTGCAACGAGCAGGCGCTCAAAAGAGTGTCCCCCCCTATTCCGACACTGCAGAACATAAAGGACGTGGTTGAGAAGGAGCTTCAACGGATCAACATACGAGAGATCGAGCAGCAGCTGGAGAAGCTTGACTATGTTCCCTTCTTCAACAACGTGGCGTTTCTGGCCGAATTCGAAAACAAGTTCGCAGTATTTTTCTCTTGCCCAAAGCCTCCTATTGCGGTTGTGCTGAAGTTGCTAGAGAAGAACGCTGTTCACGCAAAGAAGGAATGGGAGGTGGGCAATTATGGAGCATTTGACGAGGCAATGATGGCCCTCGTCTCCATCGAAACCGCGACGGAGCAGCACCAGTTTCTACGGACTGAGATCCACAAGAAGGCCCAGGAGCGCCGGGGCGATGTGTTGCTAGCGGTTAGAAAGAGTCTCCAAAGGGACTTCATCGGCCCCGCCTCAACTGCGGTCACACACGTCGATTTCGCCAACCGCATCATTCCGCTCCGTCGGATCGCAAACGACGCCCCGGTGCTGAACCAGGTGATCACCCCGATCATCGCCGATCTGCTAGACGGATTCCGGACTCGCGTGTCGGCGGACCAGATGACGCAGCTGAGCAACTACCTCATCAAGGGCGACGAGACGTGCCGGCAGATTGCCAACGACAACGAGAAGCACTTTGCCGCTGCGCTGCATGAACGTTGGGTGAGCCGTGGGCAACTATCTGTGCAGGACTGCTGCGACCGGCTGGAGTGCGACCCCCCGCTGACCAGTAACGAAAAGATCCGCCTCCAGCAGAAGCTCGAGGAGTACAACTCGTTCATGGCCAACGAGAAGAAGGAGTTCTTCAACGGGGCGATGTCTCTCGACGCGTTGTACCGGCAGAGGCTGCAGTCGCTGCAGATGGAGGCGTCGAAAGTGAAGATGTCCGGCTCCACGGATGACCTTGCAAGCCTCGTGAATCAGGTGGCGGCGATGTTCACGCTGCATCACCTGATGGAGTCCAGTGGTTCTGGGTACGCCATGACGCCGCACGTGACGCAGATGATCGCCATCTACCGCCTCCTTGCAATCGAAAAGCAGACGACCACATGGAGGTCCGTTGTCAATTCCGTGACGGGGGGAAAAGCGATTGACGCCGTGCGGAACCACATGATCCAGATCCTCACCGGGGAAGGCAAATCGGTGACGTTGGGGGTGTTGGCCGCCGTCTTTGGGCTGCTGGATGTGGGAGTGGACGTTGTCTGCTACTCCGAGTACCTCACGGAACGGGATGCCGACGCGCTGGAGCCTTTCTTCGCCGCCCTGAAGCTTCCTGCAGACACCATCCGCTACCTGACGTTTGAGAAGCTCTGCGCCTCACGTCTTGAGGGAGTACCTGCCATTGCGAAGGAGCTTGTTGAGAAGGCGCAGCTCTCGAACGCCGCGAGGGCCTCTATTGAGCCATCGAAACCTCGCATGCTTCTGATCGACGAGGTGGATGTTTTCTTCTCGCGGCGGTTCTACGGAGAGCTCTTCAACGCCGGCATTGCCCTCCGGAGCCCCAACATCTCGCGGTTAGTGCGACTTGTGTACAGCAAGCGCGGCCAAGCCGCCTTTCAGGTGACCGAGACGCCAGAGTTCAAGGCCATGGCCGCGGACTACCATCAAAAGCTTCTGTCCATCCTCCAGTCGCTGGCTCAGCAGCTAGTCGTCAACTGCAACAGCACGGGGAAGCCCCTTCCTGAGTTCGATCCAGTGAAGCGTGTCGTGGGGTACCGGCCTCCAGGGGCTGGTGAGGTGCAGTGGGGCGTCGTCTTCCCCAATAAAACGCTGTTCGTCTACCTCCAGAAGGAGGAGTGCGGGGCGATCTCCACGGACGAGGTGGAGACCCACCTCTGTCTGGACATGATGTTTGGGCAGTTCTCCTACGCCGAGATCCCCCTCAACCCGCGGTACTATTGCGGCATTCTCGGCGTCACCGGCACCCTGCGGACGCAAAAGGCCGGACAGCAGGCGGGCCACATGATCCTCTCCCAGGACGAGAGGCGCATCATCAAGGAGGAGTACAGAGTGAAAGCCATGTCGTTCGTCCCATCGGTCTTTGGCGAGTCGAAGCGCAACTTCGAGTTCAACCGCGATGTTTACAAGCACGAGAACCTCAGCGACTGGATGTCTGCCATCGAGAAGGATGCACACACAGCAAAGAAGCAGGGGGGCGTCCTGGTCTTCTTCAAGAACAAGGGAACGCTGTTGGAGTTCAGGCATGCAAGGAAGGACACGTTGGGCCCCGTCTCGACCCTGACTCACGACACACCGTCCGCAGAGCGCAAGGGCATCATCACCGCCGCAACGGCGACGGGGAAGATCACGCTGTTCACACGGCCGTACGGCCGCGGTGTTGACTTCGTGACCCTCACGGATGACGCCGTGACCACCGTTATCATCACATTCTTCTCGTCGGCCGAAGCGGAGGAGGTGCAGATCATGGGCCGCACAGCGCGCCAAGGCCAGAAGGGGAACATTATCGTGCACCTCGCCGTCCCCCACCTGGAGGAGAAGTTCGATGTGAAGAGCGACGCGCTGCAGGCTGCCAAGGGCTCCCCTGGCGATGCGTACCGTGAGTATCTGGCGGAGCAGCGACAGTGGAAGGGCAAAAAGAAGACGGATGGGCGCGCCAAGCGGAGGGAGGCAGCGGAGGTAGCGGACAAACAATCGTGGGCCATCGTGCGGAAGATTACGGGGGACGCTCCGGTGGCGGTGAAGCTTGATGCGATTGTGAAGGTTGCGTCTCAAAATGTATCCCCTCCGACCCACTTTATCTTGTTGCTCGACAAATCCTACTCGATGAATGGCGATCGATGGGCAGCGCTTCACTGCTCCTTCACCGCCTTCCTTGACGAGGCCCGCCGTGTGCGCGCCGACCAGGACCCGCAGAAGACGTTAGTCACGGTGATCCTGTTTGCTGACAGGACGCACAGCCTGGGGACGACAACGCTGCAAGGGACGCCGTCTCTGAGTCAGAGGATCCCCGAGAATTCCGCGGGGTGGGGAACCAATTTCACGGCCGCTTTTGAGGGGGCTCATGACGTGTTGAACGGGTCTGCAGACGGCAGCTGGGACAACAAGATCGTCTTCCTGACCGACGGCGAAGGGGGTTCACCGATTGCCACGGTACGCCAGCTACTGCAGGCCCACCGGCAGCGTATCAGCACATACTACAGCATCTCCTTCGGCAGCAAGGACCAACGCCTTCTCAACGAAATCGCACACGAGTTCGTCCAGAACAAGGTCGCTGCCTTCACTCTCGATCCGAAGAGCCGCGTGGAGCTCCAAGAGGCATTTGTGGCCGCTGTCTCCAGTGCTCCAATGCACCGGCTCTGAGCAGAACTTTTTTTCTTTTATTTTTGTGGCACGAGACATCTCGATAAATCAAGAAGACGCATGAACATCCAGGTTAGGGTGATCCATGACCGGAAGTCACCAAAACCCACGAAAACCCACCGAAGCTGAGGGCAAGCAGTTTATAAATACACTGCACCAACGTACGGTACCTTTCACCTGCAAAGTCTGACATACAATGCACCACCGGTCTGGCCAAGGTCTGGAGCACGCATGACCCGTTGTGGTCGATCCAGTTGCCCCCTATTCATGGTTTGCAGTGGCACTGTCCTTGTTGAGCCATCAGGGCTTGTGTCCAGGCATTTGCATGGGCAACCTTCGCCTGATATCAGGGCATTCTGGTGGTCTGCACGTCCCTTTATAATTGCCCTGCAGCGCTGCCTGAACTTCGTACGTCTCTTCCAAAGTAATGCAACACACCCAATCCTATGCAGATATCCATATCCATTTTGGGACTTTTTCACATTTTTTTGGGGTGGTTAGTCAACCTAACCTCCTTCCCTTAACTATTGTCCATATTATCATGTGTCCATAGGTTGGTTTTTTGGCTGAGTGCACCCGATCGAAACGCGTACTTGACATTGGAAAGTCTTTTGGACCATTGTTCAATACCCTTACAACGCTTTGTGGTGATTGTGTTTGCCGGGTGTTCGAGTCTTTGATCTTAGCAAAAGCGGAGTTTGGACACGTGTACCCGAGGGCTGTTATCCGTTGACGAATTTTACTTTGGCAGCGCACCGCCCCCAAACACCACCGCAGGCAGGGGGGGGGGTCTGGGGTTATGGCCAGCACTGTCTGGGGCACTCCCTCACACATTGGGGCCTTATGTGTCCTTCGGCCCTGTGCTACTCGTGCACTACCCCCTGTCGGACCCCCCCGGGCTGCGGGCCCGGGGCATCTCCTGGACGGCAGGGGACTTGCGTTGCACACCCCTCCACCTGTACCCTCCAGGGCCCTGCCCCAAGGGCCCGCCACTACACTTGGCATGGGCCCATCGGGATCAACGTGTCCTGGGCACTCGGGCCATTCAGGACCGTCTGCCTGCCGCTGCAGGGGCCTCCGATGGGGCTGTGCGCGCCCGCCCACACTGCGCGGCATCGCAGGATGTGCACATATCACCCGAGTGTGGGCTGCAAAACAGACAAGAAAGTCATTGTGCCCCGAGGGGATTTGGACACAGCTGACAACAAGCACGATGGACACAATGCCGTTTGAACTCGAGGGGGCAACAATAGCATAACATCTTTGCTGCATCCTCCCTGATGCACAATCTTGATTCGCCTGATTGTGGCCGGAAGAGCTTGGAACGGCAAGAGCAGAAGCAGGGTAGAAATCTGTTTCGTAGACTGGAGCATTGCCTCAACATCAGCGCCTGGGTGAATCTTGTGCAACACCTGATGAATGTTGCCTGCTGACAAATGGTTGTGCGTGCTGAACCTGTTCTTCAAAAGATAGCATTTAAGAGATTTGGGTTTTTGGGGGAGGGGGGGGGGGGCATGAAGGATGCAAACATAGGGAAGTTGTCAGCTTGGGGCGCACCAAGACGATCGACTGCCTTCTGAGAAAAATCTCCACCACTCACCATGTACACCTTAGAGGACAGCTGTTCGGTGACAGTGTGCAACGGGTCCTGTCACGTTTGGGTGTGCAGGGTAATGAGTGTGCTGATAAGTTTGCCGTTTGGTTTGGGGGGGGGGGGGGGGCATGGAGTCGCTGAGGGCAGTGCACACAGAGAGGTCTGCGGAAGATATGTGGGAGGACCTAGAGCTGGAGGAGATGGAGATGGCAGAGGATGAAGATGACATTGAACAGTGGGTCCACTATAACGACAAAGTGGATCGTGAGGGCAACATTGAGTTGCATGGTGACAGAAGCCATGAGAAGATGGATAGCAGTGATTTGAACTCTAAGGGAGAGTTGTGCTGGCTCAAACAGAGGGGCTGATGTTGTGTAATGCATGACATTGTGGGAGAACCACGAGTGCGCAGTTGTGGGCGCACATATTTATGCTTGTCGGTTTGGGGTACGCCAGGTTGCATGTTCACAGTCTGGTTCTGTGAGCTCAAACCACCGAAAGTAGCTCTGCTCGAAGTCAGCTCAAAACCTGGATTCTGGGAACATCTTTTAGTGTCTGGACAAACATTTTCTCCTCCCATCGGCGCATGTCAATAAGTTTTCAGTCACTGTTCCATGGCTACCCAATGTTCATTGTCTTACAGATGACCACGTCCCAGTGCATGTTGGCTGTATATTTGGGCTCCCCGGTCCAACACTCACCCTGCGTGAAATACAAAGGTGTCGTCAATGTGCGATTTTATTTTCAGTCTGAAGACAGAGTCACCATATGAAAGAGGCGAGAGCATACAACAACCTGCAAAAAGCATGTTCCACCATTTTTTGAGCATACCAACGGCAAGGCTGTGTGTTTGTAATACTAGCGCAGGAAATGGTGTTGCGAGACCGTGAGGTGCTTTGTCTGCTACATGAATTTCGATTGAGCACTGTGACCCACCTCTTGGTTCTGGAGTGGGGATCAATTGGATCACTGTAATTGGGCTTGCAATGAGCAATCTCCCGCTTTCTTGTGTTTGTTGTGTGTTGGTTCGGTGAGGGAACCCTGAATTGGCCCAGAATGAAGATTCTGACTTGTTTGGTGTCAGCAACATGACGTTTCCATTTGGTGACAGGGTCATTATTCAACAATTGTTCTATTTGATGGGTATTAGGTGTGTTCCATTGAGAGGGGGGGGGGGGGGCTCCCTGGGTAGAGCAAAGTCCCTCCTAAAACGACAAGTTCTGTGGCGGCCCATCGCTGCTATTGTGGAGCCATAGGTGCAGCGCTGTTTTTCGCGTACCGCGGCACGAGCCTTCACCCTGTTTCTGCGCCTCCTAGTTGACGAAATCACGGCTTCTTTTCTGGTTTTGTGGATTAACGACCCACCCTTGGGTGCACAGTCTGCCAGAGTGGGGGGCTGAAATGCTGGGGGAACGTCATTGTTCCGGTCAATTCAACAACATTCATGAAGGACTTAACAGCGGTCACCTGGCTCGGCACTAAGCGCCGCTGGAATGCCTCTGAGTTAGTTTGGAGCATCCAGGTGCAGTACATCGAATCGATTTTTCCACCGTCCACACTCCGACCTGGAGAATGTGATATACTTCTCGCTGTGCACGGACACATACACCCAAGCGTCCGGGGCCCTCTGGTCCCAAACTGGTGCGTTACCAATGGGGGCCCGTTCAGCGCCCAAAGCGCGGACCTTCGGTCAGTGTGGGGGGCGAAACAGCGTACAGATCTACTGCGCCGCCTTGGCCAGCTCTCTTTTTTGCCCCGTGGTCATCCTCTAAGGTCGACACTGGGAGGCAACACAGTTAGCTTGGCTCAGTTTCGAGACAACATTTTAGTCGGAGTCCGTGGCACGACTGCAGTGACAGAGATGCAGTGCGTGTGCAACATCCCGTTGGAGACATGGCGCTTGCCGGTCTTGTGCGACTGCATGATGGAGACTCTCCGGGTATGCCAAGGCACCTGCATGACCCGCTCCCTCGCTGCCATGGGCTTTACCGTGCACCTCCATGGGTCTGGCCCCCCGTTGGTTTATGCGCAGCCCTCCGGGCTCACATCAACGTATCACCTCAAGTACAGTGTGACCCTTCAGTCACCTCGGAATGCCCATACACATATTTCAGCCATCATTGTTAGTGCTGTTTTAAATGTGCAACCATTCCTTCATACTTGGTTGTCCTGCCTTTTGAGCATCACTGCTTGGGCACAGATTGCATGCTTGTCTAGCTACCCACGGTCGACCGTTCTGCGCGCGCTGCACTCCGCCGTGCTCCGCATTGTGAGTCGAACGGTTTGGGATGTCGACAGCACACTCCGATGGTGCCAGCATGCAGTCTATTGTTTACCGAGCACACGCGATGCGATCTTCTTCAAGTTGCATCGCTGGGTGCAGACACAGGCGTGTTGTCCGCTAGCACTCATGCCGGCTACAACCCCTAGGAGTAGGCAGCGGCGACAGGTGCCACACCATGATGTTCTCCAGTGGAATGACAAGGGGAATGACAAGGACGTACGTGTCATTCCATCGGAGAACATCATGGTGTGGCACCTGTCGCCACTGCCTACTCCTAGGGGTTGTAGTCCACCTATAGACCTCTGTCTTTCCCAGGTTTGTTTGAAAGCCTAAGACAAGAGACAACTCATGCACCGGCCTGAGAACCCACTGCAGATCGCTGGCATTCTTTGTGACTATAGCTTTATGGTGGTTTCTTAAGGCCTTCGAATTGCTCAAGCTCACATTGTGCATGATGAAATTCGGGCAATGTGTCACATTACCCTCTCCCCCTGTCCTCCACTTTTGCGTGATGCTTTTGCAATACTTCCCTCCCTCTTCAGCAGCCCCGCATTGTAATGAAGGTACAAATTACCGGCGTTGGCCTAAATTTTGAAATCGATGTCAACGAGCAGCAGGTCAGTGTCGCTGATCTGCGCAATGAGATACGCCAGCGAACTAACGATGCCGACAGCATAGTGTTTGTATTCGAGGACACCCGTCTTCCGGAGCATTACTCGCTACACGACATGGGGCTGCGTGACAATGCAACACTTCGCCTCTACCCACCCTTCGACGAAACCCACCTGGATCAGTTGCTGAGGGCCAACAATCTCGGCCGGCACGTGGATCATCTCCTCCAGCAGGGCATCCTCAACGCTCAAAGTGAGGCTGAGTTACGACAGCATGTAACAGTATTGGAAGATCTTGACGACGAGGACTGCAATGACTTAGTCGCCGAAGTCATGCGTGAATATCCTCACGTGTGCATGCCGGCGCGGAAAGCGCTCGGTGCCCCTTTGCACCAGAATCCTGACACTGACGATGAAACGGAAAACCAGAATCCTGGAGACGTGTGTCCTCACGCCCACGATGAAGTGCCGTATGACAGTTTCGGACCTCAGTGTGGGGGCCCGGAAACTGCGCCATTTGAGACACGCCCAGACGTCGCCCGCGATGCAGTACCGAATGACAGTTTCGGAGCTCATTGTGGGGGCCCGGAAACTGCGCCGTTGGAGACGTGCCGTGCCGCAATGCACGGAGCGTCCCCTCAACAGGTTGAGGAGCCGGATTCGCAGCTTCCCATTGGTGATCATCTGGACGCTGCTGGCGTGCAGCAGCTGATCAATACCATCAGCAGTGCCCGTCGGGAAACGGATCAAATGCGCAACAAGGACATCGTTGTCGTTGTTGGCAACACCGGAGCCGGAAAGACAACCCTGATCCACCACCTCCTTGGCAGCGCGCTCAGCATCCAGGAGAGGGTGGTCACAGGCCCCGACGGTAAAAAGCATGCGCACAACGTCATTGACCTCGTACGTGCGCTCGCACCTGGGTCCGCCATCGGTGCCATCGGACATGAATCCCGCTCGATGACGCGCCAAGTCTCCGGACAAGTGCTCCTGAATGGCCTGTTACTCGTCGACATGCCCGGCGAATACGATACAGCCAACCGGGGGGATGTGCAGAGCCTGATCATCCAGTTCCATAACGCGCTGTTGAAGGCATTCACACTGATGCTCGCGTCAAGCGTCCGCGTGGTGGTGGTGGCGACGGAAAGCCAGTTGAGGGAGAAGCGCGGTGGTGCACTTGCAGCGGAGCTGGAACAAGCCCTCGGGCTTGGCAAAGACCCGCAGACTGAGGACATCGCCACCAAGAGCATCTGCCTCTTGCTCTCGCAGATCGTCCCCAACAGCGAGCTGCACAAGTTGACTGACCCGAACATGGAGCTACAGCACCTGGAGACCATGTCCACGAAGCTGGCAATGGTGATTGATGCGATGCAGAAGGAGGACCCACAGGGGAGGTACCTGTTCCGCGGCAAGATTGTAAAGGAGCTGTACGACGAGGCGCAGCTCACTGTGCAGCGTAGCGAAAAGGGGGACAGGTCGCTAAAGGGCCTCCGCGTGTTCGTATCCAACCCACTGCAGGATGACCAGCGCCGCAAGGAGCTCATTGAGATGCTGTCAACGGCCCCAAGCATCACCAACCCGCAGGCGACGTTTGCGATCACATTCCCGGAAGCGGTGACCCGGCGGCTGGAGAAGGCGCTGGCGCATTTGGCCGATGACGTGCGGGAGCTGCTGCGTGCCGAGCAAGTGGATGCGTTGGCAGCCTCCACACAAGTGGCCAACATCCTCACTCTGTCGGAGGCATTGTGCGATGACCTCAACCTATCACTGTTCAAGCCCTACCGCGAGACATTGTTGAAGGAGCTGCAACAGATCAGCAAAGCGTCGATCGGTGAGATCACGCGAGCCCTCCGCACTCGGCAAGTGGCGGATGTAAAGGCGCAGGTCCAGCGTGCCCAGAAGATGGACGAATTTATTCAGAGACTCCGCCACCGCCGCCCAGACGCCCTGGAGTTCTGGTGGCTGTCCCGGGCTGCGCTGCCCGATTGCGTCCAAGTGTTGAGGGATTTCCTGGCGGAGATTGACCTGAAGCGACCGCCCGGCGACATTGTCCCTGAACTGCGGCAGCTGTTCGCGCTGGAACGGGAATCGGCAGAGCAGCTGTGGACCGGAGCCAACCTCCCAAAGGAGGATTTTCCGTCTCAGCAGAAGGAGTTCGTGAAGCAGCTGGAGGAGCACGTGAAGCAGCAGGCCGCAGCTGTGAAGGAGTTGGTCAAGCCGCACGAGATCGCGATGAAGCTCACGTTCCTTGCGGATGCCGGCGTCGCTCTCCAGGAATTCGTGCCCTTTGGGATCGCTGACAAGCACCGCGAAGCTCAGCAGGCAGTACATCATCGATTGGCCGCTGAGCGTGACGCATTGGTGGCGATGATGCAGCATTGGAGTGGCAGCGACGCTCTGTCCCCACCCCCGGAGGGGCAAGAGGGGCAGGAGGAGCAGGAGGCTGCGCAACGCAGCGCACGATTTGCCAACCTACGGCTGATGACGCACAGCGAGGAACTGCAGGCTGCTCTGGGGGATGACAACCTGGTGGAGAAGTATTTCGCCCCTGTCAGCAACACGGACCGGCTTGATCGGGCCGTACAGGAACTCAAGGAGGAGGCGGACAAGGAGGAGGCTGACATCGAGGTGCTGGTGGCGAAGCTGCCGAAGGTGCTGAAGCTGTGCACGACGCTGGAGAGCAGTGGGGATGATGAGACGAAGGCAAGTGTCGCAGAGAAGCGTGCGGAGATTGTGGACCACATCAGGCAGATCCGGAAGCAAGCTGGCAAACGCGTTGCAGCATCCATCAGTGAGCACCGCAAGGAGTGGCGTGCTGCCCTCCGTCATGTGCGTTGCAAGATGCAGACTCCTGCCACTCCTGTCAGTCGGTCTGTCAGTGTCGACGAGGACTGCGCGGCGGTATCCGAATCTGTGATAGCGCAGATCAAGAGGCTGGCGATGCTCGTTGCAGCGGATGAAGATCTTGACGGCAACATACCGACGGCTGGGCAGTGCCAGCGGGAACTGCAGTCGGCGCTTAACACTGTCACAGGTCTTGTGGACGAGATGCACGGGAAAATTGTATCGTCTTCAACAACCACTCCAATCAACGAAGCGCTCGTCGTGACGTTGGAGTGCCTCCACGAGCTGCAGCAGATTAGGATCCCGGAAATCCCGGCACTGAACTGGAGAGCGGAGGGGGTCCTGAGGGTCTTCGCAGCGAATCTGGCCCAAAAAGAGAAGGCATTCCTTCAGAAGATTGGAGAGTTTGTGGACGCAACGAAGGCAGACACGACGGACGACGGTTGGGTGAGGCGGATGGAGGACGGCATCGTGACGTTGCACAAGCTCAGCCAATACAGCGAGAAGGCGTGCACCACGAAGGAAAGCGAGCTGAGGAGTGCCGCCGACCGAAAGATACGGGAGGTGCAGCAGGAGTTTGACGCCGCCATGAACAACGAGAAGTTCGGCGACCTCCTCAGGGTAGTGCACAACGACGTGGTACCATTAAGGCACTCGAAGATCGTGGACTGGCAGAAGGCTGGGGCGAAGATGGAGAAGGCCCAACGACGCAAGTTGGAGCAGCTCGTGAAGGAGGCCGCGGATGCGGACTCTCTCCTGGTCGACCCCGATCGGTACTATGAGCTGTACGCCTTCCTGCAGCAAATCAGCAACGCGATCAGCGAATTGGATGCGCTCGACGACAATTTGGCGAAGGATGACGAACTGCTGAAGGACTGCTGCACTGTCCTGGCGCAAATGCGTGGAAAGATCAATGCTCAAGCTCGAGCGGTCGTCGAGGAGGTGACGAAGCGCCCCGTCCCAGCGGCAGCATTCGAGAATGCTACGAAAGTGGAAAGTCTCCCACCTCCGACGAGGGGTGCGTGCGTGCGGCGGATGCGTGAAGAGATCATCAAGTTGACAAAGGAGATCAAGGCCGCCGTGAACACACGGACGAAGCTGGACGATGCCGCAGCGAACATTGAGGCCATCTACAACGGCACCTGCTGCGAGGGCGTTTGGGCATTGGTCGCGAAGCAGGACGACCAGAATGGCAGGGAGGTGCAAAAGTCGTGGGACGACCTGAAGGATTTCCTTCGGAAGCGCAGCGCCCTCGCCAACAGCGAGCTGAGGAAACTCCTGGGTGCCGCGTCCCAGGACCTTGAGGACATCACTGAAGATGCCCGTGTGCTGGCCCTGATGTTGTCAAGGGCGACAGGAGACCGCAAGGTGCTCAAGTCCATGTGCTGGGTGTACTCCGATCACGTGCACGACTTACAGAAGAAGTGCATGCCCAGCGGAGACGAGACCTTCCCGCAACATGTGACGAAGCTGACGGAGGCAATTCCACAGCTCGCCACGACGGAATCCACAATAGGCAATATGCTCTCCGGAGAATTCGGCAACGCCAACCAACACCTGCGCTCCGCCATTCACCAGCTGGACGAATGGAAGAAGTCCCTCATGGCGAGGCTAACGGCCATGAAGGATGAAGTCACGAAGATGGCCAGCCCTCCGAGCAACAACTTTGGCGAAGCAGAGCGTATGATGCAAGACATGCGGGCCATTCTTGAGAAGATTGCCGTCGAGCAGTGCAATGTCGACGTTGGGGCAGTGCGGGCGCTGTGTGAATTCCAAGTGGAAGGACAAACGCACGCTTCGGGGGTGATTGACCGGTGGAAGTTCAGCTACGACGCCAGCAAGCTACTTGCAGAGTTGAAGTGCAGCACCCAGGAGGGCGGTAGGATGTTAGTTGATGTGCTGGCGGACTACATTAAGGACCAGGGACGTCCTGTGGGGGCCGCGGAGTGCAACACCGACGTGATCGTGCGGGTGACGAAGTTACAAGAGTTCATTGACTGCACCAATCAGTTCCTCAAGGAGCTGCAGACCGAACCCAACAAGAAAAAAAAACTGGACGCGGATGCCCAGCGCCAGGCGGAGGCCAATCAGCGGATCCTTGGCTCAGACGCTGTGTTGCGTGTGAAGGATTTGAAGCAATTTGCCGAGCAGTTTGTCAGCAAAAACGACCGATTCTATCAGGACGCGCGCCAAGAGATCGTGCAGAAGCTCGTCAGTGGCCTCGAACATCTCGACGTGAACTCCGATGTGGCGATGCTGCTGGACAATTTCGTGAAAGTGAATCATCTTTTGCCGAAAGCAACACGTGATTCAGTTAATGAGGCCGTCAAGCACTGCGCCAACAACGTGGAAGGGATGGCCAGTGCTTGCCAGAAAGCCGTGCGCAACCGCGACCTGGCTTGTCTCAATTTGCAAGAGTTCGAGTTTTTGTTGAGGAAAATGAGAACACTTACTGCCTGCAACGAGCAGGCGCTCAAAAGAGTGTCCCCCCCTATTCCGACACTGCAGAACATAAAGGACGTGGTTGAGAAGGAGCTTCAACGGATCAACATACGAGAGATCGAGCAGCAGCTGGAGAAGCTTGACTATGTTCCCTTCTTCAACAACGTGGCGTTTCTGGCCGAATTCGAAAACAAGTTCGCAGTATTTTTCTCTTGCCCAAAGCCTCCTATTGCGGTTGTGCTGAAGTTGCTAGAGAAGAACGCTGTTCACGCAAAGAAGGAATGGGAGGTGGGCAATTATGGAGCATTTGACGAGGCAATGATGGCCCTCGTCTCCATCGAAACCGCGACGGAGCAGCACCAGTTTCTACGGACTGAGATCCACAAGAAGGCCCAGGAGCGCCGGGGCGATGTGTTGCTAGCGGTTAGAAAGAGTCTCCAAAGGGACTTCATCGGCCCCGCCTCAACTGCGGTCACACACGTCGATTTCGCCAACCGCATCATTCCGCTCCGTCGGATCGCAAACGACGCCCCGGTGCTGAACCAGGTGATCACCCCGATCATCGCCGATCTGCTAGACGGATTCCGGACTCGCGTGTCGGCGGACCAGATGACGCAGCTGAGCAACTACCTCATCAAGGGCGACGAGACGTGCCGGCAGATTGCCAACGACAACGAGAAGCACTTTGCCGCTGCGCTGCATGAACGTTGGGTGAGCCGTGGGCAACTATCTGTGCAGGACTGCTGCGACCGGCTGGAGTGCGACCCCCCGCTGACCAGTAACGAAAAGATCCGCCTCCAGCAGAAGCTCGAGGAGTACAACTCGTTCATGGCCAACGAGAAGAAGGAGTTCTTCAACGGGGCGATGTCTCTCGACGCGTTGTACCGGCAGAGGCTGCAGTCGCTGCAGATGGAGGCGTCGAAAGTGAAGATGTCCGGCTCCACGGATGACCTTGCAAGCCTCGTGAATCAGGTGGCGGCGATGTTCACGCTGCATCACCTGATGGAGTCCAGTGGTTCTGGGTACGCCATGACGCCGCACGTGACGCAGATGATCGCCATCTACCGCCTCCTTGCAATCGAAAAGCAGACGACCACATGGAGGTCCGTTGTCAATTTCGTGACGGGGGGAAAAGCGATTGACGCCGTGCGGAACCACATGATCCAGATCCTCACCGGGGAAGGCAAATCGGTGACGTTGGGGGTGTTGGCCGCCGTCTTTGGGCTGCTGGATGTGGGAGTGGACGTTGTCTGCTACTCCGAGTACCTCACGGAACGGGATGCCGACGCGCTGGAGCCTTTCTTCGCCGCCCTGAAGCTTCCTGCAGACACCATCCGCTACCTGACGTTTGAGAAGCTCTGCGCCTCACGTCTTGAGGGAGTACCTGCCATTGCGAAGGAGCTTGTTGAGAAGGCGCAGCTCTCGAACGCCGCGAGGGCCTCTATTGAGCCATCGAAACCTCGCATGCTTCTGATCGACGAGGTGGATGTTTTCTTCTCGCGGCGGTTCTACGGAGAGCTCTTCAACGCCGGCATTGCCCTCCGGAGCCCCAACATCTCGCGGTTAGTGCGACTTGTGTACAGCAAGCGCGGCCAAGCCGCCTTTCAGGTGACCGAGACGCCAGAGTTCAAGGCCATGGCCGCGGACTACCATCAAAAGCTTCTGTCCATCCTCCAGTCGCTGGCTCAGCAGCTAGTCGTCAACTGCAACAGCACGGGGAAGCCCCTTCCTGAGTTCGATCCAGTGAAGCGTGTCGTGGGGTACCGGCCTCCAGGGGCTGGTGAGGTGCAGTGGGGCGTCGTCTTCCCCAATAAAACGCTGTTCGTCTACCTCCAGAAGGAGGAGTGCGGGGCGATCTCCACGGACGAGGTGGAGACCCACCTCTGTCTGGACATGATGTTTGGGCAGTTCTCCTACGCCGAGATCCCCCTCAACCCGCGGTACTATTGCGGCATTCTCGGCGTCACCGGCACCCTGCGGACGCAAAAGGCCGGACAGCAGGCGGGCCACATGATCCTCTCCCAGGACGAGAGGCGCATCATCAAGGAGGAGTACAGAGTGAAAGCCATGTCGTTCGTCCCATCGGTCTTTGGCGAGTCGAAGCGCAACTTCGAGTTCAACCGCGATGTTTACAAGCACGAGAACCTCAGCGACTGGATGTCTGCCATCGAGAAGGATGCACACACAGCAAAGAAGCAGGGGGGCGTCCTGGTCTTCTTCAAGAACAAGGGAACGCTGTTGGAGTTCAGGCATGCAAGGAAGGACACGTTGGGCCCCGTCTCGACCCTGACTCACGACACACCGTCCGCAGAGCGCAAGGGCATCATCACCGCCGCAACGGCGACGGGGAAGATCACGCTGTTCACACGGCCGTACGGCCGCGGTGTTGACTTCGTGACCCTCACGGATGACGCCGTGACCACCGTTATCATCACATTCTTCTCGTCGGCCGAAGCGGAGGAGGTGCAGATCATGGGCCGCACAGCGCGCCAAGGCCAGAAGGGGAACATTATCGTGCACCTCGCCGTCCCCCACCTGGAGGAGAAGTTCGATGTGAAGAGCGACGCGCTGCAGGCTGCCAAGGGCTCCCCTGGCGATGCGTACCGTGAGTATCTGGCGGAGCAGCGACAGTGGAAGGGCAAAAAGAAGACGGATGGGCGCGCCAAGCGGAGGGAGGCAGCGGAGGTAGCGGACAAACAATCGTGGGCCATCGTGCGGAAGATTACGGGGGACGCTCCGGTGACGGTGAAGCTTGATGCGATTGTGAAGGTTGCGTCTCAAAATGTATCCCCTCCGACCCACTTTATCTTGTTGCTCGACAAATCCTACTCGATGAATGGCGATCGATGGGCAGCGCTTCACTGCTCCTTCAACGCCTTCCTTGACGAGGCCCGCCGTGTGCGCGCCGACCAGGACCCGCAGAAGACGTTAGTCACGGTGATCCTGTTTGCTGACAGGACGCACAGCCTGGGGACGACAACGCTGCAAGGGACGCCGTCTCTGAGTCAGAGGATCCCCGAGAATTCCGCGGGGTGGGGAACCAATTTCACGGCCGCTTTTGAGGGGGCTCATGACGTGTTGAACGGGTCTGCAGACGGCAGCTGGGACAACAAGATCGTCTTCCTGACCGACGGCGAAGGGGGTTCACCGATTGCCACGGTACGCCAGCTACTGCAGGCCCACCGGCAGCGTATCAGCACATACTACAGCATCTCCTTCGGCAGCAAGGACCAACGCCTTCTCAACGAAATCGCACACGAGTTCGTCCAGAACAAGGTCGCTGCCTTCACTCTCGATCCGAAGAGCCGCGTGGAGCTCCAAGAGGCATTTGTGGCCGCTGTCTCCAGTGCTCCAATGCACCGGCTCTGAGCAGAACTTTTTTTCTTTTATTTTTGTGGCACGAGACATCTCGATAAATCAAGAAGACGCATGAACATCCAGGTTAGGGTGATCCATGACCGGAAGTCACCAAAACCCACGAAAACCCACCGAAGCTGAGGGCAAGCAGTTTATAAATACACTGCACCAACGTACGGTACCTTTCACCTGCAAAGTCTGACATACAATGCACCACCGGTCTGGCCAAGGTCTGGAGCACGCATGACCCGTTGTGGTCGATCCAGTTGCCCCCTATTCATGGTTTGCAGTGGCACTGTCCTTGTTGAGCCATCAGGGCTTGTGTCCAGGCATTTGCATGGGCAACCTTCGCCTGATATCAGGGCATTCTGGTGGTCTGCACGTCCCTTTATAATTGCCCTGCAGCGCTGCCTGAACTTCGTACGTCTCTTCCAAAGTAATGCAACACACCCAATCCTATGCAGATATCCATATCCATTTTGGGACTTTTTCACATTTTTTTGGGGTGGTTAGTCAACCTAACCTCCTTCCCTTAACTATTGTCCATATTATCATGTGTCCATAGGTTGGTTTTTTGGCTGAGTGCACCCGATCGAAACGCGTACTTGACATTGGAAAGTCTTTTGGACCATTGTTCAATACCCTTACAACGCTTTGTGGTGATTGTGTTTGCCGGGTGTTCGAGTCTTTGATCTTAGCAAAAGCGGAGTTTGGACACGTGTACCCGAGGGCTGTTATCCGTTGACGAATTTTACTTTGGCAGCGCACCGCCCCCAAACACCACCGCAGGCAGGGGGGGGGGTCTGGGGTTATGGCCAGCACTGTCTGGGCCACTCCCTCACACATTGGGGCCTTATGTGTCCTTCGGCCCTGTGCTACTCGTGCACTACCCCCTGTCGGACCCCCCCGGGCTGCGGGCCCGGGGCATCTCCTGGACGGCAGGGGACTTGCGTTGCACACCCCTCCACCTGTACCCTCCAGGGCCCTGCCCCAAGGGCCCGCCACTACACTTGGCATGGGCCCATCGGGATCAACGTGTCCTGGGCACTCGGGCCATTCAGGACCGTCTGCCTGCCGCTGCAGGGGCCTCCGATGGGGCTGTGCGCGCCCGCCCACACTGCGCGGCATCGCAGGATGTGCACATATCACCCGAGTGTGGGCTGCAAAACAGACAAGAAAGTCATTGTGCCCCGAGGGGATTTGGACACAGCTGACAACAAGCACGATGGACACAATGCCGTTTGAACTCGAGGGGGCAACAATAGCATAACATCTTTGCTGCATCCTCCCTGATGCACAATCTTGATTCGCCTGATTGTGGCCGGAAGAGCTTGGAACGGCAAGAGCAGAAGCAGGGTAGAAATCTGTTTCGTAGACTGGAGCATTGCCTCAACATCAGCGCCTGGGTGAATCTTGTGCAACACCTGATGAATGTTGCCTGCTGACAAATGGTTGTGCGTGCTGAACCTGTTCTTCAAAAGATAGCATTTAAGAGATTTGGGTTTTTGGGGGAGGGGGGGGGGGGGCATGAAGGATGCAAACATAGGGAAGTTGTCAGCTTGGGGCGCACCAAGACGATCGACTGCCTTCTGAGAAAAATCTCCACCACTCACCATGTACACCTTAGAGGACAGCTGTTCGGTGACAGTGTGCAACGGGTCCTGTCACGTTTGGGTGTGCAGGGTAATGAGTGTGCTGATAAGTTTGCCGTTTGGTTTGGGGGGGGGGGGGGCATGGAGTCGCTGAGGGCAGTGCACACAGAGAGGTCTGCGGAAGATATGTGGGAGGACCTAGAGCTGGAGGAGATGGAGATGGCAGAGGATGAAGATGACATTGAACAGTGGGTCCACTATAACGACAAAGTGGATCGTGAGGGCAACATTGAGTTGCATGGTGACAGAAGCCATGAGAAGATGGATAGCAGTGATTTGAACTCTAAGGGAGAGTTGTGCTGGCTCAAACAGAGGGGCTGATGTTGTGTAATGCATGACATTGTGGGAGAACCACGAGTGCGCAGTAGTGGGCGCACATATTTATGCTTGTCGGTTTGGGGTACGCCAGGTTGCATGTTCACAGTCTGGTTCTGTGAGCTCAAACCACCGAAAGTAGCTCTGCTCGAAGTCAGCTCAAAACCTGGATTCTGGGAACATCTTTTAGTGTCTGGACAAACATTTTCTCCTCCCATCGGCGCATGTCAATAAGTTTTCAGTCACTGTTCCATGGCTACCCAATGTTCATTGTCTTACAGATGACCACGTCCCAGTGCATGTTGGCTGTATATTTGGGCTCCCCGGTCCAACACTCACCCTGCGTGAAATACAAAGGTGTCGTCAATGTGCGATTTTATTTTCAGTCTGAAGACAGAGTCACCATATGAAAGAGGCGAGAGCATACAACAACCTGCAAAAAGCATGTTCCACCATTTTTTGAGCATACCAACGGCAAGGCTGTGTGTTTGTAATACTAGCGCAGGAAATGGTGTTGCGAGACCGTGAGGTGCTTTGTCTGCTACATGAATTTCGATTGAGCACTGTGACCCACCTCTTGGTTCTGGAGTGGGGATCAATTGGATCACTGTAATTGGGCTTGCAATGAGCAATCTCCCGCTTTCTTGTGTTTGTTGTGTGTTGGTTCGGTGAGGGAACCCTGAATTGGCCCAGAATGAAGATTCTGACTTGTTTGGTGTCAGCAACATGACGTTTCCATTTGGTGACAGGGTCATTATTCAACAATTGTTCTATTTGATGGGTATTAGGTGTGTTCCATTGAGAGGGGGGGGGGGGCTCCCTGGGTAGAGCAAAGTCCCTCCTAAAACGACAAGTTCTGTGGCGGCCCATCGCTGCTATTGTGGAGCCATAGGTGCAGCGCTGTTTTTCGCGTACCGCGGCACGAGCCTTCACCCTGTTTCTGCGCCTCCTAGTTGACGAAATCACGGCTTCTTTTCTGGTTTTGTGGATTAACGACCCACCCTTGGGTGCACAGTCTGCCAGAGTGGGGGGCTGAAATGCTGGGGGAACGTCATTGTTCCGGTCAATTCAACAACATTCATGAAGGACTTAACAGCGGTCACCTGGCTCGGCACTAAGCGCCGCTGGAATGCCTCTGAGTTAGTTTGGAGCATCCAGGTGCAGTACATCGAATCGATTTTTCCACCGTCCACACTCCGACCTGGAGAATGTGATATACTTCTCGCTGTGCACGGACACATACACCCAAGCGTCCGGGGCCCTCTGGTCCCAAACTGGTGCGTTACCAATGGGGGCCCGTTCAGCGCCCAAAGCGCGGACCTTCGGTCAGTGTGGGGGGCGAAACAGCGTACAGATCTACTGCGCCGCCTTGGCCAGCTCTCTTTTTTGCCCCGTGGTCATCCTCTATGGTCGACACTGGGAGGCAACACAGTTAGCTTGGCTCAGTTTCGAGACAACATTTTAGTCGGAGTCCGTGGCACGACTGCAGTGACAGAGATGCAGTGCGTGTGCAACATCCCGTTGGAGACATGGCGCTTGCCGGTCTTGTGCGACTGCATGATGGAGACTCTCCGGGTATGCCAAGGCACCTGCATGACCCGCTCCCTCGCTGCCATGGGCTTTACCGTGCACCTCCATGGGTCTGGCCCCCCGTTGGTTTATGCGCAGCCCTCCGGGCTCACATCAACGTATCACCTCAAGTACAGTGTGACCCTTCAGTCACCTCGGAATGCCCATACACATATTTCAGCCATCATTGTTAGTGCTGTTTTAAATGTGCAACCATTCCTTCATACTTGGTTGTCCTGCCTTTTGAGCATCACTGCTTGGGCACAGATTGCATGCTTGTCTAGCTACCCACGGTCGACCGTTCTGCGCGCGCTGCACTCCGCCGTGCTCCGCATTGTGAGTCGAACGGTTTGGGATGTCGACAGCACACTCCGATGGTGCCAGCATGCAGTCTATTGTTTACCGAGCACACGCGATGCGATCTTCTTCAAGTTGCATCGCTGGGTGCAGACACAGGCGTGTTGTCCGCTAGCACTCATGCCGGCTACAACCCCTAGGAGTAGGCAGCGGCGACAGGTGCCACACCATGATGTTCTCCAGTGGAATGACAAGGGGAATGACAAGGACGTACGTGTCATTCCATCGGAGAACATCATGGTGTGGCACCTGTCGCCACTGCCTACTCCTAGGGGTTGTAGCCCACCTATAGACCTCTGTCTTTCCCAGGTTTGTTTGAAAGCCTAAGACGAGAGACAACTCATGCACCGGCCTGAGAACCCACTGCAGATCGCTGGCATTCTTTGTGACTATAGCTTTATGGTGGTTTCTTAAGGCCTTCGAATTGCTCAAGCTCACATTGTGCATGATGAAATTCGGGCAATGTGTCACATTACCCTCTCCCCCTGTCCTCCACTTTTGCGTGATGCTTTTGCAATACTTCCCTCCCTCTTCAGCAGCCCCGCATTGTAATGAAGGTACAAATTACCGGCGTTGGCCTAAATTTTGAAATCGATGTCAACGAGCAGCAGGTCAGTGTCGCTGATCTGCGCAATGAGATACGCCAGCGAACTAACGATGCCGACAGCATAGTGTTTGTATTCGAGGACACCCGTCTTCCGGAGCATTACTCGCTACACGACATGGGGCTGCGTGACAATGCAACACTTCGCCTCTACCCACCCTTCGACGAAACCCACCTGGATCAGTTGCTGAGGGCCAACAATCTCGGCCGGCACGTGGATCATCTCCTCCAGCAGGGCATCCTCAACGCTCAAAGTGAGGCTGAGTTACGACAGCATGTAACAGTATTGGAAGATCTTGACGACGAGGACTGCAATGACTTAGTCGCCGAAGTCATGCGTGAATATCCTCACGTGTGCATGCCGGCGCGGAAAGCGCTCGGTGCCCCTTTGCACCAGAATCCTGACACTGACGATGAAACGGAAAACCAGAATCCTGGAGACGTGTGTCCTCACGCCCACGATGAAGTGCCGTATGACAGTTTCGGACCTCAGTGTGGGGGCCCGGAAACTGCGCCATTTGAGACACGCCCAGACGTCGCCCGCGATGCAGTACCGAATGACAGTTTCGGAGCTCATTGTGGGGGCCCGGAAACTGCGCCGTTGGAGACGTGCCGTGCCGCAATGCACGGAGCGTCCCCTCAACAGGTTGAGGAGCCGGATTCGCAGCTTCCCATTGGTGATCATCTGGACGCTGCTGGCGTGCAGCAGCTGATCAATACCATCAGCAGTGCCCGTCGGGAAACGGATCAAATGCGCAACAAGGACATCGTTGTCGTTGTTGGCAACACCGGAGCCGGAAAGACAACCCTGATCCACCACCTCCTTGGCAGCGCGCTCAGCATCCAGGAGAGGGTGGTCACAGGCCCCGACGGTAAAAAGCATGCGCACAACGTCATTGACCTCGTACGTGCGCTCGCACCTGGGTCCGCCATCGGTGCCATCGGACATGAATCCCGCTCGATGACGCGCCAAGTCTCCGGACAAGTGCTCCTGAATGGCCTGTTACTCGTCGACATGCCCGGCGAATACGATACAGCCAACCGGGGGGATGTGCAGAGCCTGATCATCCAGTTCCATAACGCGCTGTTGAAGGCATTCACACTGATGCTCGCGTCAAGCGTCCGCGTGGTGGTGGTGGCGACGGAAAGCCAGTTGAGGGAGAAGCGCGGTGGTGCACTTGCAGCGGAGCTGGAACAAGCCCTCGGGCTTGGCAAAGACCCGCAGACTGAGGACATCGCCACCAAGAGCATCTGCCTCTTGCTCTCGCAGATCGTCCCCAACAGCGAGCTGCACAAGTTGACTGACCCGAACATGGAGCTACAGCACCTGGAGACCATGTCCACGAAGCTGGCAATGGTGATTGATGCGATGCAGAAGGAGGACCCACAGGGGAGGTACCTGTTCCGCGGCAAGATTGTAAAGGAGCTGTACGACGAGGCGCAGCTCACTGTGCAGCGTAGCGAAAAGGGGGACAGGTCGCTAAAGGGCCTCCGCGTGTTCGTATCCAACCCACTGCAGGATGACCAGCGCCGCAAGGAGCTCATTGAGATGCTGTCAACGGCCCCAAGCATCACCAACCCGCAGGCGACGTTTGCGATCACATTCCCGGAAGCGGTGACCCGGCGGCTGGAGAAGGCGCTGGCGCATTTGGCCGATGACGTGCGGGAGCTGCTGCGTGCCGAGCAAGTGGATGCGTTGGCAGCCTCCACACAAGTGGCCAACATCCTCACTCTGTCGGAGGCATTGTGCGATGACCTCAACCTATCACTGTTCAAGCCCTACCGCGAGACATTGTTGAAGGAGCTGCAACAGATCAGCAAAGCGTCGATCGGTGAGATCACGCGAGCCCTCCGCACTCGGCAAGTGGCGGATGTAAAGGCGCAGGTCCAGCGTGCCCAGAAGATGGACGAATTTATTCAGAGACTCCGCCACCGCCGCCCAGACGCCCTGGAGTTCTGGTGGCTGTCCCGGGCTGCGCTGCCCGATTGCGTCCAAGTGTTGAGGGATTTCCTGGCGGAGATTGACCTGAAGCGACCGCCCGGCGACATTGTCCCTGAACTGCGGCAGCTGTTCGCGCTGGAACGGGAATCGGCAGAGCAGCTGTGGACCGGAGCCAACCTCCCAAAGGAGGATTTTCCGTCTCAGCAGAAGGAGTTCGTGAAGCAGCTGGAGGAGCACGTGAAGCAGCAGGCCGCAGCTGTGAAGGAGTTGGCCAAGCCGCACGAGATCGCGATGAAGCTCACGTTCCTTGCGGATGCCGGCGTCGCTCTCCAGGAATTCGTGCCCTTTGGGATCGCTGACAAGCACCGCGAAGCTCAGCAGGCAGTACATCATCGATTGGCCGCTGAGCGTGACGCATTGGTGGCGATGATGCAGCATTGGAGTGGCAGCGACGCTCTGTCCCCACCCCCGGAGGGGCAAGAGGGGCAGGAGGAGCAGGAGGCTGCGCAACGCAGCGCACGATTTGCCAACCTACGGCTGATGACGCACAGCGAGGAACTGCAGGCTGCTCTGGGGGATGACAACCTGGTGGAGAAGTATTTCGCCCCTGTCAGCAACACGGACCGGCTTGATCGGGCCGTACAGGAACTCAAGGAGGAGGCGGACAAGGAGGAGGCTGACATCGAGGTGCTGGTGGCGAAGCTGCCGAAGGTGCTGAAGCTGTGCACGACGCTGGAGAGCAGTGGGGATGATGAGACGAAGGCAAGTGTCGCAGAGAAGCGTGCGGAGATTGTGGACCGCATCAGGCAGATCCGGAAGCAAGCTGGCAAACACGTTGCAGCATCCATCAGTGAGCACCGCAAGGAGTGGCGTGCTGCCCTCCGTCATGTGCGTTGCAAGATGCAGACTCCTGCCACTCCTGTCAGTCGGTCTGTCAGTGTCGACGAGGACTGCGCGGCGGTATCCGAATCTGTGATAGCGCAGATCAAGAGGCTGGCGATGCTCGTTGCAGCGGATGAAGATCTTGACGGCAACATACCGACGGCTGGGCAGTGCCAGCGGGAACTGCAGTCGGCGCTTAACACTGTCACAGGTCTTGTGGACGAGATGCACGGGAAAATTGTATCGTCTTCAACAACCACTCCAATCAACGAAGCGCTCGTCGTGACGTTGGAGTGCCTCCACGAGCTGCAGCAGATTAGGATCCCGGAAATCCCGGCACTGAACTGGAGAGCGGAGGGGGTCCTGAGGGTCTTCGCAGCGAATCTGGCCCAAAAAGAGAAGGCATTCCTTCAGAAGATTGGAGAGTTTGTGGACGCAACGAAGGCAGACACGACGGACGACGGTTGGGTGAGGCGGATGGAGGACGGCATCGTGACGTTGCACAAGCTCAGCCAATACAGCGAGAAGGCGTGCACCAAGAAGGAAAGCGAGCTGAGGAGTGCCGCCGACCGAAAGATACGGGAGGTGCAGCAGGAGTTTGACGCCGCCATGACCAACGAGAAGTTCGGCGACCTCCTCAGGGTAGTGCACAACGACGTGGTACCATTAAGGCACTCGAAGATCGTGGACTGGCAGAAGGCTGGGGCGAAGATGGAGAAGGCCCAACGACGCAAGTTGGAGCAGCTCGTGAAGGAGGCGGCGGATGCGGACTCTCTCCTGGTCGACCCCGATCGGTACTATGAGCTGTACGCCTTCCTGCAGCAAATCAGCAACGCGATCAGCGAATTGGATGCGCTCGACGACAATTTGGCGAAGGATGACGAACTGCTGAAGGACTGCTGCACTGTCCTGGCGCAAATGCGTGGAAAGATCAATGCTCAAGCTCGAGCGGTCGTCGAGGAGGTGACGAAGCGCCCCGTCCCAGCGGCAGCATTCGAGAATGCTACGAAAGTGGAAAGTCTCCCACCTCCGACGAGGGGTGCGTGCGTGCGGCGGATGCGTGAAGAGATCATCAAGTTGACAAAGGAGATCAAGGCCGCCGTGAACACACGGACGAAGCTGGACGATGCCGCAGCGAACATTGAGGCCATCTACAACGGCACCTGCTGCGAGGGCGTTTGGGCATTGGTCGCGAAGCAGGACGACCAGAATGGCAGGGAGGTGCAAAAGTCGTGGGACGACCTGAAGGATTTCCTTCGGAAGCGCAGCGCCCTCGCCAACAGCGAGCTGAGGAAACTCCTGGGTGCCGCGTCCCAGGACCTTGAGGACATCACTGAAGATGCCCGTGTGCTGGCCCTGATGTTGTCAAGGGCGACAGGAGACCGCAAGGTGCTCAAGTCCATGTGCTGGGTGTACTCCGATCACGTGCACGACTTACAGAAGAAGTGCATGCCCAGCGGAGACGAGACCTTCCCGCAACATGTGACGAAGCTGACGGAGGCAATTCCACAGCTCGCCACGACGGAATCCACAATAGGCAATATGCTCTCCGGAGAATTCGGCAACGCCAACCAACACCTGCGCTCCGCCATTCACCAGCTGGACGAATGGAAGAAGTCCCTCATGGCGAGGCTAACGGCCATGAAGGATGAAGTCACGAAGATGGCCAGCCCTCCGAGCAACAACTTTGGCGAAGCAGAGCGTATGATGCAAGACATGCGGGCCATTCTTGAGAAGATTGCCGTCGAGCAGTGCAATGTCGACGTTGGGGCAGTGCGGGCGCTGTGTGAATTCCAAGTGGAAGGACAAACGCACGCTTCGGGGGTGATTGACCGGTGGAAGTTCAGCTACGACGCCAGCAAGCTACTTGCAGAGTTGAAGTGCAGCACCCAGGAGGGCGGTAGGATGTTAGTTGATGTGCTGGCGGACTACATTAAGGACCAGGGACGTCCTGTGGGGGCCGCGGAGTGCAACACCGACGTGATCGTGCGGGTGACGAAGTTACAAGAGTTCATTGACTGCACCAATCAGTTCCTCAAGGAGCTGCAGACCGAACCCAACAAGAAAAAAAAACTGGACGCGGATGCCCAGCGCCAGGCGGAGGCCAATCAGCGGATCCTTGGCTCAGACGCTGTGTTGCGTGTGAAGGATTTGAAGCAATTTGCCGAGCAGTTTGTCAGCAAAAACGACCGATTCTGTCAGGACGCGCGCCAAGAGATCGTGCAGAAGCTCGTCAGTGGCCTCGAACATCTCGACGTGAACTCCGATGTGGCGATGCTGCTGCACAATTTCGTGAAAGTGAATCATCTTTTGCCGAAAGCAACACGTGATTCAGTTAATGAGGCCGTCAAGCACTGCGCCAACAACGTGGAAGGGATGGCCAGTGCTTGCCAGAAAGCCGTGCGCAACCGCGACCTGGCTTGTCTCAATTTGCAAGAGTTCGAGTTTTTGTTGAGGAAAATGAGAACACTTACTGCCTGCAACGAGCAGGCGCTCAAAAGAGTGTCCCCCCCTATTCCGACACTGCAGAACATAAAGGACGTGGTTGAGAAGGAGCTTCAACGGATCAACATACGAGAGATCGAGCAGCAGCTGGAGAAGCTTGACTATGTTCCCTTCTTCAACAACGTGGCGTTTCTCGCCGAATTCGAAAACAAGTTCGCAGTATTTTTCTCTTGCCCAAAGCCTCCTATTGCGGTTGTGCTGAAGTTGCTAGAGAAGAACGCTGTTCACGCAAAGAAGGAATGGGAGGTGGGCAATTATGGAGCATTTGACGAGGCAATGATGGCCCTCGTCTCCATCGAAACCGCGACGGAGCAGCACCAGTTTCTACGGACTGAGATCCACAAGAAGGCCCAGGAGCGCCGGGGCGATGTGTTGCTAGCGGTTAGAAAGAGTCTCCAAAGGGACTTCATCGGCCCCGCCTCAACTGCGGTCACACACGTCGATTTCGCCAACCGCATCATTCCGCTCCGTCGGATCGCAAACGACGCCCCGGTGCTGAACCAGGTGATCACCCCGATCATCGCCGATCTGCTAGACGGATTCCGGACTCGCGTGTCGGCGGACCAGATGACGCAGCTGAGCAACTACCTCATCAAGGGCGACGAGACGTGCCGGCAGATTGCCAACGACAACGAGAAGCACTTTGCCGCTGCGCTGCATGAACGTTGGGTGAGCCGTGGGCAACTATCTGTGCAGGACTGCTGCGACCGGCTGGAGTGCGACCCCCCGCTGACCAGTAACGAAAAGATCCGCCTCCAGCAGAAGCTCGAGGAGTACAACTCGTTCATGGCCAACGAGAAGAAGGAGTTCTTCAACGGGGCGATGTCTCTCGACGCGTTGTACCGGCAGAGGCTGCAGTCGCTGCAGATGGAGGCGTCGAAAGTGAAGATGTCCGGCTCCACGGATGACCTTGCAAGCCTCGTGAATCAGGTGGCGGCGATGTTCACGCTGCATCACCTGATGGAGTCCAGTGGTTCTGGGTACGCCATGACGCCGCACGTGACGCAGATGATCGCCATCTACCGCCTCCTTGCAATCGAAAAGCAGACGACCACATGGAGGTCCGTTGTCAATTTCGTGACGGGGGGAAAAGCGATTGACGCCGTGCGGAACCACATGATCCAGATCCTCACCGGGGAAGGCAAATCGGTGACGTTGGGGGTGTTGGCCGCCGTCTTTGGGCTGCTGGATGTGGGAGTGGACGTTGTCTGCTACTCCGAGTACCTCACGGAACGGGATGCCGACGCGCTGGAGCCTTTCTTCGCCGCCCTGAAGCTTCCTGCAGACACCATCCGCTACCTGACGTTTGAGAAGCTCTGCGCCTCACGTCTTGAGGGAGTACCTGCCATTGCGAAGGAGCTTGTTGAGAAGGCGCAGCTCTCGAACGCCGCGAGGGCCTCTATTGAGCCATCGAAACCTCGCATGCTTCTGATCGACGAGGTGGATGTTTTCTTCTCGCGGCGGTTCTACGGAGAGCTCTTCAACGCCGGCATTGCCCTCCGGAGCCCCAACATCTCGCGGTTAGTGCGACTTGTGTACAGCAAGCGCGGCCAAGCCGCCTTTCAGGTGACCGAGACGCCAGAGTTCAAGGCCATGGCCGCGGACTACCATCAAAAGCTTCTGTCCATCCTCCAGTCGCTGGCTCAGCAGCTAGTCGTCAACTGCAACAGCACGGGGAAGCCCCTTCCTGAGTTCGATCCAGTGAAGCGTGTCGTGGGGTACCGGCCTCCAGGGGCTGGTGAGGTGCAGTGGGGCGTCGTCTTCCCCAATAAAACGCTGTTCGTCTACCTCCAGAAGGAGGAGTGCGGGGCGATCTCCACGGACGAGGTGGAGACCCACCTCTGTCTGGACATGATGTTTGGGCAGTTCTCCTACGCCGAGATCCCCCTCAACCCGCGGTACTATTGCGGCATTCTCGGCGTCACCGGCACCCTGCGGACGCAAAAGGCCGGACAGCAGGCGGGCCACATGATCCTCTCCCAGGACGAGAGGCGCATCATCAAGGAGGAGTACAGAGTGAAAGCCATGTCGTTCGTCCCATCGGTCTTTGGCGAGTCGAAGCGCAACTTCGAGTTCAACCGCGATGTTTACAAGCACGAGAACCTCAGCGACTGGATGTCTGCCATCGAGAAGGATGCACACACAGCAAAGAAGCAGGGGGGCGTCCTGGTCTTCTTCAAGAACAAGGGAACGCTGTTGGAGTTCAGGCATGCAAGGAAGGACACGTTGGGCCCCGTCTCGACCCTGACTCACGACACACCGTCCGCAGAGCGCAAGGGCATCATCACCGCCGCAACGGCGACGGGGAAGATCACGCTGTTCACACGGCCGTACGGCCGCGGTGTTGACTTCGTGACCCTCACGGATGACGCCGTGACCACCGTTATCATCACATTCTTCTCGTCGGCCGAAGCGGAGGAGGTGCAGATCATGGGCCGCACAGCGCGCCAAGGCCAGAAGGGGAACATTATCGTGCACCTCGCCGTCCCCCACCTGGAGGAGAAGTTCGATGTGAAGAGCGACGCGCTGCAGGCTGCCAAGGGCTCCCCTGGCGATGCGTACCGTGAGTATCTGGCGGAGCAGCGACAGTGGAAGGGCAAAAAGAAGACGGATGGGCGCGCCAAGCGGAGGGAGGCAGCGGAGGTAGCGGACAAACAATCGTGGGCCATCGTGCGGAAGATTACGGGGGACGCTCCGGTGACGGTGAAGCTTGATGCGATTGTGAAGGTTGCGTCTCAAAATGTATCCCCTCCGACCCACTTTATCTTGTTGCTCGACAAATCCTACTCGATGAATGGCGATCGATGGGCAGCGCTTCACTGCTCCTTCAACGCCTTCCTTGACGAGGCCCGCCGTGTGCGCGCCGACCAGGACCCGCAGAAGAC
The DNA here is from genome assembly GCA_964036045.1 of Eutreptiella sp. 'Long Island Sound 2002'. Classification (NCBI taxonomy): domain Eukaryota; phylum Euglenozoa; class Euglenophyceae; order Eutreptiales; family Eutreptiaceae; genus Eutreptiella; species Eutreptiella sp. 'Long Island Sound 2002'. Next base: position 30,075,306 of record OZ038382.1, read on the forward strand.
GTTAGTCACGGTGATCCTGTTTGCTGACAGGACGCACAGCCTGGGGACGACAACGCTGCAAGGGACGCCGTCTCTGAGTCAGAGGATCCCCGAGAATTCCGCGGGGTGGGGAACCAATTTCACGGCCGCTTTTGAGGGGGCTCATGACGTGTTGAACGGGTCTGCAGACGGCAGCTGGGACAACAAGATCGTCTTCCTGACCGACGGCGAAGGGGGTTCACCGATTGCCACGGTACGCCAGCTACTGCAGGCCCACCGGCAGCGTATCAGCACATACTACAGCATCTCCTTCGGCAGCAAGGACCAACGCCTTCTCAACGAAATCGCACACGAGTTCGTCCAGAACAAGGTCGCTGCCTTCACTCTCGATCCGAAGAGCCGCGTGGAGCTCCAAGAGGCATTTGTGGCCGCTGTCTCCAGTGCTCCAATGCACCGGCTCTGAGCAGAACTTTTTTTCTTTTATTTTTGTGGCACGAGACATCTCGATAAATCAAGAAGACGCATGAACATCCAGGTTAGGGTGATCCATGACCGGAAGTCACCAAAACCCACGAAAACCCACCGAAGCTGAGGGCAAGCAGTTTGTAAATACACTGCACCAACGTACGGTACCTTTCACCTGCAAAGTCTGACATACAATGCACCACCGGTCTGGCCAAGGTCTGGAGCACGCATGACCCGTTGTGGTCGATCCAGTTGCCCCCTATTCATGGTTTGCAGTGGCACTGTCCTTGTTGAGCCATCAGGGCTTGTGTCCAGGCATTTGCATGGGCAACCTTCGCCTGATATCAGGGCATTCTGGTGGTCTGCACGTCCCTTTATAATTGCCCTGCAGCGCTGCCTGAACTTCGTACGTCTCTTCCAAAGTAATGCAACACACCCAATCCTATGCAGATATCCATATCCATTTTGGGACTTTTTCACATTTTTTTGGGGTGGTTAGTCAACCTAACCTCCTTCCCTTAACTATTGTCCATATTATCATGTGTCCATAGGTTGGTTTTTTGGCTGAGTGCACCCGATCGAAACGCGTACTTGACATTGGAAAGTCTTTTGGACCATTATTCAATACCCTTACAACGCTTTGTGGTGATTGTGTTTGCCGGGTGTTCGAGTCTTTGATCTTAGCAAAAGCGGAGTTTGGACACGTGTACCCGAGGGCTGTTATCCGTTGACGAATTTTACTTTGGCAGCGCACCGCCCCCAAACACCACCGCAGGCAGGGGGGGGGGTCTGGGGTTATGGCCAGCACTGTCTGGGCCACTCCCTCACACATTGGGGCCTTATGTGTCCTTCGGCCCTGTGCTACTCGTGCACTACCCCCTGTCGGACCCCCCCGGGCTGCGGGCCCGGGGCATCTCCTGGACGGCAGGGGACTTGCGTTGCACACCCCTCCACCTGTACCCTCCAGGGCCCTGCCCCAAGGGCCCGCCACTACACTTGGCATGGGCCCATCGGGATCAACGTGTCCTGGGCACTCGGGCCATTCAGGACCGTCTGCCTGCCGCTGCAGGGGCCTCCGATGGGGCTGTGCGCGCCCGCCCACACTGCGCGGCATCGCAGGATGTGCACATATCACCCGAGTGTGGGCTGCAAAACAGACAAGAAAGTCATTGTGCCCCAAGGGGATTTGGACACAGCTGACAACAAGCACGATGGACACAATGCCGTTTGAACTCGAGGGGGCAACAATAGCATAACATCTTTGCTGCATCCTCCCTGATGCACAATCTTGATTCGCCTGATTGTGGCCGGAAGAGCTTGGAACGGCAAGAGCAGAAGCAGGGTAGAAATCTGTTTCGTAGACTGGAGCATTGCCTCAACATCAGCGCCTGGGTGAATCTTGTGCAACACCTGATGAATGTTGCCTGCTGACAAATGGTTGTGCGTGCTGAACCTGTTCTTCAAAAGATAGCATTTAAGAGATTTGGGTTTTTGGGGGAGGGGGGGGGGGGCATGAAGGATGCAAACATAGGGAAGTTGTCAGCTTGGGGCGCACCAAGACGATCGACTGCCTTCTGAGAAAAATCTCCACCACTCACCATGTACACCTTAGAGGACAGCTGTTCGGTGACAGTGTGCAACGGGTCCTGTCACGTTTGGGTGTGCAGGGTAATGAGTGTGCTGATAAGTTTGCCGTTTGGTTTGGGGGGGGGGGGGGGCATGGAGTCGCTGAGGGCAGTGCACACAGAGAGGTCTGCGGAAGATATGTGGGAGGACCTAGAGCTGGAGGAGATGGAGATGGCAGAGGATGAAGATGACATTGAACAGTGGGTCCACTATAACGACAAAGTGGATCGTGAGGGCAACATTGAGTTGCATGGTGACAGAAGCCATGAGAAGATGGATAGCAGTGATTTGAACTCTAAGGGAGAGTTGTGCTGGCTCAAACAGAGGGGCTGATGTTGTGTAATGCATGACATTGTGGGAGAACCACGAGTGCGCAGTTGTGGGCGCACATATTTATGCTTGTCGGTTTGGGGTACGCCAGGTTGCATGTTCACAGTCTGGTTCTGTGAGCTCAAACCACCGAAAGTAGCTCTGCTCGAAGTCAGCTCAAAACCTGGATTCTGGGAACATCTTTTAGTGTCTGGACAAACATTTTCTCCTCCCATCGGCGCATGTCAATAAGTTTTCAGTCACTGTTCCATGGCTACCCAATGTTCATTGTCTTACAGATGACCACGTCCCAGTGCATGTTGGCTGTATATTTGGGCTCCCCGGTCCAACACTCACCCTGCGTGAAATACAAAGGTGTCGTCAATGTGCGATTTTATTTTCAGTCTGAAGACAGAGTCACCATATGAAAGAGGCGAGAGCATACAACAACCTGCAAAAAGCATGTTCCACCATTTTTTGAGCATACCAACGGCAAGGCTGTGTGTTTGTAATACTAGCGCAGGAAATGGTGTTGCGAGACCGTGAGGTGCTTTGTCTGCTACATGAATTTCGATTGAGCACTGTGACCCACCTCTTGGTTCTGGAGTGGGGATCAATTGGATCACTGTAATTGGGCTTGCAATGAGCAATCTCCCGCTTTCTTGTGTTTGTTGTGTGTTGGTTCGGTGAGGGAACCCTGAATTGGCCCAGAATGAAGATTCTGACTTGTTTGGTGTCAGCAACATGACGTTTCCATTTGGTGACAGGGTCATTATTCAACAATTGTTCTATTTGATGGGTATTAGGTGTGTTCCATTGAGAGGGGGGGGGGGGGGGGGGCTCCCTGGGTAGAGCAAAGTCCCTCCTAAAACGACAAGTTCTGTGGCGGCCCATCGCTGCTATTGTGGAGCCATAGGTGCAGCGCTGTTTTTCGCGTACCGCGGCACGAGCCTTCACCCTGTTTCTGCGCCTCCTAGTTGACGAAATCACGGCTTCTTTTCTGGTTTTGTGGATTAACGACCCACCCTTGGGTGCACAGTCTGCCAGAGTGGGGGGCTGAAATGCTGGGGGAACGTCATTGTTCCGGTCAATTCAACAACATTCATGAAGGACTTAACAGCGGTCACCTGGCTCGGCACTAAGCGCCGCTGGAATGCCTCTGAGTTAGTTTGGAGCATCCAGGTGCAGTACATCGAATCGATTTTTCCACCGTCCACACTCCGACCTGGAGAATGTGATATACTTCTCGCTGTGCACGGACACATACACCCAAGCGTCCGGGGCCCTCTGGTCCCAAACTGGTGCGTTACCAATGGGGGCCCGTTCAGCGCCCAAAGCGCGGACCTTCGGTCAGTGTGGGGGGCGAAACAGCGTACAGATCTACTGCGCCGCCTTGGCCAGCTCTCTTTTTTGCCCCGTGGTCATCCTCTATGGTCGACACTGGGAGGCAACACAGTTAGCTTGGCTCAGTTTCGAGACAACATTTTAGTCGGAGTCCGTGGCACGACTGCAGTGACAGAGATGCAGTGCGTGTGCAACATCCCGTTGGAGACATGGCGCTTGCCGGTCTTGTGCGACTGCATGATGGAGACTCTCCGGGTATGCCAAGGCACCTGCATGACCCGCTCCCTCGCTGCCATGGGCTTTACCGTGCACCTCCATGGGTCTGGCCCCCCGTTGGTTTATGCGCAGCCCTCCGGGCTCACATCAACGTATCACCTCAAGTACAGTGTGACCCTTCAGTCACCTCGGAATGCCCATACACATATTTCAGCCATCATTGTTAGTGCTGTTTTAAATGTGCAACCATTCCTTCATACTTGGTTGTCCTGCCTTTTGAGCATCACTGCTTGGGCACAGATTGCATGCTTGTCTAGCTACCCACGGTCGACCGTTCTGCGCGCGCTGCACTCCGCCGTGCTCCGCATTGTGAGTCGAACGGTTTGGGATGTCGACAGCACACTCCGATGGTGCCAGCATGCAGTCTATTGTTTACCGAGCACACGCGATGCGATCTTCTTCAAGTTGCATCGCTGGGTGCAGACACAGGCGTGTTGTCCGCTAGCACTCATGCCGGCTACAACCCCTAGGAGTAGGCAGCGGCGACAGGTGCCACACCATGATGTTCTCCAGTGGAATGACAAGGGGAATGACAAGGACGTACGTGTCATTCCATCGGAGAACATCATGGTGTGGCACCTGTCGCCACTGCCTACTCCTAGGGGTTGTAGCCCACCTATAGACCTCTGTCTTTCCCAGGTTTGTTTGAAAGCCTAAGACGAGAGACAACTCATGCACCGGCCTGAGAACCCACTGCAGATCGCTGGCATTCTTTGTGACTATAGCTTTATGGTGGTTTCTTAAGGCCTTCGAATTGCTCAAGCTCACATTGTGCATGATGAAATTCGGGCAATGTGTCACATTACCCTCCCCCCCTGTCCTCCATTTTGGCGTGATGCTTTTGCAATACTTCCCTCCCTCTTCAGCAGCCCCGCATTGTAATGAAGGTACAAATTACCGGCGTTGGCCTAAATTTTGAAATCGATGTCAACGAGCAGCAGGTCAGTGTCGCTGATCTGCGCAATGAGATACGCCAGCGAACTAACGATGCCGACAGCATAGTGTTTGTATTCGAGGACACCCGTCTTCCGGAGCATTACTCGCTCCACGACATGGGGCTGCGTGACAATGCAACACTTCGCCTCTACCCACCCTTCGACGAAACCCACCTGGATCAGTTGCTGAGGGCCAACAATCTCGGCCGGCACGTGGATCATCTCCTCCAGCAGGGCATCCTCAACGCTCAAAGTGAGGCTGAGTTACGACAGCATGTAACAGTATTGGAAGATCTTGACGACGAGGACTGCAATGACTTAGTCGCCGAAGTCATGCGTGAATATCCTCACGTGTGCATGCCGGCGCGGAAAGCGCTCGGTGCCCCTTTGCACCAGAATCCTGACACTGACGATGAAACGGAAAACCAGAATCCTGGAGACGTGTGTCCTCACGCCCACGATGCAGTGCCATATGACAGTTTCGGACCTCAGTGTGGGGGCCCGGAAACTGCGCCATTTGAGACACGCCCAGACGTCGCCCGCGATGCAGTACCGAATGACAGTTTCGGAGCTCATTGTGGGGGCCCGGAAACTGCGCCGTTGGAGACGTGCCGTGCCGCAATGCACGGAGCGTCCCCTCAACAGGTTGAGGAGCCGGATTCGCAGCTTCCCATTGGTGATCATCTGGACGCTGCTGGCGTGCAGCAGCTGATCAATACCATCAGCAGTGCCCGTCGGGAAACGGATCAAATGCGCAACAAGGACATCGTTGTCGTTGTTGGCAACACCGGAGCCGGAAAGACAACCCTGATCCACCACCTCCTTGGCAGCGCGCTCAGCACCCAGGAGAGGGTGGTCACAGGCCCCGACGGTAAAAAGCATGCGCACAACGTCATTGACCTCGTACGTGCGCTCGCACCTGGGTCCGCCATCGGTGCCATCGGACATGAATCCCGCTCGATGACGCGCCAAGTCTCCGGACAAGTGCTCCTGAATGGCCTGTTACTCGTCGACATGCCCGGCGAATACGATACAGCCAACCGGGGGGATGTGCAGAGCCTGATCATCCAGTTCCATAACGCGCTGTTGAAGGCATTCACACTGATGCTCGCGTCAAGCGTCCGCGTGGTGGTGGTGGCGACGGAAAGCCAGTTGAGGGAGAAGCGCGGTGGTGCACTTGCAGCGGAGCTGGAACAAGCCCTCGGGCTTGGCAAAGACCCGCAGACTGAGGACATCGCCACCAAGAGCATCTGCCTCTTGCTCTCGCAGATCGTCCCCAACAGCGAGCTGCACAAGTTGACTGACCCGAACATGGAGCTACAGCACCTGGAGACCATGTCCACGAAGCTGGCAATGGTGATTGATGCGATGCAGAAGGAGGACTCACAGGGGAGGTACCTGTTCCGCGGCAAGATTGTAAAGGAGCTGTACGACGAGGCGCAGCTCACTGTGCAGCGTAGCGAAAAGGGGGACAGGTCGCTAAAGGGCCTCCGCGTGTTCGTATCCAACCCACTGCAGGATGACCAGCGCCGCAAGGAGCTCATTGAGATGCTGTCAACGGCCCCAAGCATCACCAACCCGCAGGCGACGTTTGCGATCACATTCCCGGAAGCGGTGACCCGGCGGCTGGAGAAGGCGCTGGCGCATTTGGCCGATGACGTGCGGGAGCTGCTGCGTGCCGAGCAAGTGGATGCGTTGGCAGCCTCCACACAAGTGGCCAACATCCTCACTCTGTCGGAGGCATTGTGCGATGACCTCAACCTATCACTGTTCAAGCCCTACCGCGAGACATTGTTGAAGGAGCTGCAACAGATCAGCAAAGCGTCGATCGGTGAGATCACGCGAGCCCTCCGCACTCGGCAAGTGGCGGATGTAAAGGCGCAGGTCCAGCGTGCCCAGAAGATGGACGAATTTATTCAGAGACTCCGCCACCGCCGCCCAGACGCCCTGGAGTTCTGGTGGCTGTCCCGGGCTGCGCTGCCCGATTGCGTCCAAGTGTTGAGGGATTTCCTGGCGGAGATTGACCTGAAGCGACCGCCCGGCGACATTGTCCCTGAACTGCGGCAGCTGTTCGCGCTGGAACGGGAATCGGCAGAGCAGCTGTGGACCGGAGCCAACCTCCCAAAGGAGGACTTTCCGTCTCAGCAGAAGGAGTTTGTGAAGCAGCTGGAGGAGCACGTGAAGCAGCAGGCCGCAGCTGTGAAGGAGTTGGTCAAGCCGCACGAGATCGCGATGAAGCTCACGTTCCTTGCGGATGCCGGCGTCGCTCTCCAGGAATTCGTGCCCTTTGGGATCGCTGACAAGCACCGCGAAGCTCAGCAGGCAGTACATCATCGATTGGCCGCTGAGCGTGACGCATTGGTGGCGATGATGCAGCATTGGAGTGGCAGCGACGCTCTGTCCCCACCCCCGGAGGGGCAAGAGGGGCAGGAGGAGCAGGAGGCTGCGCAACGCAGCGCACGATTTGCCAACCTACGGCTGATGACGCACAGCGAGGAACTGCAGGCTGCTCTGGGGGATGACAACCTGGTGGAGAAGTATTTCGCCCCTGTCAGCAACACGGACCGGCTTGATCGGGCCGTACAGGAACTCAAGGAGGAGGCGGACAAGGAGGAGGCTGACATCGAGGTGCTGGTGGCGAAGCTGCCGAAGGTGCTGAAGCTGTGCACGACGCTGGAGAGCAGTGGGGATGATGAGACGAAGGCAAGTGTCGCAGAGAAGCGTGCGGAGATTGTGGACCGCATCAGGCAGATCCGGAAGCAAGCTGGCAAACACGTTGCAGCATCCATCAGTGAGCACCGCAAGGAGTGGCGTGCTGCCCTCCGTCATGTGCGTTGCAAGATGCAGACTCCTGCCACTCCTGTCAGTCGGTCTGTCAGTGTCGACGAGGACTGCGCGGCGGTATCCGAATCTGTGATAGCGCAGATCAAGAGGCTGGCGATGCTCGTTGCAGCGGATGAAGATCTTGACGGCAACATACCGACGGCTGGGCAGTGCCAGCGGGAACTGCAGTCGGCGCTTAACACTGTCACAGGTCTTGTGGACAAGATGCACGGGAAAATTGTATCGTCTTCAACAACCACTCCAATCAACGAAGCGCTCGTCGTGACGTTGGAGTGCCTCCATGAGCTGCAGCAGATTAGGATCCCGGAAATCCCGGCACTGAACTGGAGAGCGGAGGGGGTCCTGAGGGTCTTCGCAGCGAATCTGGCCCAAAAAGAGAAGGCATTCCTTCAGAAGATTGGAGAGTTTGTGGACGCAACGAAGGCAGACACGACGGACGACGGTTGGGTGAGGCGGATGGAGGACGGCATCGTGACGTTGCACAAGCTCAGCCAATACAGCGAGAAGGCGTGCACCACGAAGGAAAGCGAGCTGAGGAGTGCCGCCGACCGAAAGATACGGGAGGTGCAGCAGGAGTTTGACGCCGCCATGACCAACGAGAAGTTCGGCGACCTCCTCAGGGTAGTGCACAACGACGTGGTACCATTAAGGCACTCGAAGATCGTGGACTGGCAGAAGGCTGGGGCGAAGATGGAGAAGGCCCAACGACGCAAGTTGGAGCAGCTCGTGAAGGAGGCGGCGGATGCGGACTCTCTCCTGGTCGACCCCGATCGGTACTATGAGCTGTACGCCTTCCTGCAGCAAATCAGCAACGCGATCAGCGAATTGGATGCGCTCGACGACAATTTGGCGAAGGGTGACGAACTGCTGAAGGACTGCTGCACTGTCCGGGCGCAAATGCGTGGAAAGATCAATGCTCAAGCTGAAGCGGTCGTCGAGGAGGTGACGAAGCGCCCCGTCCCACCGGCAGCGTTCGAGAATGCTACGGAAGTGGAAAGTCTCCCACCTCCGACGAGGGGTGCGTGCGTGCGGCGGATGCGTGAAGAGATCATCAAGTTGACAAAGGAGATCAAGGCCGCCGTGAACACACGGACGAAGCTGGACGATGCCGCAGCGAACATTGAGGCCATCTACAACGGCACCTGCTGCGAGGGCGTTTGGGCATTGGTCGCGAAGCAGGACGACCAGAATGGCAGGGAGGTGCAAAAGTCGTGGGACGACCTGAAGGATTTCCTTCGGAAGCGCAGCGCCCTCGCCAACAGCGAGCTGAGGAAACTCCTGGGTGCCGCGTCCCAGGACCTTGAGGACATCACTGAAGATGCCCGTGTGCTGGCCCTGATGTTGTCAAGGGCGACAGGAGACCGCAAGGTGCTCAAGTCCATGTGCTGGGTGTACTCCGATCACGTGCACGACTTACAGAAGAAGTGCATGCCCAGCGGAGACGAGACCTTCCCGCAACATGTGACGAAGCTGACGGAGGCAATTCCACAGCTCGCCACGACGGAATCCACAATAGGCAATATGCTCTCCGGAGAATTCGGCAACGCCGACCAACACCTGCGCTCCGCCATTCACCAGCTGGACGAATGGAAGAAGTCCCTCATGGCGAGGCTAACGGCCATGAAGGATGAAGTCACGAAGATGGCCAGCCCTCCGAGCAACAACTTTGGCGAAGCAGAGCGTATGATGCAAGACATGCGGGCCATTCTTGAGAAGATTGCCGTCGAGCAGTGCAATGTCGACGTTGGGGCAGTGCGGGCGCTGTGTGAATTCCAAGTGGAAGGACAAACGCACGCTTCGGGGGTGATTGACCGGTGGAAGTTCAGCTACGACGCCAGCAAGCTACTTGCAGAGTTGAAGTGCAGCACCCAGGAGGGCGGTAGGATGTTAGTTGATGTGCTGGCGGACTACATTAAGGACCAGGGACGTCCTGTGGGGGCCGCGGAGTGCAACACCGACGTGATCGTGCGGGTGACGAAGTTACAAGAGTTCATTGACTGCACCAATCAGTTCCTCAAGGAGCTGCAGACCGAACCCAACAAGAAAAAAAAACTGGACGCGGATGCCCAGCGCCAGGCGGAGGCCAATCAGCGGATCCTTGGCTCAGACGCTGTGTTGCGTGTGAAGGATTTGAAGCAATTTGCCGAGCAGTTTGTCAGCAAAAACGACCGATTCTGTCAGGACGCGCGCCAAGAGATCCTGCAGAAGGTTATTAGTATTCCTCCGGTCTGCCTCTCCTCCCCTCCCCATATGGCCCCTTGCCCGTGAGCACTGAACTGTTTCCTCGCTGGCTGGTCAGTGTTGCAGCACCTGAAAATTCTATTGCTCTCGGCAGTGAACCTCGAACAGAGGTTGACAGTCAGCCAATCAGTCCCTTAGCCAGGCCAGCAGTCAGTCAGACGGAAACACACCGTTTGTGTTTTTATGTCCGTGGCAGACGCGGCCCCAAGCACTGGGGAGATCTTTCACCTCAGGCAAGCAGTGGCCGAACGGTAATGCGGCTGACCGCAGTCTGTATGTTCGGCCGTTCGAACCCCGGTCCGGCGAATATGGCGCCGCCGCCGCCGCCGACAGTCGGCCGACCAGGATTCGAACCGCCAACCGAAATCTTTGCGTCGGCTGCATTACCATTCAACCGGCGGTGGTGTGATAGCGATATGCCTCCCCGCTGGTTGGAGCCTTCTGAGCGAAAACTTTTGACCCCCCCACCCCCCACCCCCACCCCCACTCCCCCCCCCCCCTCAAAAAAGTGATATCCAGTTTTAGGGGATAGAGGCCTCAGAATCAAAAAATCCATTGGGGGATGGTCTTATCGGGCAAAATAATGATTTTACAAGGGGTTGGACATCAAATATCATGCCTTGGGGTCTGCTACGCGAATGACCCCCAAAAAGGGGGGTATACAACGTCCGCACCTGCGCTTGATCTAACAACCTCTCTTCGAGGTGATTTTTCAAAATTACCCTTTTTCGGAATCTCTACCGCCTCGGGAATTGATCATTTGGTGACACTAAGGGTACTTTAGCACCCACGGGGACCCACACGGCGGCCACTAGGCCCATGTGGCCCGAGACATGGGCTCCCCAGAGACTCAAAATTGCTGATTCTTGGGCTTTTTAGTGGCACCTGAAAATCACCTCGAAGAGAGGTTGTTAGATCAAGCGCGGGTGCGAGCATCGTATACCCCCCCTTTTTGGGGTCGTTCGTGTAGCATACCCCAATGTATGGTTTCTAACGTCTAACCCCTTGTAAAATCATCATTTTAGGACCAAAAATGATCCCCCAATGATTTTTTGGATTTTTGACCCCCGTACCTCCCCGCACCTGGGTACCCCCTTTTTAGCGGGGGGGGGTGGGGGTGGGGGTGGGGGGGGGGGTCAAAACTTCTTTGCGTATTGTGGCCGCTGTGTGTGTATTTGGACTTGGGTCCCGTAGAACTTTTTTCTTGTATATGGACCCCCCAACCCATGGCGGGGGTCCCAGGTCCCAACTCCAGGTACCCCCAGTTCCCCCCCCTCCCCCAATATGGCCCCTTGGCGGTGAGGACTCAGCCGTTTTCACGCTGGATAGGCTGTTTAGTGGCACGTGAAATATTTTTGAAATTCAATTTTTCATGAAACCCTTCCCTTGCCCCTAGGATGGGTTTGGGTGATCATTTGGTGACAATACGGGTACTTGAGCACCCATGGGGACCCACGCGGAGGCCGATAGGCCTACGTAGCCCGTGCCATGGGCCCTCAGAAAGCCCCAAAATCACCTCGCAGAGGTTGTTAGATCAAAGCCAGGCAGGCGTATATAGGGGAAAACGCCACATACCCCCCCATTTTGGGCCCTTTTGGGCTTGTTCGCGTCCCTATCCCAAGGGGTTGAATTGTTGGTTTAACCCCGTTGTAAAATCATTATTTTGTCCAATAAACGCATCCCCCAATGAGTTTTTGGTCCGGACCCCCCCCCTTGACCCCCCCCCCCCACTTGAAACCCACTTTTTTGAGGTTTTGAGGGAAGGGGGGAGTGGGGGTGGGGTGGGGTTGTGTGGGGGGGGCGACTCCATGGGGTTTGTATGGGGTGGTGTGGGACAAGCGCTTATGCAGTTTATGCACTTTTCAGCCATTTTTGCTCGGTGACCCTGTGGTACCCACTCTGAGGGGTGTGAGTGGGGATGTTGTGACAGTATATACCTACCAGGATATGGAAGGACGTTTTTTGCAGTCTGTCGCCTTGCCTAGGGCTGGTCACAACCCGTGCCAAAGACGCGAAATGACTGTTTCCACCAATAATGGCCTGGTGAATGGGCCGGTACACAACCTGCTCATGCAGTTTTTCACTCTGGGCAGCTCAAAAATCGAAGTTTTCAAAACTTGGTTTTATGATATTGTGATCACCTAAAATGACCATCCAAGGTATGTAAAGCATGTTTTAGGTCGTATTTATGTCGTTTTTTCACTATTTTGTGTGTGGGTTGCTTGGAGTAGATTCTCTGCGAGGTGGACTTGCCGAAGGCAATAGAATTTTTCAAATTTATTTTTCTGATCCCGTGATCACTTAAAATGCCCATCCAAGCTATGTAAAGCATGTTTTAGGCCATATTTACATGTTTTTCACCTTGTTTGGGTATTTGGTGTGGGGGGGGGGGGGGGGGTCAAACGGGATTGGTGCACAACCTGCTTATGCAATTCTTCACCCTTTTCACCCCTTTTCACACTTTTTTTTTTGGATATTGTGATCACCTAAAATGGCCATCCAAGATACGTGAAGCATGTTTTAGGCCGTATTTATGCAGCTTTTACCCTATTTGTGTGTGCGTTGCTTGCGGTAGATTCTTCCCGAGGTGGACTTGCTGAAGGCAATGGAATCACCTCGCACAGGTTGTTAGATCAAAGCCAGGCAGGCGTATATAGGTTGTGACCGGGCCTAGGCAAGGCTAGAGACTGCAAGAAAAACGTCCTTTCTTATCCTAGTAGGCATATACTATTACAACATTTCCACTCACACCCCTCAAAGTGGGTACCACGGGGTCACCGAGGTCGCCAAAACCGCCAACATAGCAAAAATGGTTGGAAAGTGCATAAACTGCATATAAAGCCCTAGTCCCACTCCGCCCCATACAAACCCCATGGAGTCGGGACCCGGAAACACTTTTTCGGCTCAAAATCGAAAAAAACCAAAATATTCATTGGGGGATGCATTTATCGGACAAAATAATGATTTTACAAGGGGTTAAACTAACAATTCAAACCCATTGGGGTAGGGTACGCGAATAGCCCCAAAAAGGCCCAAAATGGGGGGGGTATGTGGTGTTTTCCCTTAAGATGCCAAAGATGCGAAATGGCTATTTCAGCCAATAGTGGCTTACATGAGTGAATGGGCTGGCCCACAACCTGCTTATGCAGGTTTTCACCTTGGATAGCTCAAAAATCGAAGTTTCCGAAACTTATTTTTCTGATATTGTGACCACACAATATGACCATCCAAGGTATGTAAAGCATGTTTTAGGCCATATTTATGTGTTTTTCACCTTATTTGGGTATTTTGGGCGCCGGGGGGGGGGGGGGGGGGCTCCTCTCAAGGAATTGCTACACAACCTGTTTATGCAGCTTTTCACCTTGGACAACTCAAAAATCGAAGTTTCCGAAACTTATTTTATTTGATATTGTGACGACATAACATGACCATCAAAGGTGTGTAAAGCATGTTTTTGGCCGTATTTCTGTGTTTTTCATTCTATTTGGGTATTGGGTGCGGGTGGGGGGGTCTCCCAAGGGATTGGTACACAAACTGACTGTGCAGCCTATACAACTAAAAAAAAATCGAGACTTATTTTTTTGATATTGTGATCACCTAAAATGACCATCCAAGGTATGTAAAGAACGGCTCAGGCGGGGGGCCTTCAGGGGAACGGGCGCCTGAACTCGACTCGGCCCACCTCCCTGCCCCTCTGCCTCTGTACATAGACCAGCGGACGTTAATCGACGAATGCCGTATTTATGTAGTTTTCACCCTATTTGCGATTGGGTGTGGGCCGGGGGGGGGGGGGGGGTCAAACGGGATTGGTACACAACCTCATTTCGGGTGTGTGTTGCTTGGGGTAGATTCTCTGCAAGGTGGACTTGCCGAAGGCAATATAATTTTCCAAAACTGATTTTTTTGATACTTTGACCATCCAAAAAGATCTAATATCCTATGTAAAGCATGTTTTAGCCCCTCTTTATGTGTTTTTCACCCTATTTGGGTTCGGGGGGAAGGGCTCGCAACTGGTCTGGGGCACAACCTACTTACGCCGCTTTCCAGCCTGGGCAGCTCAAAAATGGAAATCACCTCGCAGAGGTCGTTAGATCAAAGCCAGGCAGGCGCATATAGGGGAAAACGCCACATACCCCCCATTTTGGGCCTTTTTGGGGCTATTCGCGTACCCTACCCCGAGGGGTTGAATTGTTGATTTAACCCCTTGTAAAATCACTGTTTTGTACAATAAGCGCATCCCCCGATGCGTTTTAGGTCCCCCCCAGAACCCCCCCCCCCCCTTAAACCCACTTTTTTCCAGGTTTTGAGGGTGGGGGGGGGGGTCAAAAATCCACCCCCCTTTTTTTGGGTCGAAAATCATGAATCTTTTGGTTTTTTTCGATTTTGAGCTGAAAAAGTGTTTCCAGGTCCCGACTCCATGGGGTTTGTATGGGGCGGAGTGGGACTAGGGCTTTATATGCAGTTTATGCACTTTCCAACCATTTTTGCTATGTTGGCGGTTTTGGCGACCTCGGTGACCCCGTGGTACCCACTCTAAGGGGTGTGAGTGGGGATCTTATGATAGTACATACCTACTAGGATACGAAAGGACGTGTTTTTGCAGTCTGTAGCCTTGCCTAGGGCCGGTCAATGCATGTGCCAAAGACGCGAAATGACCGTTTCCACGAATAATGGCCTATTGAATGGGCCGGTACACAACCTGCTCATGCAGTTTTTCACCCTGGGCAGCTCAAAAATCGAAGTTTTCGAAATTTGTTTTTATGATATTGTGACCACACAATATGACCATCCAAGGTATGTAAAGCATGTTTTAGGCCGTATTTACGTGTTTCTCGCCCTATTTGGGTGTTAGGTCCGGGGGGGGGGGGGTCTCCCAAGGGATTGGCACACAACCTGCTTTTGCAGCTTTTCACCCTAGGCAGCTCAAAAATCACCTCGCAGAGGTTGTTAGATCAAAGCCAAGCAGGCGCATATAGGGGAAAACGCCACATACCCCCCCATTTTGGCCTTTTTGGGGCTATTCGCATATCCTATTTCAAGGGGTTGAAATATTCGTTTAACCCCTTGAAAAATCATTATTTCGTGCAATAAACGCATCCCCCAATGAGTTTTTGGTCCGGACCCCCCTGGACCCCCCCCACTTGAAACCCACTTTTTTGAGGTTTTGAGGGAGGGGCGGGGATGGGGGTGGGGGTGGGGGTGGGGGTGGGGGGGGGGGTCAAAAATGTCGGAAAAATGAAGCCCCGTTTTTTGGGTCGAAAATCATGAATCTTTTGGTTTTTCGAGCCGAAAAAGTGTTTCCGGGTCCCGACTCCATGGGGTTTGTATGGGGCGGAGTGGGACGAGCGCTTCATATGCAGTTTATGCACTTTCCAACCATTTTTGCTATGTTGGCGGTGTTGGCGACCTCGGTGACCCCGTGGTACCCACACTGAGGGGTGTGAGTGGGGATGTTGTGATAGTACATACCTACTAGGATAAGAAAGGACGTTTTTTTGCAGTCTGTAGCCTTGCCTAGGGCCGGTCAATGCCGGTGCCAAAGACGCGAAATGACTGTTTCCACGAATAATGGCCTATTGAATGGGCCGGTACACAACCTGCTCATGCAGTTTTTCACTCTGGGCAGCTCAAAAATCGAAGTTTCCGAAACATGGTTTTATGATATTGTGACCACACAATATGACCATCCAAGGTATATAAAGCATGTTTTAGGTCGTATTTACGTGTTTTTCGCCCTATTTGGGTATTAGGTGCGGGGGGGGGGGGGGGGGGTCTCCCAAGGGATTGGTACACAACCTGCTTATGCAGCTTTTCACCCTGGGCAGCTCAAAAATCACCTTGCAGAGGTTGTTAGATCAAAGCTAGGCAGGCACATATAAGGGGAAAACGCCACATACCCCCCCAATTTGGCCTTTTTGGGGCTATTCGCGTACCCTACCCCAAGGGGTTGCAATGTTAGTTTAACCCCTTGTAAAATCATTTTTTTGTCCAATAAACGCATCCCCCAATGAGTTTTTGGTCCGGACCCCCCTAGACCACCCCCACTTGAAACCCACTTTTTTGAGGTTTTGAGGGGGGGCGGGCTGGGGGGGGTGTCAGAAATGTCGAAGAATGACCCCCCCTTTTTTGGGTCGAAAATCATGAATCTTTTGGTTTTTTTCGATTTATGCACTTTCCAACCATTTTTGCTATGTTGGCGGTTTTGGCGACCTCGGTGACCCCGTGGTACCCACTTTGAGGGGTGTGAGTGGAAATGTTGTAATAGTATATGCCTACTAGGATACGGAAGGACGTTTTTTGCAGTCTCTAGCCTTGCCTAGGGCCGGTCCATGCCGGTGCCAAAGATGCGAAAACACTGTTTCCAACAATAATGGCCTAGTGAATGGGCCGGTGCACAACCTGCTCATGCAGCTTTTCACCCTGGGCAGCTCAAAAATCGAAGTTTCCGAAATTTGTTTTTATGATATTGTGACCACACAATATGACCATCCAAGGTATATAAAGCATGTTTTAGGCCGTATTTATGTGTTTTTCACCCTATTTGGGTATTCGGCCGGGGGGTGTCTCCCAAGGGATTGGTACACAACCTGCTTATGCAGCTTTTCACCCTGGGCAGCTCAAAAATCACCTTGCAGAGGTTGTTAGATCAAAGCTAGGCAGGCGTATATAAGGGGAAAACGCCACATACCCCCCCATTTTGGCCTTTTTGGGGCTATTCGCGTACCCTACCCCAAGGGATTGAGTCGTTAGTTTCACCCCTTGAAAAATCATTATTTCGTGCAATAAACGCATCCTCCAATGAGTTTTTGGTCCGGACCCCCCTAGACCCCCCCCCCCACTTGAAACCCACTTTTTTGAGGTTTTGAGGGGGGGGGTGGGGGGTCAAAAATGTCGAAGAATGACCCCCCTTTTTTTGGGTCGAAAATCATGAATCTTTTGGGTTTTTTCGATTTTGAGCCGAAAAAGTGTTTCCGGGTCCCGACTCCATGGGGTTTGTATGGGGCGGAGTGGGACTAGGGCTTTATATGCAGTTTATGCACTTTCCAACCATTTTTGCTATGTTGGCGGTTTTGGCGACCTCGGTGACCCCATGGTACCCACTTTGTGGGGTGTGAGTGGGGATGTTGTGATAGTATATGCCTACTAGGATAAGAAAGGACGTTTTTTGCAGTCTCTAGCCTTGCCTAGGGCCGGTCAATGCCGGTGCCAAAGACGCAAAAGGACTGTTTCCACCAATAATGGCCTAGTGAATGGGCCGGTGCACAACCTGCTCATGCAGTTTTTCACTCTGGGCAGCTCAAAAATCGAAGTTTCCGAAACTTGGTTTTATGATATTGTGACCACACAATATGACCATCCAAGGTATATACAGCATGTTTTAGGCCGTATTTACGTGTTTTTCACCTTATTTGGGTATTAGGTCCGGGGGGGGGGTCTCCCAAGGGATTGGCACACAACCTGCTTATGCAGCTTTTCACCCTGGGCAGCTCAAAAATCACCTTGCAGAGGTTGTTAGATCAAAGCCAAGCAGGCGTATATAGGGGAAAACGCCACATACCCCCCCATTTTGGCCTTTTTGGGGCTATTCGCGTACCCTACCCCAAGGGATTGAGTCGTTAGTTTAACCCCTTGAAAAATCATTCTTTTGTCCAATAAACGCATCCTCCAATGAGTTTTTGGTCCGGACCCCCCTAGACCCCCCCACCTTGAAACCCACTTTTTTGAGGTTTTTGAGGGAGGGGGGGGGGTGGGGTGGGGGGAAGTCAAAAACGTCGGAAAAATGACCCCCCTTTTTTGGGTCGAAAATCATGAATCTTTTGGGTTTATCGATTTTGAGCTGAAAAAGTGTTTCCGGGTCCCGACTCCATGGGGTTTGTATGGGGCGGAGTGGGACGAGCGCTTCATATGCAGTTTATGCACTTTCCAACCATTTTTGCTATGTTGGCGGTTTTGGCGACCTCGGTGACCCCGTGGTACCCACTCTGAGGGGTGTGAGTGGGGATGTTGTGATAGTATATGCCTACTAGGATACGGAAGGACGTTTTTTGCAGTCTCTAGCCTTGCCTAGGGCCGGTCAATGCCGGTGCCAAAGATGCGAAAACACTGTTTCCACCAATAATGGCCTAGTGAATGGGCCGGTGCACAACCTGCTCATGCAGTTTTTCACCCTGGGCAGCTCAAAAATCGAAGTTTCCGAAATTTGTTTTTATGATATTGTGACCACACAATATGACCATCCAAGGTATGTAAAGCATTTTTTAGGCCGTATTTATGTGTTTTTCACCCTATTTGGGTACTCGGCCGGGGGGGGGGGGTGTCTCCCAAGGGATTGGCACACAACCTGCTTATGCAGCTTTTCACCCTGGGCAGCTCAAAAATCACCTTGCAGAGGTTGTTAGATCAAAGCTAGGCAGGCGTTTATAAGGGGAAAACGCCACATACCCCCCCATTTTGGCCTTTTTGGGGCTATTCGCGTACCCTACCCCAAGGGATTGAGTCGTTAGTTTCACCCCTTGAAAAATCATTATTTCGTGCAATAAACGCATCCTCCAATGAGTTTTTGGTCCGGACCCCCCTAGACCCCCCCCCCCCACTTGAAACCCACTTTTTTGAGGTTTTGAGGGGGGGGGGTGGGGGGTCAAAAATGTCGAAGAATGACCCCCCCTTTTTTTGGGTCGAAAATCATGAATCTTTTGGGTTTTTTCGATTTTGAGCCGAAAAAGTGTTTCCGGGTCCCGACTCCATGGGATTTGTATGGGGCGGAGTGGGACGAGCGCTTTACATGCAGTTTATGCACTTTCCAACCATTTTTGCTATGTTGGCGGTTTTGGCGACCTCGGTGACCCCGTGGTACCCACTCTGAGGGGTGTGAGTGGGGATGTTGTGATAGTATATGCCTACTAGGATAAGAAAGGACGTTTTTTTGCAGTCTCTAGCCTTGCCTAGGGCCGGTCAATGCCGGTGCCAAAGACGCGAAATGACTGTTTCCACCAATAATGGCCGAGTGAATGGGCCGGTACACAACCTGCTCATGCAGCTTTTCACCCTGGGCAGCTCAAAAATCGAAGTTTCCGAAATTTATTTTTATGATATTGTGACCACACAATATGACCATCCAAGGTATATACGGCATGTTTTAGGCCGTATTTACGTGTTTTTCGCCCTATTTGGGTGTTAGGTGCGGGGGGGGGGGGGGGGTCTCCCAAGGGATTGGCACACAACCTGCTTATGCAGCTTTTCACCCTAGGAAGCTCAAAAATCACCTTGCAGAGGTTGTTAGATCAAAGCCAAGCAGGCGTATATAGGGGAAAACGCCACATACCCCCCCATTTTGGCCTTTTTGGGGCTATTCGCGTACCCTACCCCAAGGGATTGAGTCGTTAGTTTCACCCCTTGAAAAATCATTATTTCGTGCAATAAACGCATCCCCCAATGAGTTTTTGGTCCGGACCCCCCTAGACCCCCCCCACTTGAAACCCACTTTTTTGAGGTTTTGAGGGAGGGGGGGGGGGTGGGGGTGGGGGGGGAAGTCAAAAATGTCGAAAAAATGACCCCCCTTTTTTTGGGTCGAAAATCATGAATCTTTTGGGTTTTTTCGATTTTGAGCTGAAAAAGTGTTTCCGGTTCCCGACTCCATGGGGTTTGTATGGGGCGGAGTGGGACGAGCGCTTTACATGCAGTTTATGCACTTTCCAACCATTTTTGCTATGTTGGCGGTTTTGGCGACCTCGGTGACCGCGTGGTACCCACTCTAAGGGGTGTGAGTGGGGATGTTGTGATAGTATATGCCTACTAGGATACGGAAGGACGTTTTTTGCAGTCTCTAGCCTTGCCTAGGGCCGGTCAATGCCGGTGCCAAAGACGCGAAATGACTGTTTCCACCAATAATGGCCTAGTGAATGGGCCGGTACACAACCTGCTCATGCAATTTTTCACCCTGGGCAGCTCAAAAATCGAAGTTTCCGAAATTTGTTTTTATGATATTGTGACCACACAATATGACCATCCAAGGTATATACAGCATGTTTTAGGCCGTATTTACGTGTTTTTTGCCCTATTTGTGTGTTAGGTCCCGGGGGGGGGTCTCCCAAGGGATTGGCACACAACCTGCTTTTGCAGCTTTTCACCCTGGGCAGCTCAAAAATCACCTTGCAGAGCTTGTTAGATCAAAGCCAAGCAGGCGCATATAGGGGAAAACGCCACATACCCCCCCCATTTTGGCCTTTTTGGGGCTATTCGCGTACCCTACCCCAAGGGATTGAGTCGTTAGGTTAACCCCTTGTAAAATCATTCTTTTGTCCAATAAACGCATCCTCCAATGAGTTTTTGGTCCGGACCCCCCTAGACCCCCCCCCACTTGAAACCCACTCTCTTGAGGTTTTGAGGGAGGGGGGGGGTGGGGGTGGGGGGGAAGTCAAAAATGTCGAAAAAATGACCCCCCTTTTTTTGGGTCGAAAATCATGAATCTTTTGGGTTTTTTTGATTTTGAGCTGAAAAATTGTTTCCGGGTCCCGACTCCATGGGGTTTGTATGGGGCGGAGTGGGACGAGCGCTTTACATGCAGTTTATGCACTTTCCAACCATTTTTGCTATGTTGGCGGTTTTGGCGACCTCGGTGACCCCGTGGTACCCACTCTGAGGGGTGTGAGTGGGGATGTTGTGATAGTATATGCCTACTAGGATACGGAAGGAAGTTTTTTGCAGTCTCTAGCCTTGCCTAGGGCCGGTCAATGCCGGTGCCAAAGACGCGAAAACACTGTTTCCACCAATAATGGCCTAGTGAATGGGCCGGTACACAACCTGCTCATGCAATTTTTCACCCTGGGCAGCTCAAAAATCGAAGTTTCCGAAATTTGTTTTTATGATATTGTGACCACACAATATGACCATCCAAGGTATATACAGCATGTTTTAGGCCGTATCTACATGTTTTTTGCCCTATTTGGGTGTTAGGTCCGGGGGGGGGGGGGGGGTCTCCCAAGGGATTGGCACACAACCTGCTTATGCAGCTTTTCACCCTGGGCAGCTCAAAAATCACCTTGCAGAGGTTGTTAGATCAAAGCCAAGCAGGCGCATATAAGGGGAAAACGCCACATACCCCCCCATTTTGGCCTTTTTGGGGCTATTCGCGTACCCTACCCCAAGGGATTGAGTCGTTAGTTTCACCCCTTGAAAAATCATTATTTCGTGCAATAAACGCATCCCCCAATGAGTTTTTGGTCCGGACCCCCCTAGACCTCCCCCCCACTTGAAACCCACTTTTTTGAGGTTTTGAGGGAGGGGGGGGGGGGGTTGGGGTAGGGGGTCAAAAATGTCGAAGAAATGAACCCCCCTTTTTTTGGGTCGAAAATCATGAATCTTTTGGTTTTTTTCTATTTTGAGCCGAAAAAGTGTTTCTGGGTCCCGACTCCATGGGGTTTGTATGGGGCGGAGTGGGATGAGCGCTTTATATGCAGTTTATGCACTTTCCAACCATTTTTGCTATGTTGGCGGTTTTGGCGACCTCGGTGACCGCGTGGTACCCACTCTGAGGGGTGTGAGTGGGGATGTTGTGATAGTACATACCTACTAGGATAAGAAAGGACGTTTTTTGCAGTCTGTAGCCTTGCCTAGGGCCGGTCAATGCCGGTGCCAAAGACGCGAAATGACTGTTTCCACCAATAATGGCCTAGTGAATGGGCCGGTACACAACCTGCTCATGCAGTTTTTCACCCTGGGCAGCTCAAAAATCGAAGTTTCCGAAACTTGTGTTTATGATATTGTGACCACACAATATGACCATCCAAGGTATGTAAAGCATGTTTTAGGCCGTATCTACATGTTTTTTCACCCTATTTGGGTATTAGGTCCAGGGGCGGTGTCTCCCAAGGGATTGGCACACAACCTGCTTATGCAGCTTTTCACCATGGAAGGACGTTTTTTTGCAGTCTGTAGCCTTGCCTAGGGCTGGTCACAACCCGTGCCAAAGACGCGAAATGACTGTTTCCACCAATAATGGCCTGGTGAATGGGCCGGTACACAACCTGCTTATGCAGTTTTTCACCCTGGACAGCTCTAAAATCGAAGTTTTCGAAACTTGTTTTTATGATATTGTGATCACCTAAAATGACCATCCAAGGTATGTAAAGCATGTTTTAGGCCGTATTTATGTGTTTTTCGCCCTATATGGGTATTAGGCCGGGGGGGGGGGGTGTCTCCCAAGGGATTGGTACACAACCTGCTTATGCAGCTTTTCACCATGGAAGGACGTTTTTTTGCAGTCTGTAGCCTTGCCTAGGGCTGGTCACAACCCGTGCCAAAGACGCGAAATGACTGTTTCCACCAATAATGGCCTGGTGAATGGGCCGGTACACAACCTGCTTATGCAGTTTTTCACCCTGGACAGCTCTAAAATCGAAGTTTTCGAAACTTGTTTTTATGATATTGTGATCACCTAAAATGACCATCCAAGGTATGTAAAGCATGTTTTAGGCCGTATTTATGTGTTTTTCGCCCTATATGGGTATTAGGCCGGGGGGGGGGGGTGTCTCCCAAGGGATTGGTACACAACCTGCTTATGCAGTTTTTCACCATGGCAAGCTCAAAAATCGAAGTTTTTGGAACTTCTTTTTTTTGATATTGTGATCACTCAAAATGACAATCCAAGATACGTAAAGCATGTTTTTGCCCGTACTTATGTAGTTTTTACCCTCTTGTGTGTGTGTGTGTGTGTTGCTTGGGGTAGATTCTCTGCGAGGTGGACTTGCCAAAGGCAATAGAATTGAAGTTTTCGAAACTTGTTTTTATGATATTGTGATCACCTAAAAGGAACATCCAAGCTATGTAAAGCATATTTTAGCCCGTATTTACGTGTTTTTCGCCCTATTTAGGTATTGGGTGCACGGGGGGGGGGGGGTGTTCCTCAAGGGATGGGTACACAACGAGCTGATGCAGTTTTTCACCGTGGGCAGCTCAAAAATCCAATTTTTCGAAACTTATTTTTTTGCTACCATGATCACTCAAAATGACCATCCAAGGTATGTAAAGCATGTTTTAGGCCGCAATTACTTGTTTTTCACCCTATTTGGGTTTTAGGTCGCGGGGGGGGGGAGGGGGGCATCTGTACCCGATGATACGTCATTCTGCCAGGATTTAGTTCATAGGACTTAGATGCAGTGGACTCGCTTTGCATATTCTGCACCGGCTCATCTACTGCAGCGAAAGGCGCCTATGACATGTCACTGAAGAGCTTTTCTCTTTGACTTTTGCTTTGCACTTCTGCTTTGTGCCTGACGGTACCGGTCGTGCACACGCATCCGTATCCCATAGCGGGGTCTCCCAAGGGATTGGTGCACAACCTGCTAATGCAGTTTTTCACCCTGGGCAGCTCAAAAATCGAAGTTTTGGAAACTTATTTTTCTGATACCGTGATCACTCAAAATGACCATCCAAGGTATGTAAAGCATGTTGAGGCCGTATTTATGTCGTTTTTTGCCTGTTGTGTGTGTGCGTTGTTTGGGGTAGATTCTCTGCGAGGTGGACTTGCCGAAGGCAATAAGATTTTCAAAACTTCGATTTTTCTCTCTCTTCGAGGTGCCTTTCCGGAGGCAATAGAATTTGAATTGTATTCCGCCCCTCCTCCCCTTGAGCCACATGCTGGGTCCTTACAGTGCTTTCTGCTTGCTTTAGGACGATGCGAATGACCCTGACCAGGCATGCACACAGTTGCTGGCGCTGTCCGGAGCACCGTCTCAAGCGCCATCTGAAGCACCAACACCTGAAGCATCGCTTGCATCCACCTCGTGTTCCTCGCCACCACGCTCGGACCTTCAGTCATCAGTATCGCCGTTTGCCGCAGCATCCCCTGCACGGGCTGCTGCTGCACCCACCACATCACCTTCAGTACCCAAACAAGAAGAGGCCCCAGAGAAAGGTCTGGAGCCAGGAAAGCGGACATCGCAGATGTCCACCCCATCTGCAGCCCAGCCATCGGCTGCTGAACCACAATTGGATGATATCTCGCACGCACAGCCCCTTATCTCATCGGCACAAAATCCACCACCACCGGACCCGTTAGATCCACCACCATCCAATTTATCAGCATCACCACCATCCACCCCAACAGAACGGCCGACACCATTTGCGCGGAGCTCCTCATCAGCTCACGACCGGGACCTACAGACTGGTCCAGCGCAATTCGACTTGCTGTCCTGTGCTGACGGACCGCGCGCACAGCCGGAGGAGCCCGCGAGAGCAGACCGGGAGGACCCTGCGTCGACGGTATCCCAGCAGGCACAGCGCAGAGGATTGGACTGGTGGATCGGAGTACTCTTCTGTGCCGTTGTGCTTCCCATCTTCATTTCTCTGGACTATTCCCATGACGTGTGCGTCACTTCTGCACACTCGGGGACATTGGAATGGGTCAGGCATGTGCAACGTGAATTCTCAGCGCAAGGTCTTCCCGGCCGGTCCCCCAAGAACGTCCACATCCTTCACACGATTGACACGGAAGAGACCGACTTCGGCGTCTGGGACAAACTGCGGCTGCTCCGCGGCTGTCCGCTGTTCGTCGTCGATTCGGTCGGCCGCTTCCTGTCGAGGAATCCGCTGGAGAAACACCAACAGACCCGGTTCTACCTGCAGCGCAGCTCTGCTACCGTCCTCCTGGTCAATGGCACATGCGACCTCTTCATCCGTCTCATCAATGATGGCCGCACCGGCAGAGACGCGGAGTGTCGGTTCGACCGCCAGAAGACGTTCCGCGACTTCAGAGCGCGGCACGTCAACCACTTGACCGGGAGCGCATCCGTTTACGACGTCCCGGCGGACAGGTCCACCGCAGCGTACTTCCTCAAAATGTTCACGCAGGGCCCGTCGGGCGGTGCTGCTGCACCCCATGAGCCCAAGGACACCCTGCCCAGCGATCCACAGAGTGCGACGCCTCACGGCCTAAATGCAGCGCAGCACGCAGCCGAGCTCGCGAAGCTCCTCGCCACGGCCCCGTCCTCGTACTGCCCCAGCGGGCGTCGGCTCCACAGCACGTTTCCCCGGTTCCAGTTCGCGCTGGTGGGGCACGAGGGGGCGGGCAAGAGCACGACGCTGTACTGGCTGGCCAGCCACCTGGGCCTCCCCGAAGCGCTGAAGAACACCTTCACCTCCGCGGAGTCAGGGGCGTCCTTCACCCGCGGCTACAATCAGGTCCCCTTCTCGGCGTCGGCGGTGCTGGCGGACACGATGGGCCTTCCGAACTTCCACGAGCGCTACCTCTGCGACCTGCACCACCTGATGTCCGGGCGCAACTTCCGGCCCGGCGAAGCGATGGTCTGGAAGGGGGCGTGCCCCTCGTACTTCCGCCGACCCACCGCCCCGCAGCCAGAGGCCGCCGCGCACGCGCTGCTGTTCGTGCTCCGCTACACCGAGGACCCCGCGGGGATTGACGAGCTGCGAAGCCTCATTGCCGCGATGCGGCGCTTCCCCGGCCTCGACCTGACCGACCGGGTCGTGTTCGCCGTGTCCCACGCCACGGACTCGCACCTGCGCCCGCGCGGCACAAAGTGGACGTTCGCGCGGGCGCTGGAAGTGAGCGAGCTCGATCTGTTCCCCCTCAACACGGCCGAGACCGTGGCCGGGGACGGCCCCGTGTTCGTGCCCGCGGGCCTCTACGTGCCCCTGGCTCGCCGCCTCATGGAAAAGGCGTGCGTGTTCTACAACGGGGCGGCCCCGGCGGAGCCTGAGCCTGGGCCCATGGCCAACGGGCTGGCGGGTGCCCTGTGGGTGTGGTACGCACTGCGGTGGGTTTGGCTTGTTGTGGTCTATGTGGTTGGTTGGTTGTGGACAGTGTGTTGTCTGGTAGTAAATTCGTGCATCTTTGCCGCACAGTATTTGTGGTCGTGAGGTCCCAGTGGGTGACTCACCAGCGAGGTGCGTGGGACGGCCGGGCCGCGCTGCCAGAGGCCATCTCCATTCGGGCCAATGCATTGACCCGCATATGGTGCCCCCCCCCCCCCCCCCCCCCCGGACACACCCCGTCAGCCAGACTGCAGAAGCCTTTCTTACTATCAGCATTGCAGCAAGTCTCGAAGGGCATCTTTTTTGATGCTCGGAATTGCGGTGAAGAAGCGTTTCTCCGACAGGTAGGTGATGACCCGCGAGCTGAAACAGTGGCACTGTGTAACCAAGGGAACCCAGGGAGAGCCACTTGCACTCCAAAACTAGCTCAACCGTTGCATCAGAGGGCGGTGGGGCGGAGGGGGGGGTGTATACACTCAAGGTATAAAAGCAGCGCTGATGCCCACTGATCTAGGTGTCTGGGCCAAATCACCTCAAAGAGAGGCTGTTAGATCAAGCACAGGTGCGTGCGTCGTATACCCCCCCTTTTTGGAGGTCGTTCGTGTAGCATACCCCAAGGCATGATATTGGATGTTCAACCCCTTGTAAAATCATTATTTTGCCCAATAAGACGATCCCCCAATGGATTTTTTTATTCTGTGGCCTCTATCCCCTGAAACTGGATATCACAATTTTTTGGGGGGGGGTCAAAAGTTTGTGCTCAGAAGGATTTGAACGAGGGTTGGGTACAACAAAGCCATAGGTCAGGCGCTGCCGGCAATCTGTCGGCCAGGAATCAAACCGCCAACATGACTGTTGGCGGCCGATTGCATTGCCACTCGACCGCTGACTGTTCTGCTACGCATTCGGCTCCCCACTGCTTGTAGCCGAGCCCGCCACTGAAAAAACCCAAACTGTGTGTTTCTGTCTGCCTGTTTGCCTGCCTGCTTGCCTGACTAACTGACTGATTGGCTGACTGTCAGCCTCTCTTCGAGGTGCACTGCCGAAGGCAACAGAATTAGTCGAAGCCCACCTCCCCAACCTCCCATATCAGTCCCACCCTGTGTTGCAGCTGCTTTGCGGCATTTCAGACCTGTATTTTTGGCTGCTTGTCCACCCCTCCCCAGGATGTTGTCATATACGCCATGGTGCACGTGCACATGCTGTGCATCTACATAGGCAAAAGCGCACTGCCACTCCTGCAATGTTTCGGCGAACATGGCACCACAGCAGATGCCTGTGTGAAGGACTCATCTTTCCATGACATGCTGCGCACCATTGGACTGGCCGAATGGACACCCATTCTGCTGCAATTCACCTCTGATGAAATTCAGGCTTGTTTTCTGGAGAGAAATTGGTGGTACCGTCTTCAACGGTGGGCCCAGAATGACTGCGCCCGTGCCGTACTAGGTGACACCTCGCCTACAAAAAAGCCAGTGCTCCAACACTCGAAACGCTTATACACACGGACACGCCAGCTCCTGACTGCCACCCAGGATAGAGGTTTTGCCCATCGCCATGCAGTCAATCATGAGCTCACAACACTGGCGACATCCATGCAAATACCCCTCATCCATATCACAGCTGTGTGTGTCCCTTACCTGTCTCCTACACAAACACCTGCCACCACACGCGCTATTAACAAAATAGTCCACCAGATAAGATCAATATTGCACAGCGACAAGCAGTGCGTGCAAGCATTGTCATTACACGCACTGTCCCTGTGAACAGCTGTTGCACATTTGAATCTGTGGCCAATAGGAGTGCACTACAGTCCGGTACTGTGACACCTGCAGTGTATAATTGTTTGTGAAGTGTAAATCACCCCGAAGAGAGGTTGTTAGATCAAGTGCAGGCGCGGACCCGTACACCCCCCCCCCCCTTTATGGGGATCGTTCGCGTAACATACCTGAAGGCATGATATTAACCCCTTGTAAAATCATTATTTGGCCTGACAAAACGATCCCCCAATGGATTTTTTGATTTTGAGGCCTCTATCCCCCTGAAATTGAATGTCACATTTTCGGAGTGGGGGGGGGGGGGGGTTGGGGGGGGGGGTCAACAGTTTGTGCTTCGAAGGATTTGAACCATCCTCAGATGAAAAAGAAGAATGGATCGGTCGACCCGCACCGGCAATCGCCGGCTGGGATTCAAACTGGTCGACCCGCACCGGCAATCGCCGGCTGGGATTCGAACTGACGCCGGTTGCGGCGACCAGCGAGTGTTCCACCACTCGACCGCCAATTCCCCCTGTCTAGCTGGGGTTCCCCACTGTTTGTAGACGTAGTCCGCAACTGACACAAAGCCAAAGTGTGTGTTTCTGCCTGCCTGTTTGCCTGCCTGCTTGCCCAACCGACTGCCTGACTGACTGCTTGCCTGACTGACTGACTGATTGGCGGACCGGCTGCTTGCCTGCCTGACTGACTGGCTGATTGGCTGACTGTCAGCCTCTCTTCGAGGTGCCTTGCCGAAGGCAATAGAATTTGTGGCCTCTGCGGCTGTGAGGCCACAATATTGGCTCCGCAATACCTGCAATACCCCTAGCTATGCGATACAGATGCGTGTGCACGAACGGTACCATTCAGCACAAAGCAGAAGTGCAAAGCAAAATTCAGTGAGAAACACTCTTCAGTGACATGTCATAGGCGCCTTTTGCTGCAGTAGAAGCAAACACAGGGAGTGCAAAGTGGTTCCACTGCACCCAAGTCCTATGAACTATATTTTGGTTGATTCATTTGTCATCGGACACTGTTGGCCCCCTCCCCGATGGATTCCCCAGTCCACCCAGGGCTGCTCGGAGAGAAGACGAGAAACAGATAATGCAATAGGCAGGTCAAACGACCAGCCGGATCAGGCTCCCTGATGGCGCAGGTGCCATGAAGCGTACCAGCTACCATGCCAATCGGCTGACTGCTGGAGTCACTCTGTGAGGTCCTGCACTGTGTCAGCTAAGGACTGCGGCAGGCATGGCACAATAAAAAGGACCCACTGTAGGGTGCGTCTTTGCCAGTAGGGGGTGCATTGCAGCCTGCATGGACGTGTGCACGGCGTGCAGGGGGTACCCCAAAAGCACCGCCAAGTGCATCCACATCACAGCCGACAACAGAAAAGCGCCCCAAGAGTGTAAAAATGGCAGGGCATTAGACAGGGCCACTAGGAAGACATTTGTGGTACGGCGGGTGTTGGTGGCCCAAAAACTCTGCAACGGGGCACCAAATTTGAGACAGCCTGGGCATTCGAAGCATTAGGGTGGACGTGACAAAAAACTGCACTTGGGGACACGGCAAGACACACATACACCGACCAGAAGTTGTCATTTCACCTGCATGGCAAACTGCCGCTGGGTTTTCGTTGCGGCAGCGGCATAGAACATCCTTGGTCCAGGCCATTTCCCAGGTCTGGCATACCTTGTACATGGTGGTATGTGGCATTGGCCCCTTGGCTGCTACCATTACGTTGTCTCTGAATTGCTGCAGGGCAACTACATTACCCCCCTCTCCCCTTGTAAAAGCTACGCCCTCGTGCAAGCTACAGCGGGCATAGGGACCATATTAATTTGGTACCCAATTTGATTCAGTACAAATGTAGTGCAACCACACACGACATTGTGGCCGTAGCTTAGAAAGGGGTTTGGTGACAAATTTGCTAGTTACATAGGGTCATGAGCACATTTGTTGTGAGTGTTTGCCAAATTGAACCCACATAGCTCTGATTTTGGGGATATTTGTGCATTATATCCCCGTTTCTTGCACCAGCTCACCATGCAATCTTCTCTTTTTTGAACCTGGGCGTCTACGGCCTTGTCCAAGCTACAGTTGGCAAAGGGACTATATTAATTTGGGAATTTTGCGTAGGCAGCGCGGGGGGGGGGGGGGGGGGGCGGTTGACCACAGGGCAGGGACCACAGCAGGGCCCCTTCTGTGGTCACCGGCATGACACCCATGCATGTGAGGAGGGTGACAGACTGTTTGCAGGCCCGACCGACTAAACCGTACATGGTCTCGGCGTGCATTTCGGCTTGGCGTACATTGGGCCCGCCGACCGGCCGGCCGAATGTATGGTCCAATCCGTCAGCGCCCCTTGTGGACCCCTCCCCCCCAAATTCAATATTTTGCCCCCACATTTTGCTCCCAAATTCCGCCCTGCCGCTCATCACCTTGCCTTGTCTTTGTTAGGAATACGTGCTTGATGGTTAGGTTCCGAAAAGGTGCGCTAAATACGGTGCACGCTATGGCAAATTTCACACTAAACAAGGCACGTCTCATCCAACGAAGTTAGACAAATTCTGGAGTGATGCAATTGATACCGTTCATGCTGTAGCAAATTGGAACCAAAATCAGCTTGCATACTCTTTTTCACTTTCCCCCCTTTTGTCATTATATTGTCCTACAGCCTCTACCCGTCTTCATGGCCGAAGTATATTCTATAGTGGTTCCGCCACTACCTCAAAAGAAGTGCAGGCCCATGCTTGTACCAAGTGTCCGCTTCATCCCGGCAAGCACTATGTATGTGGGAAGTGTGGCAAGGTTTGTGGGAAGCCAGATCACATGGTTTCTCACTTGAACACGTGCAGGCTTGCGCAAGAAAAGCCACAACCTCCCGCCCCACGCCAAGCCCCCCGCGCCGCCCCCCGTACTACTTTGGGTGGCACATCACCTCCGCTAATGGTGGCCACACTTGGCATCCATCCACCTCTCGCTGCCCCTTTTCGGGGTACGGTGAGGCCGCTGCTTGCCATTGGGTTTTACGGGGTACGGAGTCCCAAATAATGATGATGAAGGCGGGACCCACACCTTTCCAAGTGCAGCACTACACGTGTACGAAAGAAAACCACAGGAAGCCTGATGCCTCCAGCTTCTGCCGGATTAATGCTTGGCACCGCTACCTCAAGGATGAAGTCTTGAACGATCCGCCATCCGACCGTCCATGTGTGTTTGTCATTGTCATTGTCACCGCACAACAAGGTGGTATGACTTATTGTCATACGTGCGGGCGCAAACATGCGGGACAAACACGTGGACAAGTGACATTCGTCGGAACATCTTCTTTTACTAGCATTCTCAATTGGAGGCTGAGATGGTGCACTGCACTACTTCAGAGGCTAGCTCCAAGAGGGCCCAGCAGGCTTGGGCACACCATAGGGCGATCAAAAATATGAAACGGGCCCAACGACACCTGAGACGCTTCCGAAAATGCGCAGTACGTGGCCGCTCTACTTTCTTCAATGCCCTAAAGTGGTGGCTGATCACCCCTTTCCGCACGACCAGCCCGCAACCCGACAC
Source organism: Eutreptiella sp. 'Long Island Sound 2002' (assembly GCA_964036045.1). Taxonomy (NCBI): domain Eukaryota; phylum Euglenozoa; class Euglenophyceae; order Eutreptiales; family Eutreptiaceae; genus Eutreptiella; species Eutreptiella sp. 'Long Island Sound 2002'. Next base: position 30,106,414 of record OZ038382.1, read on the forward strand.
GACCTCGGCCGCGGAACATCTTCCGCACTTCGCGGGGGACCCACCATGGAGGCCGGAAGAGGCCAAGGATCGTCTATCACAAGTCTTAAAACCAGGACGACCAGTACGCCTAGATCCTCCCTCTTGGCAATCTATCACAAAAGCGCTACGCCAACCCAAGAACAAGGCGGCAGGCATGGACCACGTGGCGCCAGACCTGAACTGTTGGTTACCTAGAGAACTACAGTGGGACCTTTACGTAGCGGTGCGCCATGTGTGTGAAAGCGGCGACGTGCCGCACCACTGGCTGCAGGCCAGAATAGCCATGATCTACAAGTCTGGCCCCCCTGAGGCGGCCCGCAGTTACCGGCCCATTAGCATAGCCACGGGGATGTACTCCATTCTGGCCCGCCTCATATTGGACACCCTGCGAGGGCCCATCGACGCGGCACTCTCCGACCCCCAAGCAGGATGTAGGCGAGGCTATACCACATCGCAACAAGCCCTCCGCATATCGATGCTTTTACACCAATACGGGGACGGAGCGCTGGTATGCCTCCTGGACATCGCAAAAGCATACCCTAGCATGCCCCATGAGCGCCTCACCTACGGACTCCGGCGGCTTATTGGAACCCCGGCCCGCATCTACAACATGGTGGCCAGCATCTACGCACACAACACAGAGGTGTACGGAGACGTCCGTTTTCCGTTACGCCGTGGCATCAAGGAGGGGTGCCCCCTGTCCCCGGCCCTTTTTGTTTTGGTGTATGAGGCCTTCCACCAGACTCTAACTAGGGAATTTCCCAACAGCACCATAATGGCCTATGTTGATGACGTCGCCATCATCTCCCCGAACCAACGTGAGATGCAACACGACCTGGAGCGCGTCAGTGAGTTGTCTGTCATACTGGGCCTCAAGACGAACCCTTCAAAGACACACGTGTACCGTTGGGGCCCACCGTCCTGCCGTCATGGTGTGGCGCGAAGAGAGCCCCCGACCAGGGACGCCATCACGTGGGGCGATGCGCGATTGCCGCTACAACCCCCTATATTCCACTACCTTGGTCACCTTCTGGCACATCCGACCTGGGAACAAAAGGCACGTGATGACTTCGTGGGGAAGGCCGCAGCTGATCTGGTGCGAAACCAATACCTGCCACTGAACGCTTTCGAGCGGGTGCAGCTGCTGACCCCCCTCCTGATCCCATGGTGGGTGTACCGCACCTTGTTTCTCCCCAACGACTCCATGTTCAAAGCCATGGACTCCATGTACTTGCGGTTTGTGCTTATGGCGGAGGGCATGGAACTCAATAAGATCGACGTTCACAAATCACACAACGTCCTTCATGTTAGTTCCCCTCACCGCCTGGGCGGAATGGGGTTGCACCACCTGTTCAGGGCCCACAGGGCATGCTTCATCACAACGGTACAAAACACGTTACACTCACATCCGGGATCCATTGGCTGCGATATCAGCACAGAATACCTCTCCCGAGCGGTGTCTATCCGCAACTACCTGGCTGTACTCACCCAGCTGGGTGCTCGCACCGCACTTCACATAGCACTTCCGCCGCGGCCGGCCGGGGGGCCCAACTCAATTGACAGCGAAAGTTCTGATGACGGCGTCCTCCTGTCAGCCCACAAAGAACAGGTGGGATGCCCTCCACACGCGCCACTACCACGGTGCCACGAAGACCCCTCGACGGGCACAGTGCCCGCGGGATACCACCCTGTCACCATCGCGGGCATACCGTGCTACTCAAACCAGCAGCCGCCAACCGGAACGTCCCTATACTCCGACGGCTGCCTTCAAATAGTTGAGATTGCGGGCTCGGAATACCAGGGGGCGGGGCGCAGCAGTCACCAAAGGGCCTCTTCGCATCCTCGCCCGGATGGCGGGCCCGCAATAGTCCTACAGAGCTGAAATGTACGGAGCAGCCAATGGCGCAACCATCACATCCGACGGTGACACTCAATATATCTACAACATGGCCGTCACAAAATGCGCTCACCGCCGACCCATGCATGAATGTTCCGATGCCGACATCCGCCACAAAGTGTGCGACCAGATGCAACACAAACGCGTCGCCGCGGACTGGATCGCCAGCCACCGTCTTGAGACGGAGGCACGCAACGCGCAAGAACGCGAACAAATTCGGCGCAATGGGGAAGTAGACCTGCTCGCCCAGATGGCCACACGCCGTGCCGGACTATGATCTCCGGCACCCCGAAAATATTGCGATATGCGGCGAGCCCGGCCCCACTCCGGCACGGAAGTCGATCCTCTAGCGGAGGCGTGTTGTCACTTTCGACGGTGCGCACCGGGTATCCTGGCTGCCGATGCGCGGGGACCGACGCATGCTCTGTGTTGAATGGCTCTGGGGCGAAATACGATGGGATGGGATGGGCGCGCCGTGGGACCATACCACCCCCAAATGCCCCCTCCATCACGGTACCACTGTCCACAAACACCTCATACACTGCATGCGTTGGAAAATCGCATTTCGCAACATGTGGCTTAGCACCTGGGGACCGTGGCAAGATACGGTAATTGAATATGGTGGAACAGGGCTTCGGCGGCGGACCTACACCATGTGTCCTGCCTTCGCATACCACAGTCCGGACTCTGTCCTCCGCAATCAAGTAGGGTATACAGGGCCCCGGGAGAGAACATCGCGGCGGGATGGCCGCGCCTCTCAAGAGGCATCCCACCGCAGAGTGGTGCGCACATGGGACCGGCCGCAGCCGTACCACACTAGGGGGGCGTACCGTGCGCTGTGCGCGCGCTGTATAGGTTCAATCATAACCCTCATTTCCCGTATATTGTGACCCATTTCACTGATGCCATGCCAATCAGTTCTATTGGTGGTGCTCTTTCCGATATACTGTTCAACCCCAAGTATGCGGGTTGTGTGTGGAAGATTACCGTGGCCGTGGATAACTTGGGTAACATTGTATGGATATGCCCTGTCCTACCCGGCACTAGTGCCGATGTTAAGATATGGGACAAGTATGGGCCGCAACGTACCAAGGGTTGTTTCATGGAGTTTGAGGTTGGTGCGCATGATGGAGCATACAAGGGGCGATTGCATTTACATGTCCCTTTCATTGGTCGAAAGACTTTGACCATGCGGCAGAAAACATATAATGATGTGCATGGGTATTATAGGGCACGGGTGGAACACTTGTTTGCCCACCTTTGGTCTTGGAGAGTAGTGCGTGACATTTGGCTGGGGTCCCATCAAGACTTGCATGCCAACACACGCATACTTCTGCACTTTTCACAATTCATGTTGCGAAGGCAGAAAAGGTATCAACCTTATGGCCCATGGGAGCACATTCCTTCTTCCATTTGGATAGAGGAAGAGGCCCCTGAGGTTGATGAGGAAGAGGAGGATACTTTCCTTTGCCAAGTTTGTGGCAAAAGGGACACACTGGAATGCTCCACGTGTGACCTTTACTTGTGTAGAGGTTGCATGGATGAGCGTACTTGCGATATTGATGTTCCCGAGTAGCCCCTAATATATTTTCAGGTGTTCTTTAACACCCGCAAGACAATTTTATTGTCTACATTGCATTGTTTTGGACATTGGATAATTCTGAGAACACCACACGTTTGAATTTCGGACTTTTGAATTGCTCATGCATGCTTCTAGAGGTGGCAGGTTTTCAGGGCTGTTACCGGGGTAAACACCGTAATAACTGGCGCTGTGCAAAAATGCCCCGTAGGTCATGGGCGGTGAAATATCTCGACCAGTGCCTCTGTTCCAGTGCCGCAGACCCAGGGGCACAACAGGTAGCCTCGGTGATGCAGTATCTGGCCCAGCCTTGGTTTCTGCATCAGCGTGCCGTTCCCGGGGCCTCAGTGCTGGATTCATATAACGACGTGCTAGATGATCTGGTGCGGCAATCACGGCACTGGCACTCCCTTCTGCGACGTGCTAGAGTGTGAACCACCTCCGTAGACTAGCACTACCGGCGGCATAACCGAAGGGTTGAGCTCTTTTCGGTGATGAGCCAGTTGTGGGCATCTGAGCGCGCCGCCCACCGGGTGGAGTCGCCTCTACCTAAACGCCAGTGCCGCACAAGGCTCGGCATCGTGGGCTAACGCCCGCCACCGGACATGGCCCCTGCAAAGCGACGAAAGCTTGTCACCCTTGAGGACCTCTGGGGAATGGCACACACGTAATCCAGCATGTCCTTTATCCCCCCTTAACTATTACGCATTATAGGCTTGCCATATGGCGTGGCGGTTTTGCCTACCACATCACAGAGCCCTCTGGTGTACGCATGTGAACTCTGGGTCCTTGCCATGTGCCCCGCGTTGCGGGGATCCACTGTATCATATGCTGGAGTCGCCCACTTTCCCAAGCACAGTCTTGAGTACTCTTTGAACTTCTGGAGTGAGTAAAAAAAAAAAAGAAATAGCACCATTTACGGCTGTTGGGCAGTGCCTAGTGGAGACGTCCTTCCCATACCATGCGCCTGATGGGGTGTGGGTGGGGGTCCTAACCGGGCGGGGGCGGGGGGGGGGGGGGGGCGCACGCATTGTTGTGCATTTTCAGAATTTGGCTTGAGTGCATGATTGTGAGTTTTTGTGGTTCATGTTTTGGTTCATTTCCCTCAATCCAGTTTCGCGTTCTGTGCATTGTGGACAAATTTGTCGAGCAAAAGGCACCTTCAAAAGTTCCCACTATTGAAGACGATTTATGGGATGATGCAATACTTCCAATGTCCGAAAATGAGGATGATACTGGAAAACTAGATACATGGATAGCAAGCCCCCCCCCCCCCGTGTCTAAGCTACAGCCTTGTCCAAGCTACAGCGGGCGTAGGGAACGTATTGATTCCGTACCTAATTCAATTCGGTACGAAATGTAGTGCTACCGCAGAAGACATGGTTTTGGTGACAAATCTGCCAATTACATGGAGTCATGGACACATTTGTTGTGATTGCTTGCCCATTTGAGCCCACAGAGCTCTGACTTTGGGGATATTCGTGCATTATCTTCCCCTTTCTTGGTGGTGTGTGTGTGCTGGAGTTGTATGTGTCACGCGCAAGCCATGGCCTTGTCTAAGCTACAGTAGGCGTAGGGACTGTATTATTTCCGTACTTTTGTGTAGCTTAGACAAGGGGGGGGGGGGGGTACTGCTGTTCCCTATCAAATGATACACGTCGTACAAAATTGATGTAGATGTGCAATGGCGATATTGAAGGGTGAAAACACTGTTGGCTGGATCCCATCACTTGTATTCTGGTTTGGATGTATTGTGCATTTCTGTGCAATTTTGTGCATTGCATTTTCCAAGGTCTTTTTGTGCATCCCGCCCCCCACCTTGGCTTTTTGCCATGGGATGTAACCCCCCAGCCCCCCGTCCCCGTTTCTGCGATTTGGTGATGGCGCTGACTCTGTTGTGCAATTTGTACCACTTACATCGCCTTTGACCCATTCTCTCATTCCTGACACATTCAAACGCTTGGAGGTCTGAAAATGGATCCCCCGCCAGATGTGTGATGCTCCTACCCCGGGGGTATGAGCACATCATGCCTTTTCTACCCCCACTGCTGCCCAGGGGCGCGTGACCTCACCGTGGTTTGGGGGTGAAACCGGGGGGGGTCCCCCCCGGGCTAACACGCAATCTGGGGGGTGCCCTGGTCCAGCCGCGGCGGCCAGGGCACGGGATCGCGCGCCCCACCCCTCGCCGGCCACCGTGGGAAAGCCACGATGGCACAGGGCGGGCTCCACCGGGGGGTGGCGGTATGCGGGAGTAACCCGGGTCCCCCTGTGACCCAGCTCCTCCAGGGCTCGTGTGCGCTCCCCTACCCCAACCCACCGCACCTTGTGCTCTGCACAGGTACATCATGGGGTGGGGATATCGTCCTATCCGACGCCCGTCCGGGCCTGGGGCACAACCACTATGGCCTTCGGCCAGGGGCCTGATGTCACGGGGGGCTACCGGTCCTGCCCTGCGATGCAATGCGGGGCAACCGTGACATCAGGCCTCACAGCCACGCGCCCTGCTGCACCCGGCGGGATGCCTCGACCGGAGCTGGGAGGTGGTGGAATAAAGGGGAGACAGCATCGGGGCGGAGGTAAGGGCCAGCGCCTGCCGCTACGGTGCTCACTGCGCCGGGGTAATGGCACCTGCCTGCAGCCTCGACGTCTGGCTCCCCAGGAATTGCTGTGAAACAAGGGGAGGCCCCCCGTTACTGTTCCTGTGCCCGTGATAACGTGGATGGGCGCCATCCCCTACCAGCGGCGTACACTATCCTGAAAGAAGGGGAGGCCCCCCAGGTCGCGGGACTTGTGTGACGTGTGAACTTGGGAATAAAAACGAAAAGTTTCTGAAATAAGGGGAGGCCCCCCCGTGCCCCCCATGCCGGGAATCCCACGTGGGGCGGCCGGTCGGAATACGATGGATGAAATTGAAATAAGGGGAGGCCCCCCGGGTTCCTACCACCGGTGACGCCAACAACGGCGCTGACAATTTGAAGGATATATGAACCAAGGGGAGGCCCCCCGGTTGTTGTGCCGTGGAGGGGCGCCATCCCCTCCCGGCGAGAAGAGGTGACTATTATGGAACCGAGGGGGGACGCCACCCGTCAAGTATTTTTCCTTCCCCCACACAGCGGCGGTTACACCCGAGTCCCTCCGGTCCAGCCTGGGCCGCGGGGGGATAGGGACGCCCCGTGGGTTCGTCAGGTATTTTTCCTTCCCCCACACAGTGGCGGTTACACCCGAGTCCCTCCGGTCCAGCCTGGGCCGCGGGGGGATAGGGACGCCCCGTGGGATGTCAGGTATTTTACCTACCCCCACACAGCGGCGGTTACACCCGAGTCCCTCCGGTCCAGCCTGGGCCGCGGGGGGATAGGGACGCCCCGTGGGTTCGTCAGGTATTTTTCCTTCCCCCACACTGCGGCGGTTACACCCGAGTCCCTCCGGTCCAGCCTGGGCCGCGGGGGGATAGGGACGCCCCGTGGGTTCGTCAGGTATTTTTCCTTCCCCCACACAGCGGCGGTTACACCCGAGTCCCTCCGGTCCAGCCTGGGCCGCGGGGGGGGATAGGGACGCCCCGTGGGTTGTCAGGTATTTTACCTTCCCCCACACAGCGGCGGTTACACCCGAGTCCCTCCGGTCCAGCCTGGGCCCCGGGGGGATAGGGACGCCTCGTGGTTTCGTCAGGTATTTTTCCTTCCCCCACACAGCGGCGGTTACACCCGGGTCCCTCCGGTCCAGCCTGGGCCGCGGGGGGATAGGGACGCCCCGTGGGTTCGTCAGGTATTTTTCCTTCCCCCACACAGCGGCGGTTACACCCGAGTCCCTCCGGTCCAGCCTGGGCCGCGCAGGGATAGGGACGCCCCGTGGGTTCGTCAGATTTTTTACCTTCACCCACACAGCGGCGGTTACACCCGAGTCCCTCCGGTCCAGCCTGGGCCGCGGGGGGATAGGGACGCCCCGTGGGTTCGTCAGGTATTTTTCCTTCCCCCACACAGCGGCGGTTACGCTCGAGTCCCTCCGGTCCAGCCTGGGCCGCGGAGGGATAGGGACGCCCCGTGGGTTCGTCAGGTATTTTTTCTTCCCCCACACAGCGGCGGTTACACCCGAGTCCCTCCGGTCCAGCCTGGGCCGCGGGGGGATAGGGACGCCCCGTGGGTTCGTCACGTATTTTTCCTTCCCCCACACTTGGCTTTCGGACCATCGAGGCCCCCGTCGCTGAGGCGAGGGGGCCTCCTACGCTTTGGGACCACTGAGGCCCCCGCCGCTGAGGCGAGGGGGCCTCTTTGGCTTTGGGACCACCGAGGCCCCCGCCGCTGAGGCGAGGGGGCCTCCTTCGCTTTGGGACCATCGAGGCCCCCTCCGCTGAGGCGAGAGGGCCTCCTTGGCTTTGGGACCACCGAGGCCCCCGCCGCTGGGGCGAGGGGGCCTCCTTTGCTTTGGGACCATCGAGGCCCCCTCCGCTGAGGCGAGGGGGCCTCCTTCGTTTGGGGACTACCGAGGCCCCCTCCGCTGAGGCGAGGGGGCCTCTTTCGTTTTGGGACCACCGAGGCCCCCTCCGCTGAGGCGAGGGGTCCTCCTTGGCTTTCGGATCATCGAGGCCCCCGCCGCTGATGCGAGGGGGCCTCTCTCGTTTCGGGACCATCGAGGCCCCCTCTGCTGAGGCAAGGGGGCCTCTTTCGCTTTGGGTTCACCCAGGCTCCCTCCGCTGAGGCGAGGGGGCCTTCTTCGCTTTGGGACCATCGAGGCCCCCGACGCTGAGGCAGTGGGGGCCTCTTTGGCTTGTTGACCATCGAGGCCCCCGCCGCTGAGGCGAGGGGGCCTCTTTCGTTTTGGGACCATCGAGGCCCCTGCCGCTGAGGCGAGGGGGCCTCTTTGGCTTTGGGACCACCGAGGCCCCCGTCGCTGAGGCGAGGGGGCCTCCTGGGCTTTGGGACCACCGGGGCCCCCGCCGCTGAGGCGAGGGGGCCTCCTTCGCTTTGGGACCACCGAGGCCCCCGCCGCTGAGGCGAGGGGGCCTCCTTCTCTTCGGGACCACCGAGGCCCCCGCCGCTGGGGCGAGGGGGCCTCCTTGGCTTTGGGACCACCGAGGCCCCCTCCGCTGAGGCGAGGGGGCCTCTTTCGCTTTCGGACACCGAGGCCCCCGCCGCTGAGGCGAAGGGGCCTCTTTCGCTTTGGGACCACCGAGGCCCCCGCCGCTGAGGCGAGGGGGCCTCCTTCGCTTTGGATTCACCGAGGCGGGGGTTTGCGTGTCCCCTCCGCAGACGTGCGGCACTGCGGACTGGGGGGACACGACCGGAGGGTTAGAGGATGGCCCCGCGCACGGGCACCTTCGGCAGAAGTGCCGCGCGTTTGGGGGAGGGGGGGGGACCAGGCCACGGACCAAGCCCCCGTGTTCCGCCGGCCAAACGCCGCCCAGTCGGTAATACCTGGCGGCTAAGAGCCCACACCCGTGAGACTGCGTCCCCCTTCCCTTGGGGGGGTGGTGGACCGTGCCGGAAGTGGAGCCGGCGCTCCGCCTCGCCCCCCATTCCGTGCCCCTGGGAGGGGATCCGGCTACGTGTAGGGCGGGTGCATGCACGTAGCGCGGACCAGGGGACAAGGGGAGGAGACGAAGAGGAGAGCCGCCGCCATGATGCTTAGCCGGACGGGTTGGGGTGAAACCTCCCTCCCGGTCGCTTTCCAGACCGTGGAGGGCCGGCGGGCACCATGGGGATGTGCCGCGGGGGCGCCCTACCGGGGGACCGCATCTCCTCCTCCTCCTCCTCCTTTTCTACTTTCATTGTCACCCCACTGCCTTTGTGTGTCCATGCCGCACAGCATGACCCGTCCCAAAATCCCTGTGTTATTTGAAAATATGGTTGGTACCACTCCCTAATCTCTCCTTCTCTACCCAAGAAGTCAAATTGAATCTCAATTGTGACCACAAGAACTCAGATTTCCGTCCTACCTGAATCCTATCCAAGGCTTACCTAAAGGCCTATGAAAAATCTTATCACCAAACCCAGTCCTGAAGGGCATTCAGCCCCCCCACCATTCCAAACCCTGCTGGTCTGATGCCTTGGTCTGGTCCCTACATTTCTGCGCAGATGATGTTCAACAAGGTTGCATAGATTTTCGCATTACCATGACGGTCTTTCTTGATTCCTTCCCTTCATGGCACGGGAAGCAGGCCTTCCAGCAGTTTCCCCTCCATGCAACGCCCTGAGAAACGCAACTGATGTCAGTTATGTGCCTCCAAGTGAACCGGTTTCAGAAGCTCCTGGTGGGCAGCTCTGTTAAACAGGGTTAACCTTCCGCAGGCTCCATCCAGAAGAACGTGGATCTTGCAGCGATGCGTACTTTCTGTACATACAACAACTTTTGTTTTGTGCCGGGTGTGTATTTTTGGCCTTTAGCAAACGATCAAGCTCAAAGAGATGGCACGGCGCTTTGTGGCGATAAGTCAGTTGGGATGGTGGTCAGGCCTTTGAAAGCCAGTGCACAGTGCTGCTGTCTTGATTGCGACCCACTGCACTTGCAGTGGTCAGGTGTGGTAACGTGCTTCAATGTGATTTGCCCCCCCCCCCCCCTTTTTGGGCGTGGGACGGTTGCAACAAAGCACATTCCGTCCCCCACCGTTTCGGTGTGGCAGTGTGAGTAGCGAGTGGGACCGCATGAAACCTTCCCTCTGCACAGACCAGACCCAGTGCGCACACTGGCGGGCTGCGCGCTTCCTGTGGTACACAGATACTTGCATCCGATAATCCGATATCAGGGCTCCACCAAGGCACACCAAGTGCTCTGTCCCCTGTCAGGTTACAGGCGGCGCCCCCATGCAACTGTATTTTGTTTCGTTCCGGATGTTTTGGCGGTGGTTGTGTCTATGCCTCTATGCCCCCCCCCCCCTCCCCGCCCCAGCCACCACCAGCACAGAAAAGAACCCAAACCTGATGGACAGTGAAATCCAATGTGCTGTTGTCACACAACATCGGTTGTCCACTGTGACGGAGGATTTCCTCCACAACACCGACTAAGTGGGATGTATCAACCAACCCCCATTCCCCCCTTTTTTGTGGAACCTCCCCAACACACACCATTCAGTTGGTTCAGTTGATCTGATTATAGGAGCGTAGAAGTTGAACCTCGCAGTTTGAACATGATTTGAATTGTCTTGGGCGGCACACACCATTCAACCTCTCCATGCCCGAAGGACCCTACATCACTGGAATCGTTGTGATTTCAAATAATGATGAGCTGTGTAGGTAGCCCCGTGTGGGTGTGGAAATCCACGTTTCATGTCCTCATGCCACTACAATGTATCTCAGGGCTCGGGGACCCAATGTCAGCTTGGTCAAGGCAAATTTTTGGGTCAGGCTGCTGTAGCCCCCCCCCCTCCCCCCTGCGCAAGCACTGCCTTGTCCAAGCACTGGGACCCGGTCTGGTTTTCATGGTCAGAAACTTAGCAGAATGTCATTGTGTGCTGATTGTAGAGGGACAGAGGGGCTGTGTCATGTTTGTGATGAGTCGTCCTGCTCATAACAACATCATGCTTGGTACTGCAACCCACTGCTGTTTGTTTTGATGTGATTTTCAGCCACGATTAATGTCGTTACTTCTGGTTTGCCTGTCACTTACATCCGGTCCACCGGTGAGCAGGCGCCTGCCTATCGATCGTTCTACTCGTCACAATGATTTCATTCAATTGAAATGCATGAGGAATGGGCATGGGATTGAGCATCATGCCCCCTTTTACCGTGTTCTCTTCCCAATCCACAGCCCCTCCCCATCGTTCTTTTGGTACCCCACGTCGCGCGCCAGCACTGCCTTTTTCAAGCACTGGGACCCAGTCTGACCGCCGTTTTTCTGACTTTCCCGGTGCCTGCGCAAGGGAGGAGGGTAAGTCGAGCCCCAGGGCCAAGGGGAGAGGATTTTCTGCACTGTCGCGATTCCACGTGGATGGTGGCCATATGTGACTGGTGCGTACCAAAAAACCACCCGTTTTTTTTACCAAAAAAATCCCTACATATGGGCATGGGGACATTTTCTACTGCCAAAAAACCGCCGATGTATGGGCATAGGGACACTTTGCACTGCCAAAAACCTCCCCATATGGCACATGGGGACATTTTGCACTGCCGAAAAGCCCTAACCAACGAAAATACAGTACAAAGGCTTTGACGAATTTTGGCCAAGCCTCTGCTACCAGAAAAGCAAAATGGATTAGGACTCGGTTGAATAGTTTCTGGGAAAAGGAAAACATGTATTGATTGTCCCCAAGATGTATTTGTATATTTCTTTGTTTTTTTTTGTATCGATTGAATAAATCTCACATTGATTGTTATAAATTATGTTTGCATGATTGAGTTCATATGTTTTTGGGAGTGGAGGCACACGAGCAAAAATTATGAACTTCACAAAACTAACGAAACAAGTTAAACAACAACACAAGACTCAAGCAAAGCGAAGCAAGGCATAAGTAGACCCGATCCATTGCTCTTGATCATCTCTTTGTCAATGTTCCCCATTGAGGCAATGCACTCCACAGTATGGCACGTGTGCATCTTTATTCTTAATGCCAAATCTGTTTTAACCTCCGCCCCCCATGACACTAGGGCCGGGCTCACCACGGCATGCCTAGAGAAAAGGAAAGGCATGCACATAAACCATGGTTGTTAAATACATCACACACTCAATGATATGCTATGGTACATGGCAATGTTTCAAACACACACAGAATGGTTATGCTGGACCTACTTAGTTGGTATGCATATATGGAGAGCACGCATGAATGAATGAATGTGTGCATCGACAAACGTAATAAGTTAGTATGCTTATCAAACACCACGTGAAACTAATTCACTGACTACCACCACTGTAACGACCAGCATTCGTGAATGGTGCGGCGTTCAGTTTCTCCAAGGAGTAAATTAATCTACAGGCATTGCTATAATTCCGATCTCCATCACAATCTCTAGAAACCGCACAACACATTAATTCAGCAAAGTTAGCATGAGACGTATACTTCTGCGACGGCGACAGGCATCAAATGGAAACAAAATCGTGCCTATGACTAAAGAAGCCGCAAATAACTAACAGACAACATACAACAGTACCGCAGATGACACCAGAGCAACCTTGACAGAAAAACACTGAATATGTAGCTTTTCTAACTTTTGAGCCTTTTTTGGCTTCTTCTTTTTTTTTCACAAAGGGCTCACATTACACAACCCAGCACATTGGAAGAGCTAGCCATATAGTCGTTATGTAGGACACATTAAGTAATATGACTTTGTTGCGCTTCTGGGCTAAACAATCCACGGAACCACACCCCACGGAGACTCTGTATTGGGCACAACCTTATTTTTGGAGAAAGACGAAGTACGGTATGATGCTAGTGTTACTACTGTTAACCCTATCCGGGGACACTCTTTGATTCCAATTTGACAAATCCAAAACAACGGGACTGCGCCGGAAAATAATGTGTATGTCAAGGGTCCTCATTTGCATTCGTAACTATTGTGAGGTGGAGCGAGGGGTGGTGCTCCCGTGATGATGCCCAGTAGTAGGATACTAAATTCAAAGTGGGATATCTTGCCAATGTCTCGTGGGAAGCTTTTGGGGAGTCACAAATGCTGAAAGCCGGAAGAACCTCACTGAAGGAGGCGTTGATGACGATGACGGGGGTGAGGCCTGAGGTAGGTGCATGGGTGATACATCTTCAATTATTAGAAATGCAATTTTTTGCATTTGGAGGGGCCCGTTTTTTGGTGTTCCCATGCCAATTATGCCAAAGTTGCCAACCATTTCAACCATGCCCACAAGGTGACATGATTCAACACACATCACTGGCACTTTGACATGATATATGACATATCACGATGTGCAAATGTGGTGTATTGTTTCTGGATGCAAGCATTGGCCGATATATGACCCATGGGTACTACCCTTTTTGGACCCTAGGCCTTTGGGAGTCCAATGTAATGAGTGGGGGCATCTTTGGATTTTTTTGATGGCGATGCCTTTAGACCGTGAAGAGGTGTAGCAATAGGGCACTGTCTGGCCACAGATCATTTGAACGCATGCGCGTCGCATTGACGCAAAGCGGAGATTCGAGGTGTAGAAATGAACTGAAGTTATTTTTCATTCTTGTTATTTGACTGACAAATTTCATCACTGTAGATACATTGCCTGTTTCCGTTTTAGGCATGTGGCAGAAGAACCTTTAAATCACAATCAGTCGAGATTATGATTTTGTCCTTTGCAAGTCCTTGGGTGCCGTTGAGGTCCAGCATGATGATTTTGAACTACCACATTACAATCTAAAAGTACTGACGGAATTCTGAACAACTAGATCATCGCGGCGTACAATGCTTTGAAAGTGTCAGTACCGCCGAAGAACTATGTGCGCTGCTACTACAGCACCATGTTAGCATCGGAGGAGTTGCGTAGTCGTTGGTACACAACCAAGTTTCCGCACCGAGACTACAAGTACGGCCGCTGCGATAAGATGTCTCAGGTGCAATCACAAGTGCGTAAGATTGTGCTATAGTATACATGACTCTCAAAGGTCGAAGCGCGCTGCTACGTCGATTCGGACCAAAGACTTAGCCCACGCAAACTGCACCCCCTTTTGGAAGAGAAGGACCTAAAAAATGACCGCCCGAAAAACCAATTTTTTTGGACATTTGCAGCACACATGACCCAGATACCACCGAAAAAATACAATTTTACCCAATTTGCTGCTTTTTTCCACTTTTTGTTTATTGAAATAAACTATTATTTTGTCTGATTTGAAGGGTGTGTTTTACCAATCTTGTCTTAGGCGGCTCAAGTTGCATGGTCAAAATCACACCAAGTGCACCCAATCTGGACCATGCAAAAAAATAGCTTTTCACAGGCTCTGTTTTTTGAAAACAGAATATTAGTCGAAAGAAAGTATCTTTCTTACCATTTGTGCCATTTTGTGCCTTTTTTTGGACAGCCGAAAACAAAAGAAAACTTATTATTTCAGTGGAAAATGATGTTCTTTTAGCAGCAATTAACCAATGAATGCATTTTGTGTTCCCCTTGTTTGTGGGATGAACATGGTCTGCCGAGAAAATGATTGCAAGATCAAATTGTGTTCTTCATGTTCCTTGCATACCTAGAAAAAGGCATTATTCATCGAATTTGATGCGCGAGGCCTCGCGCAATCAAGACCAAAGAACATTAAAACAGATGCATGTTGGATTGAATATCAGTGCAAAGCATATGCAACATCTGGTTCAAGGGCTGCCCCATGCGCGAGGCCTCGCGCATACCTTGATAAACCACAAACCTCAGCCAATTTTTTTTCCTTTGGAAAGACAGCTTCAGGGTCGAGTGGTCTTGCCACCCACCCCAGGGTTTGATTTTTGATTTGCACTGCCCGAAAAAAAGAGGTATAGGTTGTGACTTTCAAGTTCTGCGACTGCATTGCAGTCCCATAGCGCGAGGCCTCGCGCAAAAAAAAGCCCAGAAAAACTATTTTTCTGTATCAATCTGATGGGTTCTCATCTGATAGCGCTGCTGCACAAACTTCACTGAAGCAACTGGTCACAACGGGTACCTAAATTGTCATTGAGTCATTGAAATTTCCCAGAAGCCGGCACCCCCGGAGGCAGAAAAACTCTTCTTGGGCTTGGGCTGCCCCTGCGCTTGGCAGACTGCTTCCCCCAGGGCACCTTCTTTACTTTGAGTCATAGTCAACAACGGGAAGATCAATTTTTGTGGCATTCTTGCATTTTACTCTCCACCAAATCAATTTTTTAAGCCGAAAAACACGCTCAAAAAAGTACCACGCATAGCGAATTTGTATTTTCTTTGCACAATTTACTTTGGTTATAGTCAACAACGGGAGGATCAATTTTTTTTTCAGCCAAAGGTACAGGGGTGGTCCCTGTCCAGCTCAGCATCCTCTGTTGAGTGGACATGCGTCATGTTCCACCAGTGATATTCGTTTTTTTGCTTGACACCCTGCATAGTTTTCGGCAGGTGTCCATCATCAGCAATGCTGAAGGATGCACCCTGTGCAACACCTCCAACGTATGTGCTCCTTTTGTTAGGAAGGCAACAACATTAAAAATGATTTCTTGAATCATCAATTAGATTTGCAAGGCTTGTTTAGAGCGCTGAATGTCCGCCCGCGTAAACATATGGTACCATGTCATCCAGTCAACGGTGCCTGTAATGTCACTCCAGTGTAGGTGCCTGCCTGATTCATAAATTCTACCATCATTACCTGGCTTTGGAGAGCAATGGACTGCTCCTTGCGCGAGGCCTCGCGCAAGAAGCAGTCCATTGCTCCAAAAAATGCATTTTTTGGACCCATCAGGACCAAAAAAGGGCCAAAAGTCCTGACATAAGAGGTCTTTTGGTGTTTCAGAAACGGCTTGATTTTTTGCAAGCCAAAATATTGCTTTTTCGGTGTTTTTTGAGGCCCTGTATTCGGGACACTTTCTGTCGTTTTATACCATGCAACTTGAGCCGCCTAAGCTTGTCGTTTTTGTATTTCAAAACCCAACTGGTGCGTGCCTGCTCGGGAGCTCATTTTCAAAAATGACATTCTGCGGGTCTCCAGTTGCACCTATGTTTGCCCTGCGAAATAAATTGCTTTTTTTATGTCCCTGAGTGCGCGAGGCCTCGCGCACTCAAGGTCATGGAAACAATTGTGTACAGAAGGCAACAAAAACAGGACAGGAAGTGCACAACATACGAACACTGAAATAAAAGCTCGGCAAAAATGTACAAGGCCTTGAGGGCACATAATTGCATTCGCGTCGAAGGCGACTGCGCGAGGCCTCGCGCACACATGACTGCAAAAAGAGGCGAAACACTTGCGTTAATGGTGACTTATTTCTTCTTCGGTCCAGCAACCTTAGCCAACCTGGAACCCGGGCTTCTTGCCACCGCACTGGTCCCACTTGGAGAGGCAATGGAACCACGAGACGGCTGGGCACCAGAACGCAAGGGCGGCTTGAACTCTCCACTAGCGGTGGCGGCAGTCTTCCCTTTCTTCTTCGGCTGTTCCTTACCAGATTCGGGGCTTGCATCAAAGTGAGCGGCGGGTGCCCGCTTGCGCTTCTGCTGGGACTCCAGTACTTGCTCCGTATCCTCCTCTTCCTCCTCCTCGTCGGCATCGTCGTCGTCTGATTCCGCGGGCTTGTCCGATTCCTTCTCTTTTTCTTTTGCCTGCTTCTTGCTACTCGAGGGGGTTCCCTTTCCGGCTGCAGTACCCTGCGTTGGTATAACGTTGGCAGTCTTCTTCACCTTGGCTTGCATTGTCAAGGTAGGTGCCGGCGCAACAGGCTCAGTGTCGTCAGCGGGGGCCTCAGTCACGACATCTTCCTGGACGGCCTCTGCAGCATGCACCTGCTGGTGTTCTTCATGCCCTCGGTTGCTGTCCAAAACCCACAGCGGAATGCCACGCTGAAGCCACTCTTCTTGAGTATCCCAAGTTGCAGCTGTTGCTCCCTGCTCCGTCTGATCAGCCTCCAACATGTACCGCATGATGATTGCATGCTGCAGAGCACCTCCAACGGCATTCCCAAGGTCTTTTTGCTTGATCGTTGACACAGCCAGAAACGCCAATTTAGTACGGAGGTCGGACATCGCAATCTTTGCGGCCATCGCAGGCGTGTCGTCCACAGCAACGACTGCATCAGAATACCCACTGCCCAAAAGATATTTGTCCAGGTACCACAGCACGTGAATCAGAGGCATGAAACCACCAAGGTTCTTGTTCTGCATCTCCTCGAAATGTCCAGCGGAATACGACACATAGTTCGGCAACTGTAAATGCGATGTATAAAGACGAATAACGGAGGCAGCAGTGCGCGAGGCCTCGCGCACACAACAGCATCGTAACAGGCGAAAGAAGCAGATATACCTGCTTATCCCAGCAACTCGTTGTTCCGATCCACATACAGTGCCCGTCGAACTGATACTTACTGCTGGGCACGGGACCCGATGACCAAGAGTATACCGGCAACCGAACATGGTAGAATGGCACTGTGGTTGGATCCTTGTCCTTATCCATACGCCAGAGCCTCTGTATGTCGCGGCCAATATGGTGCACAACATCAGCCTCGCCATAGAAAATGACGTCTTTCCCCAGCATCATCACATCGAACAGCCACTTCGGAACAAATCCTGCAGTGTCATATTCAACGAAAAGGTCAGCGTTGATGACCCACAACGGGTACTGCAGATCCCGGAAACGGGCTGGCGGTGTCTCTTCAATATCCTCAATACGGCAGGCCGTCAAAGAGAATTTGCTCCCTTGCTCGTCCTGCTTGGAGACATTGATCACATCGCCAGTACTCAGCTGTGTCTGTGACGGTGCCGATGACGGTGCCTCAGTCTTCATTTGCAGTTGTTTCCGCACGGCCAGCATCTGTGGTAATGGAGGTGCGCCCTTGTCCCCAGTCCGCCACAGAGGTGCATTGGTCAACGTCTTCCATTTTGGCCACGGCGACCGATACTTCGTACTTGTTGCGTCCGTCCAGTAACCCCAATTTCCCAGCCCAATTTTCAGTTGCGGCGTGCCCAGTGCTGGGACTTCTGCTCGGATCTTCGCATCGGCAGAGCGGTGGTTGAGTGCGCGAGCCCTCGCGCACTGAACCCGCGACACTGACGCATACCTGCGGTCTGGTTGACATACTGCTTATTGTCCGGATGGTCAAGATGGAAAAAAACCCATTGATCCGTAATCTGCGCGTCAATGTAGTTCTGGGTGGTGCGTAAGGTCGAGTCCTTCAGGTTCATGTGCGCACAGACTTTCTGCAATAAGCTCGGTAGATGCAGCCCCTCCAGCTTCTTGAAGGCATTCCTTGTAACTTCCTCTTTCCTGCTCTTAGTGTCGAGGTTCTTCATGCCAGTAACCGCCTCACGACCGCAGTAATACGCCAGGGAGAAGATGTCCCTCCAGTTCTTGAATGTCGAGTCCTGCGAGGGAAAACAGTGTCATGGAGCGCGCGAGGCCTCGCGCACTGTAACCGTGCGATACACGAATACATACTGTGTGTCCTGCTTCCTCCAAAGCCTCGGGTGCAAGAAACGCAGAGTTAACGGCAGCCTGGACAACAGCAATCTTGAACCGCTCGAAATCCTGTGGCTCTTTTTCCCGCTTCTGGTCCTCAATGTACAACAACATGTTGTGCAGCGCCTTGGACAGCGGAATCCACATCACAGACCGGCTGCCAGCTTGTTGCAATCCTGCAACCTTGGCCCGGATCCTCCAAGGCGTTTCGTACTTCAGAATGTCAACGTAGCAAAACTCCTGCCAGTCCTCCAATTCTTTGCCTTCTGCGAGACGCAGTTCCTGAATCATTCTGCATGTTTCTGTGCCATGTTGACCATTCAGAACGTAAAGTGAGACATCTGCAAAGCAAATCACGTACCGAAGCAAAGAGAAGAGATGTCGTTGATCGAACGCAAAGCGAGTCATACCACTATCCTCCCACGCCGTTACGCGCAACGGTCCAGCTGGTGGCAGTGCTTGGTATCCCGTCACTTTCCTGGCAACGTCGTCATAGTTGATGGATCGGATCTGTCCGCGCTCCTTGGTCCTGTCAATTCTCAAATCAGCAATCTTTACCTTCACGGCTTTACCAATCTCCTGCCGCAGCCACTGTAGCACGTCGACTGTGAGCTTCATCTCCGGTATTGGCTTCTTCTCACCCTTCTTTTTTCGTCCTTTCTTCGGCGTGTCCCCTTGGTTGGTCCCTGGTGACGACTCCATGGCCTCTGCGTCTGGTGCTGGACGTTCTGGCGACCCTGGTTCACTCATGATGCCAAAAAATACCTAAAAACGACAAATGGCATGACATGAAACACGGTCATTTGAACTCTGAAATCAGTCGAAACGGTATTTTGTAGGTCGTTTTCGCAAATCTGTTCCACAACTGTCTTTGTTGTGACTTAATCCACGGCACTTAGCGAACTACTCAGTGCGCGAGGCCTCGCGCACTCACATCGCATTACATACCTGTTTTTCGCAACGTTTAGTGCGCAAGGCCTCGTGCACTGCGGGCGTCAGTTACCGCAAGCGTTGCCGCACGTTGCGTGTTGGGGCTTCCTGTCTGTCGGCATCCATATCTGTTCTCCGCCCCACAACAGCATCCAGTTTCCGTTTTAGTTGGTTGGTGGGATTTGTTTTCTGGTCGATGACGGCATCTAGTACGCTGTGACCAAGTAGCCGGTAGTGGTCGTAACCAAGGGGTTGTGTAGGTGAGGGTGGAAATCTCGGTAACCTCCACGGCCACGAAGTTGCAACGGTGCTGACTCTGTCCGACTCCCATTCCACATAGGCCATGCAAATCCGGTCTGTCGCCAAAAATCTTGTCAGTCGTTGTCGCATCCTGTGTACCAGGTTCTTGGGAACGTTTTGTACCCCCACGTGTTTGCCACCAGGACGAACCTTTAGTAACAAGTAATGGTTTTCCACCTCCTCAACAGTAACAGAACCCGTGTTTCTCGCCTTGTCCCGCACCAACTTGCTCAGCATCCCTTCTCCAAACTCCTCTGAGTGTGCCTGACCGGGCAGGTCCTGGTGCCACTTGCTGTTGTACAACAATGTGCACATGATTGTGCGTTCGTACTTCAGTACGGTGTCACACGGTCCTCGACGCAGCCTCCTCAACAGACACAAACTCAACTGCAACACCTCCTGAGCTCGTGACCCTGTACCGTTGTTTTCCCCTGACCAGTTGCATTCCCGTACCACGTGGCCCAAGTACAACAACAACGGGCACCATTCCGACAACAAATGCAGAAGTGCGTTTGCCACTGCTGCCCTGTTGGCATGCGCAGTGTCACGACCACTGATCGCGGTTGCAGCTTGTGCCTTGCGCCGATACGGGCGTAGTGTTCGGGGTGTGGCAAGCATCAGCGCAGCAATAGTTTTTTCCATAACTATCAGTTTGGGGTATGATAATATGGTCGTAGCAGACCTTTCCGGAGGGAAGTTAGAATAGGCCAGAACACCCAAAACGTATGAGTAACAACGAACTTCTAGGCATGCCAGACACCGGAAGAAAACAGGCACGTAACGCAGGTACGCACGCATGTTCCATCGTTGGTTCTTGGCACCGTACAACAACTTTAGTATCCTGTAGTGTATGTTTTCGTCAACCAACAGCGGTAGAACTCTGTTTGTCTGTTGTGCTGTGTCCTTTGCAAAGTGTAACAAGTTTAGCAGACCAACACCACCAGTTACCTTTTCCTTTGACAGGGCAAACGGGCGCCACACCGGTGCCTGCACAGTCCTTGCATCCCTCGTCACATCCAACGGTGCTATCAAGTTTCCGGTGTCTGGTACACACCCATCTGCATACCCCATGTCGCGCAAAGTCTGGGGGATTCTTCGTTTACGCTGTTGCAAAGCCCTTGCAACTGTCGTTATCCGTGCTGCAAGGTCCTCAATGGCTGGATGTCCCGCCCAATACGTGAACCTCTGTTTCAGTTGAAGTACTGCCATTGCAGTACAGTTTTGCGACCGGTCACTTTCGTCTGGGTGTGTCGTGTATTGTGCCCGGTACCAGCTGTCTATCCACAGCGCGCAACACAACGAAAGCACCAGTGACCACGTTGTCTTAAGTGCTGCGGCTGCCTGTTCGTCCACTGTATCTGCGGCAGCGTATGCTTGCCCAAGTCGTACTTTTGTTCGTCTTTCTGTTTCTGTTAGGTACCCTGTTTTGTTTCCCGGTTTGTTCCTGTTTGGTACTGCCCGTTGACGCATCAACAGGTACAGGTTGCAGCCCTCCTGTCGCAAAATGCGCACCCAGCGCTTGTCCTCCTGCCTTTTAGCTGCTGATAATTTGTGGCGCGTTCTTTTGTTGAACCTGAGTCGCTGTGCAAATGTTAACACCAGTTGCGCCGCCAGGTTGTTTCTTTTGAGTCCTTTTCACAGGTCGTCTGCTGTTTGGTATGCTGGTTCTGCCGCGCATGCCTCTCGTAGTGCTGCTGCTCCTTTGCTTACTTCTGCTATTATCTGATGCGTTACGGATTTTCTGGCTCGAGGTGGCATTTTGCGTCTTTCTCTGTTGAATTAGATTTGCGCACATATTTTGGTTATCGTTTCGCACAGCCATCTTTAAGAAAAGTGTGTTTGAAAACGTCTGGCATTTTTCTGTCGTCATTTGTGGTGCGCGTGCTGCCGCCGCAAATTGTATTTGGTGTCTGCGTGCGCTCCGTTCCCAGTAACCGAAGACCGTTTTCGCAACCATAATTTCCTATTCTGTTTCCCTCTTTAAACCCAGTTCGAAAAAAAAACCATATCTATCGGGCAGCGAAGGCTACGGCCGCTTTTAGAATTGGACACGTCTGCCATTGAGTGGCCGTTGGAAAACAGCAAATCATTCCCCTGATCCCCTGAAAAATATGACGAAGGTTACCGATGTATAATCGACGGTCACAGGTGGTAGCCGTGAAAGGGAATGTAAATACCGGCGTAGCCTGACCTGCCTGCTTTTTCATTTTCTTCCGTCGTATAAGTGCGCGAGGCCTCGCGCACTGATTGTTTCCTTGGGACAATGTTCTATACCTCGTTATATCTGACCAACATGGTGTCTACACACACATACACCGGAAAAAGGAAATGCGTTTGTCCGTCTGGTACGGTACCTGCGATTGTACGCGTTATTTACATTCTGCAGGTAGGTAGGTAGGTAGGTATCTTCGGGAGCTCGGGATGCCTCCCTTGACATTGCAGGAAGAAGGCCTTACCAAGGGGACGTCCTGTCCCTCCCACTGCCCTATGTCAGGTGCCTCTTGAGCCGCTCCCGCATGTGCTTGGGAAGGCATTGTCGCGGCCACCCGGTCCATGTGTCCCAGGTGGGAGGGTGTCCCCACATGTGTCCATGGGTAGGGCCACATGCCCCCTCCTTTGGGCGGCAGCTCTGGGGGCTGCCCAGCCGTGTGGAGTATCTCCAACCACAAGGGGTATTGCTCCCGCTAGTCTACGGTACGACCGCCTCACCCTTGTGGCTTGAGTTGCGGGGCCTCTCTGCTTGGCAGGCGACCCCGATTCCGCAAATTCAATGCATAATGTGACCTGAGTGCGCGAGGCCTCGCGCACTCCGGATGCCTAAATTTGTATTTTATTTTCACTTTACAGTACATGTGTTTCCCCTAACATGGGAAGTCCGACAGTCATACACTTCCGATCCTCCTTGGGCAACACTATCCTACTTTTAATACCATGTGGGAGCTGCGTATTTCCGCAAACGCCAGTCCTTACGGGTTTTTAGGTTTCGTGATAAACTCCACTTTGAATATCTTGAGTGCGCGAGGCCTCGCGCACTCAGAACGCCAGAGAAATGTAAAAAACGTCGCATTCAGGAACACAGAGTTGCATAACACTAAAAAAGCAATTTATTTCACTACGTCTAAAACCACGTTCATTAAACATCCAAAATGCGAACCGGTCCTTTTCTGCGCGTTCGGCGCGCAAAACAGGGTGCAGTTTGCGTGGGCTAAGAAAGAGGACCGTGCGCAACTCTGGGATGTGACTGCTGGTACGGAACGTGCAGCATGGCGACGCCGCAGCAAGTCATGCAAGATGCAGAACCTGCAGTTGATGCGGCAGTTGACTCCACACCAGGGCGCACAACCGCAGTTAACTGAGCACAAACTTTTATGCTGAAAAAAATGCCAGGTATGCAGCCCTGGATCAATACTGTTGTAAAGTTGCAGCTGTTGATATGGTTCTCACTTCTGGGGAATACCCAGAACCTCTGCACCCGAGGGCGCTAGATGTGCAGTGCGTAGAGCGCTCCTCTGTGCCAGCGTCCACCCCGCCAACACCGAAGAAAAGTCAGCAAGGGGAGTCTTACATGTGCTCCAACGCAGCAGCGCACACTCCCAAGCCGTGTGCATCATAAGTGCCACCCGGTCCAGGACCTACGGTTGACCCTGTTTTACCCTTGCTTTGCACGCTGTGCCACACTTTACAACAGATGCGAGCCTCTGAGGCACCATTTGCGTCCGAGGCGCCACACCCTTATACACAGCGATCAATGCGCAGGCGCACACCCAGAGGTAAGGGAGGAGCAAAAGGAGCAACAGCACCCTGTGAGTAGACAAGGCGATCCTTCGAGATTACCAGATTTTGACACCTACTTAGTGTGACGGCGAAGGGTGTGCAACGCATGGAGCTTTGATTCTTGCTGGGTGTGCCGCAGCGCTGTTCGCTAGCTTGGTTTTGCCGCCCAGGGTTTCGCGGGCTAACCTGTGTTGGCAGTGAAGGGCGTCGTCTTGCCCTGAGTATGAGGCTGGAGGTAACAATGCATTTATCGAGAACAGCAGCCTCTACGCGCTGCGTGGTGCTCTCTGTCTGTTTGTCCTAAAGCTCCGAGTCAGGTGCATGTGCTGATGGAATCTCCTGTGACTGTAAAATTGAGTTATGGACCAGCGCCTCTGAGGGCGCTGAAAAAATGGTTAGCTACCTACGTTGTTGGTACTCCGGCACGCCTTTGCTTTATCTATTGCCAATTTTACCTTGACGCATCTGTGCGTATCTATATCTTCCGACAGGGTTCCACATCCTCCAGTGGAGGGAGTGGATTTTTGTAAGCAGTGTATATGTGCAAGCTTTCTTTGCATGACCAGATAGACACTGATGTTTGCTTTTGTTTCATTTTCTGTGAACAGTTAAGTAAAATTAAGACGGAGCACCATGTACAATATTACGTGGGTTCCCATGTCGACAGCTTTGAGCATATGTGACATTTCAGTCATGCCTTGTTTGCTGCTTGCATACCCCTTACGTGGTGCAGAATGTCTGCTGCTGTTTGATTTTACACCGAGGTGCACAGTTATATTTTAAACTTTGCCGAATTGTTGAAAAAACTGTGAAAGCAGTTTTGACAAACCGTTGTGAAGGGGCTTTTGAAAAACTGTGAAAGCAGTCTTATAAAGGCCTTTTTGCATTTCAAGGTTTAGATACTTTTGTTGTTGGATATTGTAATGGGCACTGAGTGCCTATGTTAGTTTCTAAGCATGGTGGTGCCTGACAGCCCTCCAGAAGGCTATCAGCTTGCACAGGAGCACTTTCATCACACCAAAATTGTGTTTCCAAATCAAAGTCAAATGTTGTTTAGCAAAACAACACCAAACGTATACGGTGTCCACTCAGACCATTGCCATGAGTCTTTCATCCCAAATTCCACAATGCGAATGCACACAAAACTGCGGTATCAGATGTCTGTGGTCTCAAACAAAGGTCATGAACAGTTTGATTCCACTGAAGCTGTTCTTCTTGCCATGAGCTTTGTTACTCCATCAGTGGCGGGTCCATGCACTCAGAGAATTTGCAACTGCTACGGCATTAAAACAAACTGCCTGACAGAAAATAGAGAAATACAGAACATGTTCAACCATCAATCGTAAACGCACAGATGATAACAAAATCTTGTCAGACAATCGAAAAAAAAATTTTATCATCGTCAATATACTGTCGCGCACATATCAGCATACCACAAAAAGCGACAAACTGCGGTGATGTTGCGGTGATGTTATCCAACCGTGGTTACAACGTCTCAGCCCACCCACCCACCAAGCTGAGACCACCGTCAATGTGACCAAAAAAACAACAGGGCAGGGTGGTTGACACGTTATGGGATATCGCATATGTATCCTACCTACCACAAGTATATGTTGGGTCCAAAAGTCAATCCCGCACACTCATCCAGCCTGAACAGGGGTACTTGTGTTCAATAGGGGGCCGAACACAGCCATACAATATGCTCAGCTTTGTGACTGGCAAAATACCTCGGACACCATAGATGCGGACAGTCACTAAACATCCTGTGACTGCAAGCCAGGCAGAGCAGGGCGTGATACCACGGAACAAAAATAACACCTTCGTGGTATATCGGTATATCAGTAGAGGCCGACTTAGCACCTGACGGCGGCCACGAACTATTCCTCCACCAGGATAGGTGGTCATCATCATACATAGAAACACATGTAAAGCAAAAACACTACCATCAGCGGTGGTACACAACCTGATACATATAAAACGTCGAGGGCCTTTTCAGTACTCCTGGCCCACGGACATGCTCGGCACTGTAAGTGCGGCTAACCCCCATCTGCTCAGATTTTCACAGATCTGCCCCAGATTAGCTACATTTTGGCCATCTTCTCTGCTTCGGCGGAATCGCCGCCCCGCAGCTCAGTCTCAGGATCAGACCTATATATTTCTGATGTGCCGGATCTGATTCCGCGGTCCATTCATCGTAAATCCGCCGCGTTCCGATCATTTACCCGGAATCGCCATTTGCCGCTGACGCGCGTGCGCGAGCCAGATCGGCCAAATATTTTTTCACAATCGGATTTATATAAATCTTTTCAGATAGATATGGACACTCAGATGTACTTAGGATAATCCGCATCAATTTTCTTCATAGACTGGGATTTTTTGCCGGATAACAATCAGCATGGATCTTGCCTCCGTTGTCGCCGCTCTTGCCTCCGCTGGTGTCCGTGTATCCGGTTCTACCCCCAACAGCAGCGTTCAGGTCGACTCCTCGCGTGCCTGCCCCCCCGTCTTGCCGGCCCTGAGCCCTCCGGCACCATCAACGACCTAGGGCAGCACTTTCATGGTAGCAGAGGCTACCTGAATGTTGCTTCAGTGGTCTCTGCTCCACAGCCCGCTCCCCAGTACGGCCCCGTAGACCCCGCCGCTCCTGGAGAAGTAACGATTACGCTGCCATGGTGCTGCTCGAACGAGGCCTTGAGAGGAATGCCTTGCGCAAGTCCAAGCTGCCCAAGAAGGGCGCACATCAGCAGCTGTGGAGACCCAGATTACCAAAATCCCAGTCGAAACTGGCCATCGAGCAGCTGGAATCCGCAGGCCTACGACGATGGCAACGCTCCGGTGGATCTTACGGAGCTGACAGGTACCAACATTCCTTACGCATGTCCAACATTTGAGACCACGGACGCCGATCTGAACGACATTGAGATGGGCGGTCCAGGTGAGGTACCTAGCTATAATCGACCAGCCTCTTGGGCACACTGGGGCGACCATTTGTCCCCAGAAGTGACCCGTAGCCTTGAGGCCCTTGAGGCCCTTTGTTACTTAGCCACGTCTAAGCTGATCGAACAAGAAAGAATCGCCTCTGATTTTTTAACGGAATATTTTTTCCTCCTTCAGGACGAAATTAGTACCAGGATGTGGTGGCGTTCTCAAGAAGATGACTCTTTTGCCATTTTTTTGCAGATCTGGGAGGCAAGCCCCTTCCCGAAGGAGAAGGGCTGCGCACCTGTTCCCGGGCCCTCCGCCCCTCATCCCCCTGTTTCCATCCGCGACGATCTAGCCGCCGCGGTTGAGGAAGGAATTTTAGAGGCGGCCAGGCAGGCAAGCCTGGAAATGAGGGCTGAAGGAGCTCCCCAAGTGGACTCCTGGCTGCGGACCACCGAGATCAGCGGTCCGACAGCCTGCTCAGGCCCTTCAGGACACGGCATGTACTGTCTGCCGACTGCTCCTGCAGATTCCAGCGAGACGCTGAGCTCCAATTGCTCAAAGATCAAATGCACCTCATCATTCAAACGCTGGGAATAAAAGATCTTTTCAAGACGCACATGCGGTCTGAGGGCGCCTCATCGGTGGAACAAGCAACAGAGCCATCGGAGGAGGCGACAGAAATTTTTTCAATTGCTCCTTCGGTGGACTCCAGGACCACTGATGCAAGGATCAGCAGGACCAAGTTAAAGGAAAGGGTTAAAATCTCTCGTTCTGAGAGTAGGACGGCGAAGGCTAGGACTGAGGCTCAGAATGCCAAGCGAACTGCCTCCCGTACTGCCCCTCCTGCTGCTGATTCCAATACCTTAGCCCAGCTGTTGCTCGCCCAGACCCTCGCTGGAGCTGGTGTGGCGAATGATGCCGCCAAGGTGTCTGCCATTACGGCCGGTGTTGGGCTGGATTCGCTTCTTAATCCTACTTCCTTGCGACTTCGTCAGGTTGCCAAGCAACCAAAGTATAATGGGAACCCCCGACGTTGGCCTCAGTTCCAACGGGAATTTAAACTGTGGGTTAAGACTCAAAAACTCCAAGATGATCAGTTCCTGATGGCCCTCTTGGATTGCCTTGAGGGAGCGCCGGCCAACACTTGGCTCAGGACTTGGAGTGATCGCGAGGATACAAGTTCCCCCCTTACCTTTGATGAGGTGTGGGAACAGTTGGAGGTACGTGGATCCCGGCTGCCAGAGGACCACTACCACCAAATGTTGAAGAATTTTCCCTCATTCTCGCGATTAATTTTGCACGAAGTGCAAGACAAAAAACAGCGCTTCTGGAATTTAGTGGAAGAAGCTGAACATTCATGCGAAAAATTTTCTAGTGCCGAGCTGAAAAGTCTGATTTTTGACAAGATCCCCTCAGAAACTGCCGCCACCCTTCGGAACAAACAGTCCGAAGAAAAGGTCAAGACCTGGTGGGCGGAGGTGGAAGGCTTCGATGCCTCCGCCAATAAATTTTCAGTTCGGGAAGCACTTCAAAAGTGTTCCCCCACGTCGTTTTCCAAGGTGAAATTCACTGAAAACACTTGGAAAATCAAGTTTCATGAACATGAGGATCGGGACTCGTTTGTCCAAGTCCTCAACAGGGGAGTAAGCTACCATGGCCACCGCCTGAAGGCCAAAAACTGGGTGTTTTCGTACACCCCGAAGGAACTCTGGGAGGGGGTTGAGCGGCTCGCCGACGCCGCCAATCAGAATTTCCATGAGGGTCTTGGGGGAAACAAGAATACCCAGCAAAACACCCAAAATGGGGCCCAAAAGGGCAACAAAAAGGTGAATGACACCCCGAATGTTCAGCAGCACTGTAGCATCTGCCTTCTTTTAGGTTCTACGAACCGAGCTAAGACGCATTTTACTGATAATCACCGATGGTCTCCTTACGATCACAAGGTGATTGGTGAAAATATCAGTAATTCGCAGAATTCAGACAGGAATGACAGACAGGTGCACGGTGGGAAGGCTGGAAAAGGGAATCCGACCCCCTCCGGTGGAAACAAAAATCCTGGAGGCCCTGGCGGGTCCCAAGGCACAGGAAATCGGACTCCATCCGGCTCCGGTGGGCAGCCGAACGGCCAGAAAAATCCCAATAGCAACGCCGGAGGCGGAAATCGAAATCCAGGCCAAACCCCTCAATCCGGTACAAACAAGGGAAATGCTCCAGGATTCCAGGGTAAAGGTAAGGGAAATCCTTCGGGAACCCCTTTCTCTGGTAAGGGCAGAGGGCGTGGCGAAGGTGGAGGTCCATCATCCGGCGGCCGTGGCCGTGGACGTGGAAAGGGCAACCATCGTGTGGATCAGGTCTCAGGTGCAGATCAGGTGTCCGATGCGGATCGAGATTACGTTGAAAATGCCTTGAATCCAGCAGATGATCCGCTCCAAGATGAGTGGGTCGACGAATCAGGGTGTGTCCATAATGTTAACGCAGCCACTGGAGGTCAGAACGCCTAGAGGAGCCACGAAAATCGCCCCTCCCCAGGCGATTTCAGGCATGATCCCCAGATTCCTTCTCGACCACTA
The DNA here is from genome assembly GCA_964036045.1 of Eutreptiella sp. 'Long Island Sound 2002'. Lineage (NCBI taxonomy): Eukaryota > Euglenozoa > Euglenophyceae > Eutreptiales > Eutreptiaceae > Eutreptiella > Eutreptiella sp. 'Long Island Sound 2002'. The sequence goes on from OZ038382.1 coordinate 30,135,429, forward strand.
CTTGATGTAGGGTCCCTTGTCTCCTCTCCCCTGGATCCGGCAGCGGATCCTTCTGTTGTAGTTGACGAGGTTGGTGTACAGTCCAAGCACAGGGCCCGTCAGTTTGTCACGAAGCTGTGGGTCTCTGATTGCAAAGGCAATTTCCACCTCGCCACTTGTTTGTGTGACAACGGATCGGAGGTAAATCTCCAATCCAATTCTTTCTTGCCTGACGACTGCGTGTTTGATTCGCCTCATCCTGTTACCCTCGAGGGAGTTTCTGGACATTCTCTCGCAGGTGGGCAACGCGGTTGTTATATATCAACTCATTTGGTCGCTCAAGACCTTTGGGAAGATGGCAATGTGGAGGAAGTTATCCTTAAGGATGACTACTTCTATCGTGCCGACATAAAGTATGACCTTTACTTGGGCCATCCTTGGCTTCGCAAGAACAGGGTGGCGCCCGTAGGTCATCGGCGTTGTTTTTTGCTGGAGTCAGGTCCCTTGGAGCGTCCTGAATTTCGTTTTTTTCACGCAGGGTTTAAAAGTGCAGAAGAATTTTTGAAGCAAAAGGTTACACCAAAGTTTGGCGAAGATGTCACCATTGCAGAGGTGAATGGGAGTGTCGATTACTCCCGAGAGTTAGAATGTCTTCGTAGGGACTCCCAGCCACGACGCCCTTCGCGCTGGCACTCTTCATCCTACAGAGTTGTCGACAAATGGCGCGACACAATTTGTGAATATTTTTATGAACACCATTCCTTTTGGCCACAGTATGATGCCTTTGCTAACCGCGAGAACAAGCGCTTTGACAAGCACTTTCGCGACGCTTGGACCCATAAATGGGACAAGAAGTTATGGATTAATCCTCCGTTTCACTTAATCCAGCAGGTCATCCACAAAATCAAGCAAGATAAAACCCAGGCGATTTTAGTTGTGCCCTTGTGGGACGACAAGCCTTGATTTCAGGAATTGCAAGACATTTGTGTAGATTACATCGAACTTCCCAGGAAGATTAAGCTGTATGCCAGGGACGACACAGGTCCCCTGCCACAGCGGCCCTGGAGTTCGCTTGCATTCCTGGTGGATGGAAAGCTTTCTGACTCTAATTCTGCTGATTCTAGTACTGATTCCTGTGTTGGGTCTGAATCTGAGGTTGAGCGTGGTACTGATGATGAATCTATTTTTTCTGATTTTTGTCCGTCAGATGCCGAAGGTGATCCAACGTCAAATGGATCCGCCTCGTCTCCCTCTTCCCCAATACGATCTACATCCAAAAGAATCTACGGCGCACGGACGACAAAAAAATTTTCTTCGCGCCGCAAATTCAGAGTTTTTTATGAAAAACCCCGTGTGGAAGCTTTCATAGATCCTTTCGAGGAGCTGGATCACGAAGAGAATCTCTGGAATGTCGATACTCGACCCACCTATCTTCAAGAGGCAGTTGATACGGACCTTTTTAGAGACATCCGTAAGAAGATTCTTCCTGCCAAGGCCGAAGAAATCGCCAAAGTTTTTTCGACAGTAATTCCTGGCGATCAGGTGGACACTGAGTTGTGTTCCAAGAAAAGAGACAAGATTTTTGAGGAACGGAAGGACACAACCCTTTCGGGGAAGTTGATTAAAGACCCCCCTGTCCGTGGGCAGTTCGGTGAAGCCTTCATCGAGCTTCGTGAAGGGTACAAGGCGAAGAAACAGCGTCCTTATGAGAACCATGGACAGAAACATGAGATACTCAGAAAAATAATCGAGAGAAATCTCAGGGAATTTGGTTGGCTTGAGGGTTGTATGACCAGCGAGTGGTGCTGTGCACCCTTCACAGTCCCGAAGCCGCCGCCTGCAGACCAGAACACTATTGATGGTTGGCGAATGGTTGTTGATTTTCGCAACCTCAACGCCGAAACCAAGGCGGATTCACACCCCCTGCCCCTCATTGAGGAGGAAATCGCCAAGAGGGCAAGAGGTCGTTTGTTTTCTGTGCTGGATCTCCGTCACGGCTTTCACCAAATGCCGTTGAGGAAGGACAGCCGACCTCTCACCTGTATGTGCACGCCGTGTGGCCCAGTCCAGTGGACGGTCATGCCCATGGGCCTGAAGAACGCCCCTTCGTTTTTTCAAAGAATGATGGAGGATGTGCTTTTTACAGCTCATCCTGAGCTTCGTGCCTTCGTGAGTGTGTACATAGATGACATAATCATCGCGACAGAAGGGGAGGGACTGACCGAAGCCGAGCTGGTGGCCCCACATGAAAAGCAGCTGAACCAGGTTTTGGACATTCTTGATGCCAATCAGCTGATTTGTGGGCCAAAGAAGGGAGAAATATTTTTAAAATCAGTCGAATTTTGTGGTTCTCTCCTTGAGAATGGCACCCGACGACCCAGTCCAGGGAAGCTCGTCGCTATTCAGAAGTGGAAGCGCCCTGAGACGATCACGGAATTGAGAGGATTCCTGGGTTGTTGCAATTTTTACCACACTTTTGTGCCGAATTATGCCAAATTTGCTGCCCCCCTCACTGAACTATTGAAGGTAGGGAGAGATGCGGGCAAGGCAGGTTCAAAGGTTCGTGTCAAGTGGACTGACGAGTGCGAGGAGGCCTTCCATCACTTGAAGGCGGCCCTCTGCGAAGTCGCCACGTTGCATGTGCCGAAATTTGACCGACCCTTCTACATAAGAACCGACGCTTCTAGGTACGCGATCGGAGCTGTCCTTGAACAGGTTGATGAAGCCACAGGTGATCATTACCCTCTTGCATTTTGGTCGCGGAAGCTAGCTCCACACCAGATGCAATGGTCACCGCGTGAGCAAGAGACTTACGCCATAATCTGCGCTCTGAAGAAGTACCAATCGTGGGTTGGCACCAATCGAGTCGAGGTCCTAACGGATCATCGATCTCTGGAGTATTGGGCCACCGAACACATTGATACTGTCGCGAGCCCAGCTGGTCGACGGGCCAGATGGCACGAATTTCTCAGTCTGTTTGACCTCCATGTGTCGTATTTGCCTGGAAAACACAACACGGTAGCGGATGCTCTGAGCCGATGGGCTTACCCCGCTTCAGAGGGGCTGCAAAGTACCAACATCCATGGTACGGAGCAGGACCGCCACGTCGTAATCGAGTGGGATCAAGAAGAAAAAAAGCTCATTCGACGTGCATGCATGCAATGCTCTGTTAAACAGCACGCATTACCGTGTCACGACATCACGGCCTTCTCAGATCCGGCGCATGCCCATGAGATTGTCACCAAATCACTGAAAGTCGTGGAAAAAGTCACCGATCCCTCCTCAGGGAGTGTGAAACGGTTTGACTATACCCGACCTGTAAGTGGATTTCGGTTGATTCAGGGCATTGAGCGTCGAGATCCGGCCAAAACTCCACCCCTGCCGAAAGATTTCCTTATCATCCGTGACTGGATGAATGATTATCTGCATGATTCCATGTTTAAAGAGGTCTTTGGAAATCTCAAATCCAAAGATGCTCACAAGGATGGAATTTTTTCTGAATATTCGTTGGATGGGGGGAAGCTGTGGATGGAGGGTAAATTGTGTGTACCAGACGCCCTGGCCCCCCGAGTGTTAAACTGGTGGCACAAATGGGAGTCCCCCCACGCACATGGCCGTAGATTATGGTCGATGATTAAACATAGGTTGTTCTGCTCAAGGCTATATACTCATTGTATGAAAGTAGCCGCCGGATGTGCCCAATGTGCTGTCGCGACGCCACCCAGCGCGAAGAAGCACGGCCATCTGAGGCCACACCCTATTCCGGAGCGCCTCTTTAACAGAGTCACCAGTGATTTTTTCTAATTTGGCCAACTCGACGACGAAGAGTGCCATTGGACCAACAAAAAGGTCAATGGAGTGCTCCTTATTCAGTGCCGTCATTCCGGCTACATTCAGGTGTTGCCTTGTAACATCGAGTCGATGACTGGCAAGGCTGCCGCCAAATGGTGCGCGCAGACCTGGATGCGAGGTTGGGACGTCCCATCCGAGGTGATTACGGACTCAGGTAAGGAGTACACCTCCGAATGGTGGAGAGAATTATGTACCCGCCTTGGAATCCATCACCTCAGATGTGAAATCCACTCACATCGAGCGCTGCCAGGCGAAGGAGCCGGCCGCTCACTTATAAATATGCTCCGTAAGGAACTCGCCAGTGAGTAGGACTTCCATTGGCTTGAGATTCTTTTCGCCATGCTTCGCCGTTACCACAACACGCCTTTGTATCATGGCCTTTCTCCAAATGAAATTGTCTTTGGACGAAAGAAGTGTTGGTGGAACATGCCGTTGAATAATCCTCGCCCTTGTAAAGATGCTTCGTTGTTTTTGGACGAAATCCAACGAGCAGAAAAAACTGTCTCGAAATTAATCGATAAGCATCAAGCTGACTGGCTTTGGGTCCAGAATCAAGGCCGAAAAAACCCCCACAATTTTGAAGTCGATGATCGAGTTTGGCTTCGAAAATCCGAAACTACCCTGGACGGAGATGATAAGCTTCTTCCCTTGTGGGAGGGGCCATTCGCTGTTACAGCGCGTCTAGGTGAGAACAGGTGGAGGATTCGTGTGGATGTCAGCAGGGAAATTGAAGTTTCGGGCGATCGCCTCAAGAGAGAGATCCCCTCCCCCAAGGATCGGGTTAAACCCCTTTTTTGGACTTCGAAATTTTTGTCCGAACGGGTCATCGAAGGGGGGAAGTACGAACTCAAGAGGATTTTAGAAGCAAGACGTGACGAAAAGGGCGAATGGGAATTTCTATGTGAGTGGAGGGGCTTTGATTCCAGTCACAACAACTGGGAACCAGCCCATTCTTTTGTCCATGGGTACACCAAGGGGTTCATCGACTTCCTCAAGAAGCACCCCGAAATTGGCGTACTCCTGACAGACTGTTTGTCGAAACCCGATAGACAGGTGGAGAGCGACGGAAAAAGACCTGTGGTGAATCGAGATCCAGCCTTTTACGGCCCTCAGCAGCCACATTCCAGGGCTGATCCGTCGATCCCCCCTCCTGCGGTCAGGCCAGCCCAGGAGCCAAATGAGGACCAAGCTTCGAGTTCGGCCGCTGATTTGCAGCGCCGAAGCCGTACGAGGGCCCCACCAGACAGGTTGGTGGTCACATGTATTCGTGCTTGGCCGAATTGAGGGAGATCCGTCGTGACTTGAGTCGCCGACGCCATAATCTGGGTAACAGTCGTCTAGTCCAGGGCGTCATGGCACTCGTCGCTAGGGCTCAAGGGTGTAGGTTCGAAACCCTTGCATGTCCAACTCCTACAAAAGCTCCAGCCTCGCCCCGTCGACCACTTATTCCAACGTGGGTGTTCTGACGACTTGAAAGAACCACATTCTGCTCAATCCACTGTTCATTCTTCCTGATTACGACATGATGTGGAGAACTGCAAATGTTTGATAATTTGACGTCAATCAACTTTTCTTTGGTCTCCGTTCGGCAGACAAGGCGTAGATACGCTGCCGAAAGCCACGGAGTGTGCTGCCGTGTCCAGAAAAAACCAAACTCAGGCTTAATTCAGGCGGATCCGGGGTAATCTTGTCTCTGTTGGTCTGTGCATCTTTGGAAATTGGCTACTCGTGCAGATGGAAGCAAATGTACATAGTAAAAACCCTGGCCAGGGATATTCACCCCTACAGGCACCCCCTGTAGTACTGGCGGCACTAGATGCGACGCCAGGAACTCAGATCTTACCTTCGTTTGCCGTGATGCTGAAGCCAAAGTCCAGATTCAGATCCAGATTCCTTGAATTTACCTTGAATTCCTCAGGTTTGTCCATCATTCTGCCACTGTTGCGCAAAACCCCGACGTCCATTGTTCAGACAACCTTCACATAGGAGCTCTAGGGACTTCTAACAGCAACCTCTGAGGTCCGTAAGCTTGGGTGTATTTTTGGCACACGCCAATGTGAGCTCAATCCGACCTGAAACTGTCGAAAATGGTGAATCCAAGTGTCTTGTGGGACTCAATCGAAAGATGGGCCTTGTCCAAGTCGATTGACACCGCCGCCACTGTAAATAAAGGACTATTCGGTGTCTCTCAGTTACATACTGTCAGTAAAGCGCCTTCAGCGAACCTTCGGCGCGTTACATGCCAAGGATCCAGGGCCATCATGTCCCATCATGATGCATCATCACATGATCCACATTTTCATGGAATCTGTTGGATGCTCGCGAACCAACGTGCCGGAAAGCACAATTGAGCTGAATAAACGACAATATATATTAACTCTAGTCTAAACGAAGGTGTTAGTAGTTTCAGTTCTAGACATTCCGCTTCATTTCATCTTCATCTTAGGGAATTTGCTCGAATTTGCTCATTTTAAGACAGTTTAGGTTGATTTCCTTGTCATCTCCTCTCATTCCTCGAAGATCTGTTTACGGCTTTACCCAACTTCGTTGACGCTGATGTTTTTCTGTTCACTTAGGGCCTGCAGACTACATTTGTATTTGTTTTCCCTCTCTGTGATTGTTTCATCTCCTTCATCTCTGCTCAAATTGATTCTCAATCTTGCTGAATCCTGTGATCATCCACCAGATGCGCCAAATCTGAAGCACATGCTGCACTTTTCAGAACGAGAAAAGCGGGAGTAACACGATGTAGAGTACGTGGAGGACACCGTAGCGTGCCCGCGACAGCTAAACTGTGCCAGAGCGTCGAGATGTCACTCCATTTCTTGATTCTCCCACTCAATCCACCAATAATATACCTCATTCTCAACCAGGGGCATGGTTTGGTATCGATTCTCGATACGTTTGCATGCTTTTTAGCCCTTAACCTAATGTTTTACTGCACGGAGGACTGTTCGTCACTCCTCATTCTGTCTCATTTCAGGTTCATCCATCCTGATTCAGTGCCAATTCAGCCCAAATCAGGTCAGATCAAGCAGATTTCGCCCCTTCGAGGCTACAGTTCTATTTTTTCTGGGACTTACCCGCACTACGTTCTTCGTTGACGTAGCGACACACCCCAGTGTGTTTTTGGAGGGGGAGTGTAAGTGCGGCTAACCCCCATCTGCTCAGATTTTCACAGATCTGCCCCAGATTAGCTACATTTTGGCCATCCTCTCTGCTTCGGCGGAATCGCCGCCCCGCAGCTCAGTCTCAGGATCAGACCTATATATTTCTGATGTGCCGGATCTGATTCCGCGGTCCATTCATCGTAAATCCGCCGCGTTCCGATCATTTACCCGGAATCGCCATTTGCCGCTGACGCGCGTGCGCGAGCCAGATCGGCCAAATATTTTTTCACAATCGGATTTATATAAATCTTTTCAGATAGATATGGACACTCAGATGTACTTAGGATAATCCGCATCAATTTTCTTCATAGACTGGGATTTTGTGCCGGATAACAATCAGCATGGATCTTGCCTCCGTTGTCGCCGCTCTTGCCTCCGTTGGTGTCCGTGTATCCGGTTCTACCCCCAACAGCAGCGTTCAGGTCGACTCCTCGCGTGCCTGCCCCCCCGGTCTTGCCGGCCCTGAGCCCTCCGGCACCATCAACGACCTAGGGCAGCACTTTCAGGCACATTGCTGTAAGATTACTGCACCACGGGTCACAGAAAACGGAAGCAGGTGCAGGTGCAGTCGGTCGTGGTACTGGTGGTACACAGTGCAATAGCCAAAATGAACGCCTTCAAAGGGACTGCGGGGCCCCACTTACCTATGGAGCAGGTACCAGAGAGCCACTCCATCATTAAATACGACATAACACTGGCGCAAATTCGTACTCGTCCATAACCAAGAAATCAAGCGGCATGTATACCCAGTCAAAACCTCGAAGGTAGGCGCATCAGGGCCGTGATAAAGGACCATTGTTCGTACGCCAGAGCACCATACACTTTCACGTCTTCAACCCATAGTTGTTCATCACAGAGGCAAGCTTTAAAACCAAGGCAGTAACAATCGATGCCATTATACATAGTAGTACCCGGTATTGCGGCCATATCACGTCGGACGCGGTAGTCTTCTGGCAGGAAAACATAAACCGCACTAATAAGAACGCCGGCGGTGAACGAATGTCAGTAATCAACGGTGATCGCCTCAGCGCAGACAAGGATCTGTATTCGAGATGCTATGTGTAGCAAAGCTGTCATTCTCAAAGAAAGAGGCACAGAAGCACTTTCATCAGACCAAAATTGTGTTTGCAAATCAAAGTCAAATGTTGTTCAGCAAATCATGTCATGCACATTGTCTTTTGTAAATTAAATGTGCATGAAGCTTGGGAAGGGGGTGTAATAAGCTTAGCCCACGTAAAGTGCACCCCCTTTTGGAAGAGGCGGACCCAAAAGACGACAGCCGGAAAAACTATTTATTTTGGACATTTGCAGCACACATGAACCAGACACCATAAAAAAATTGGATTTTACGCAATTTGCTGCTTTTTTTCAGTTTTTGTTTACTAAAATAAACTATTATTTTGTCTGATTTGAAGGGTGTGTTATACCAATGTTGTCGTTTTTGTATTTCAAAACCCCACTAGCCCGTGCCTTTCCAGGAAGTCATTTTCTAAAATGAAATTCTGTGGGTCTCCAGTTGAACCTAAGTTTCTTCTGCAAAATAAATTGCTTTTTTATGTCCCCCAGTGCACGAGGCCTCGCGCACTCAAGGTCGCGGAAACAATTGTGTATGGAAGACAACAAAAACAGGACACAAAACGCACACCCTACAAGCACTGAACTACAACCTCGGCAAAAATGCACAAGCCCTCAACCGCATATAATTGCATTCGCGTCGAAGGCGAGTGCGCGAGGCCTCGCGCACACATGACTGCAAAAAGAGACAAAAACTCTTGAGTTAATCGTGACTTACTTCTTCTTCGGTCCTGCAACCTTAGCCAACCTGGAACCCAGGCTTTTTGCGAACGTACTTGTCTCACTCGGGGAGGCAACAGTGCCACGGGATGGCTGAGCACCAGAACGCGAGGGCGGCTTGAACTCTGCACTAGCAGTCGCAGCAGTCTTTGCTTTCTTCGTTGGCTGGTCCTTATGCGAATCATCGGGACTCGCATGGAAGTGAGAGGAGGGTGCCCGCTTGCGCTTCAGCTGGGTCTCCAGTACTTGCGCCGGATCCTCTTTTTCTGTCTCCTCGTCGGCACCGTCGTCGTCTGATTCTCGGGGCTTGTCCGATTCCTTCTCCGATCCTTTCGATGGCTTCTTGCTACTCGAGGGGGCTCCTTTTCCTGCCCCAGTACCCTGAGTTGGTACAACCTTGGCAGTCTTCTTCACCTTGGCGTGGCTTGGCAAGGTAGGTGCAGGGGCAACAGGCTCACTGTCGTCAGCGGGGGCCTCAGTCACGATCTGTTCTTGGACGGCTTCTGCAGCATGCACCTTCTGGTGCCCTTCGAATCCTCGGCTGCTGTCCAGAGCCCACAGTGGAAAGCCACGCAGAAGCCACTTTTCCTCAGTATCCCAAGTTGCAGCTGTTGCTCCCTGCTCCGTCTGATCGGCATCCAACATGTACTGCTGTAACCAGACAAGCGCGCGCCTTTTCATCGCGGATCCATAAATGTATCAATTGTTGCATGTTCAAGCTTATTTGTGCACATTCATTACTTCATCTTTTGCACATTCAGATTGCATCATGATACAATGATTGCCCTGTGCCTGTGCCTGTTTCATGGTGCAGAGGCCACAGCAAAATTGCTTTTGCTGATTGAGGTCCTGCTGCTGTGCTACTCTGCAGCAGGCTGGCCAGGGCTATGGCCATTACGGCCTTATCTGGATTTTGGGGCTACTGGTGCCCCTACCTTCAACTTTGGGGTTTATTTGGGTTTTTACACCTCTCCTTCACCTTCCGGATATTTGCAGTCGTTGGCCCTGCATTGGGGCCGACTTCGCCAACTTTGCCAAGTTTGGCCCCACATCCAGCCTTGGGGCCCTTTGATCCTCTTCTCCAAGGCCTCCATCCTCGAATTTCCTTACTGATGAGTACCCTGGTGACTATGGTGGTGACTGGGATATCTCTGGTTTGGCGGTCCACCCCACTGCTTTACGGTACTTGGCGGGTAGTGTGGGGGCAAGAGTCGGCTTCATCGTCCCTTGTTGGTGTGGGCTGCCTTCTCAGCAGATCATCTTGACTGGTTAGGGTACAGTAATAAGAGGACATCAGCATCTTGTCTGTGTTTCACACTTTTGTGCATAACTGCATCATGGCATGCCATGGCCCTTGAGCCGCCTGTTTATGCACCCTTGTCTCCATGGCCCACGAGTGGCCTTTGCAACTGCCCCAAAGCAGATAAAGGGGCTAGTTTAACTGATGGTTGCGCTTCTGTGGCCTTTTCAGCCCTTACATTTGGCTGGTGGCCTTGAAAGGCCTTGTTTTGAATTCTTGGAGGTTTTTGCCCCAAAGCAGATAAAGGGGCTAGATCCGGTGTCCAGAGAGGCCAAGCGGGGCTCCCTGGCTTTGTATTGTTTGCCGGCGGCCGTGCTTGTCCCCAGGGGGACAGCCAAGCCCCCTGGGTCGACTCTGTTGTGCACATCCCCGTCTTCTTTTTGGTTACAAGGTTAAGGTAAGGTATACAGTGTGGCCTAGGATTAGTGTAGGATCAGTGCAGTTTGGGCTTGTTCGCTCGTGGTCGTCGTTTAGTTTCGTTGAGTTTTGTTGAGTTTCGACGCGTTCGTTGTTTCGTTCGTCGAGTTTTGCTCCCTGTTTTTGCCATCCATCCCGGGCCCTGCTGCCTTCTCTTGGCAGTTTGGGTGTTTCGCGTCATGGTGGCTGGGGGGCAGGTGCGTGGGCTTGTTGGGTGGTGTAATCTCGGTTCGTATTTGGCAGAGGCGACGTCGGTCGACTCTTTTTGGCTCTTTTTGTTTCGAGTTGTGCTCCTGTTGAAGCTTGAGATATATTTTTTGTGACAAATTAGGTCATTGGTTGTCATTGCTTTGAGGTGGTTTGTTGTGTACCCCCCACCCCACCAAGGAACAGATTTTGCGCTTGTTTGCGCTTGTTGGTGTTTGTTTCTGCACGCCGTGAGTGTTTGGCAGCACAGGAAGTAAGGCGGTCACAACTAACCACCTTTTGTTTTGGTTGGGGGGGGGGCTGGGAAACCCTCCTCACACCAACATCTAACATAAGTTGCACTAGAGCAACTATAATCACAATGACCCTAAGAGAAAATAAGAGAAGCCTTCAGCCTATGGCTGAGGCTGGGAATTAAACTGATATAGTGTTATGCCAATTGCTGGGGCTCCTGTTGGGACTCCTCCAAGGGAGCAAACAGGTTATTTGTTGCTTTGATCACCCCCACCCAGTTTCCAGCCTAGGTAGCCAATCCTGGGGGGTGTAAAAGACTGTGTTAAAAAGCTTCCCTACAAAAGAGGGAGGTGGCGAGACGCAAGACCAGCTAATAACCTCCAGGGAAAAGAACAACTGATGGTGCAGCACTGTAGGTGCCAGTGCACCGAGAGAGATGGCTTGGGTGCAGACGTGCACGAGGCACTTGGACTTAAACCCCCAGTCCAAACCTCATCTAAGAGATTTTACACTGTGTCATATGTCACATGTGTGGAAGTTGGGTCTAGTAGGTCAGGGTGTTGCGAAGGAACCCTCCCAGCTTGTGGGTATAACAGGAACCCTCCCAGCTTGTGGGTAGACATCACCCCAGCCAAGCCAGATGTTTAGTAGGAACCCTCCCAGGCTTGTGGGTTATGGGAACCCTCCTAGACTTGTGGGTAGAAACTAACTTAGTTGCTAAACTGTGGTAGCGAACTTTAACCCTCTGATGGTATTGATCTTCGGGAACAGTGTACTGAGTGCCACTTTCCCTTCAGCAGAGCACCGGATTCTGGGCACTGGCGTTGCTCGGTTGCAATAAAGTGAGAGAAAGAAGGAGAGAGAGAGAGAGGGAGAGCCATCGTTTAAGGCTGTGGGAGAATTAGTTTGCCCTGCCCTTGTTTGTTTGTTTTGCTGTCAGTCAGTCACACTGTCAGCACAGCACTGCACATCTTTGATCCACTGCACTGTCTGTGTAGTCACCACTGACGCCGTCCACACTTGTCTGTCCCTCCCTCCCTTCAGTGGCCATTTCTCAGTACAGGTCTGCCACTTGGCGTAGCCACTGCCATCTCAGGTCTTTTCTACCTGTTTGTACAGTTTTGGCCTTCATCAGGGCCATCTGGGGCTGGCAGAGCCCTGCTGCCACTCACAGCCCCACCCCCAGAGGAATCGGAAAATTTTAGATCCAGGGACTTCAGTTTAGTGCCCCTGGCCAAGGGTTACAGGTGCCTGGAGAAAGCTTTACATGAGTCTTTCAGCTCTTGTTGTGCCTCTCCTGCTGCTTGCTGCTGGTGTGGGGTTCCTGCTGCTTGTTTTTGATGGAGAAAATGTTGTGTTGATGAAATACAACCAATACAGGATGACCCAAGCCAAAGATGAGCAAGTAGAAGTCAAACAGGATCAAAGCATGAAGGGTTGCAGTCAGAAAAGAGTTAGATAATAAAGATATCAACAATAGACTACATCAATAGACAATCAATGCAACTTGCATCAAAATATTTTACATGATTGAGAAATACTGATTGGAAAACTGCCCCAAGGGCTCACACTCCATGTAGTGCGATCCTAAGATGTGCGCTCTTTTGTCCTGGGTCCCATAGGTGCTGAGGTGGCATGGCTTGTGGCGCTGAGGTCACTGCCATGTCACATGGGATATTCCTACTTAGCTAGGCTGACTGGGAACTGAACCCAGGACCTCTCAAAAAGAGGTGCCACAGCCCCAGTCCCCTAGGGTGCAGACCACTAGGATAGCTAAGCATTCATGAGAAAACATAGATGAAACTATAGGCTCTGCCTCAGTATGTCAGTGCCTCAGTTTTTCAGGAAATGGTGTTTTAGTTCACATTGCTTGGGGATTAAGGGGTCCACACAACATCCTGGTTTAGTGTTTGGTTCTATAGGTCAAAATGTGTTATCACCCATTTTGGTCAGGCCAATACTAAGATAAAAATGCAGGACAACTAAGAGCATCTCTAATACAACTAACGTCTACTCTAAAGCAATGGAAAAGCACTTTTTCTTACTTACGCGGTTCAGCCACCCCCTACGGCCACATGTAGCATAGAACCGAACCACAAGAGTGCTGAACTTGTTGAGATGGTTTAAAAAAAAAGCACTTTTTCTTACTCCCCCCTTGTGCTGTGGTGGCCACCACTGTCGCATTCCAGGAAAAAGGACATTTTTCTTGGCCTTTCCTTGGTTTCCACATCTACTTTAAAATATCTATAGCCTCCCTTACACTGAAAAAGAGCGCTTTACCATCGCCAGCGCCTTGTGCTGCATTTGTCGTGACAATTACTACAGAAAACTCTACGCTCTTGGCGCTGCAGGGGCTTCTGAGGCTTGGTGGGGTTAGATTTGGGCATGCAAAGAATATATGCATATGCATCCCTCCCTCCAAGCTGCAGCGCGACACAACCCAACGATTGACTCTCACAGGGGGTTCGCTCTGAGTCTCTCGGAACCTGCTGGCGGCACCTGTCCTGGTTCAGGGCCAGGGGGCGAGGAGAAATATTAAATTGGCCCTTAGTGGGTTCTGGTTCAGTCTCCTGATGCTGCTTTTCGGCTTGAACAGCGGCCTACTCAGCGACGCTACTCGAGGATATCTGCACAACAGAGAATGGGAGGATGAGGGACGAAACCACGCAAAACGCGAAGCGCACCACCAAAATCCGTCAAATGGCGGCCTAGAATTTTTTTAAAGGCGCACGGCTGACCAGAATCCAATTGTGCATCAGATGCACATTTTTATAAAAAGTGATTTCGTCTCCTGAATTTTTAAATCCAGGAATTTCCACATCGAAAAAGGCGGTGCGCCGGAGCGAGTCCTAACAAAGCGCCGGAAAAACAAGAAATAGTAAGATTTTAAAGGTATGTCACGTATAATGACGAAAATGACGAGACACACATAAATAAGTAAACATAGGTATTCCACCCATGCTCGAAGGCAAAATCAAAATTCAAGAATCCAAGAATTCGAAATGACTTCAATGAAACAGGTATAAACATGCAGGTTTGTCCTCGTCTCGTATGCAGCATGCACATTCCTTGCCTCGTGTCTCCGTGAACGAGCCTTGTAGCAGCGCTAACAAACATTAGAGGGCTAGATTAGAAAAATTGCAGATGATTAGAGGTGAGATCGGGTGCTTAGAACATACACACGAGTGCATAAACGCTTGCCTCGCTTGTGTCTCGCTTTCTCCTTTCCCTTGCTTTGCTCTCCAGCGGTAGGTAAGGCAAGTAAGCCCAGGAGGGGCCACCTCTGGTAGAGTTCGTGATTGTGGTATAGATTGATAGGAAAAAAGAGATTGGAACAGGTGATTGCAAACCTCGTGCATGAAGGTGCATGCATACGACGCATTAAAGGGTAGGCCACGTGTGGTGCGCACCGTAAAACCCTTGTTTAGGTTACCCAGGGGCTCCACCCTACGTTCTTTAAGAGAACGGGTGGAGTTCCTTAAGCTTGCTTGCTTGTACTGGGGTTCAGGAACAGCGTATTATAGGGCAGCCTGAGAAGCGTATAATACGTGGAGGCTGTCTTGGTTCCTCCGTCTTGAGCCCCAGTCATTGGCCTTTGCTTCACAGGTGGGAAGGTCAGGGTGAATTGGTGCAGCTGCAGTTGCTTTGGCAACTTTTGAATTTTTCGCCCAAGCTGAAACGGGCGCTGATCACACAATCAACAAACTGCCCCTCAGCCAGGAGTGGCGAGGGCAGTCCGACCTCCTCAACATCCACACTGTGCACGCAACCTGAGCGCTCCTTCCCTCCAAGCCCTATCAGGGAAATGCGTAGTGGCATCCCTGTTAGGCCACAGTCGCTTAGTAGCGCTGTGTTCTCTCGTCCCTTTCACAGGCAGGCCTCTAGGGCCTTTGACACATTCATCTACAACACCAAGTAGCGTGTTGGTGTAGGTGTGGCAAGCCAGGGTGCCGGCTTGGGCCTCAAAGCCCGCTCATCCTTCGATGGCCGGTGCCACGGTAGTGAGTGTAGGACCTGTAGTGTGTGTGTCACTGTCCCGCCGGTTTCCTGAAATTTTATCAGGCTTTTGGTGGGCAGTGGCAGTGGTTAGTCCAGGTTTTGGCCATCGTAGCAAACAGGCATTTTCATGCCTCATAGTTTTTGGCCACCCCTCCATGGTAGTAGGCAGGTACGTAGGAAAACAATACCTGGACTCACGTGCTGGGTATTCCCCAAAGGTTTTGCGCCATCACAGAAACTGGGCGCTTAGGAGCGGAGGGACCAGGGGCGTACCGCGTGGTGTAATAGAAACGAGCATGCATTGTTGCCTGCTTACTTGAGCAGGCCGTGGGAGCGCGCAGCAATCAGTCGCGTGTGAAATCACAGCAATCTAAAGTGTAGGATGCACAGAACAGTAGCACTGTCGCCACTGTATGCATCCATTGTCATTATTATTAATTATATCACTGTGTGCATTTGTCTGCATTGTTACCATGCAGATACGAATGTTTTTATTTCAGTGGACTCGTTGACAACAAACAACATGGAGATCGAGATCAAGGACTCTGTGGGATTGCTATGCCTTTCTGCAAGGGTTTGAAGGAGGACTCGTGGAGTTTTAGAACTTGGTGGAAAATTACAAGATTGGGTTTTGGAAATCATCAAAAGTTTTCAGCACCAAGGCGCTGTTAAAGAATAGACCACTAACGGGACTACAAAAGAATTACAAAACATTCGTATCGTGGGCGTTGTGCTGAAGACAGGAGATTGCGAAGAGAACGCCGCCGTTGTCAGCTCGCAACAGCCGAAGACTTGGGAGAACGCCGCCACTGCGCTGTGGCGATGAACAACCGAGCTGACGAAACCCTGCAGCAACGAGCTGATCGTTACTGCCGTGAGCGCAACAACGCGTTGGACCAGCTGGAGGAGCTGCAGCAGAAGTACGACGCAGAGCGACGGAGAAGAGTTGCAGCGGAGGACCAGCAAATCAAGACCAGAGAAGAATATGATGCGCTGCGTGTTACGCACAAGGACCTTGCGATCAAGTTCAAGAGGCTACAGGTCACCGCGAGGCTTGAGGCTGCGTCAACGAAAAATAATCTACAACGACGAACCCAGCAACTGGAAGAGGCCAACGAGGCGCTACGTGAAGAATTGAAGGAGTTGATCGCGTGGCGAAAGGGCGTTGCGAGACAACAACTTCCAGGCAGACCAGACTGGCAAGGGTACAAGCACACCACGGAGTACCATCCTCGAAATTCGGGTGTGCGAGAGCCAACGCAAGCGAGTGAGTCAAAGTCTGGTGTTCAAGTTGGAGTGTGGCCCAACAACTGGGGGCGACAGCATCAAGGGCCACAAGCACGAGTGGATGCGGAAGACAAAGCAGCGACAACGAAGAGCGCGGGTGACGAAACGGAACAGCGTACCAGCGCGTCAGGAGGGTGCCAACGCGCTCGTGAACATGAAGGACAGCATGCAGTCGCCAAAAGAGACTGCCCGTGCGCAAAGGAAAGTGAAGAACAACGTGCCGAGAAACATGGAGTGCCGCAAGCCGTCAGACAGCGTGGTGGCAAGGGTGAGCGCCGTAGACGGATGGCAGCAGGCGCGCGAGGAATACTCAAGGAGCCCAAGCAACGAGCCGCTGCTGATTGCACAGCCAGAAGTTGTTGCCTGGGACCCGCTTTGGATTAAAGGTGGTGTTTGTTAAATGTGCGCCCAAATGAGTTGTCATCTAAAAGTGACTTGTTGATCGCAGCCTTAAAACTGTTGGGCAATACCTCAAGATGGGTTTTTTCTGGCCACTGATATATGCCCTTGCCCTGTTTCGCCTTGTGTGACCAGGGGTGGCCTGATTTGGCAAGCACCCTTGGTGGGTGCTAATGTCACTTTTCAACATAACTGTCGGATCAGAACACGAATGAACAAATAAGAATCCAAAACAGCCCACAGACGGGCCAGACCAAAATGCCAGAGAAGAAAGACCACAGGATTGTGCAGGTTGGAACCGCGTGGGAGCAAGCGTAGCATCCTTGTGTATGTGTGTGCATGTGCAGCAGTGAGTCAGCCCGTGGTGTATGGAAGTGTGCCACATGAATTATGCAACTAATGTCATGGTCGTCCGTATGCCGGAAGGAATCATAAACCAAGAAACAAATTACAATATAGAACATAACCACGTGGGAGTGTACCATTGAATATGCCCATATATGTCAAAGTCGCCCAGTTGGTGGGCAGAGGCCACGGAACTGCGCCCAGTGAGTGAGCAGCAATGCCCCCTGTGTAGCACCCGAACAAGTGTGTGAATGTGCGCTACATGCGAGAAAACTGTGTAAACCGTGTGGGAGGAACATGTATACTATGCAAATGCAGATAAACCAGAGATGTGAGATTTTGAGTGTTAGCACAGCTTTCAATGCTGTGCTTGTTTTTTACTGAGTGGCCAGCGCCTACGACCCCTGCTCTTAGGCACGACTTGGTTGGAAATAAGGGGAGACCCAGAGGTACCTGTGTTGGTGCCATGAGGGTGGAGCCCCCTACCCAAGGGGTGACTTGGATTTTTCTGAGTGTCTATTTTTTTCCTTCTGTCCTAGACAGGGGACCCTGGACTGCTCCATTGCATGCCCTCATCTATTCATTTTGCTTCTCAAACAAGTGCTAGGGTGGATCCCCTGCACTCGTTTTGCCAGGGGGGTGTAATAGAAACGAGCATGCATTGTTGCCTGCTTACTTGAGCAGGCCGTGGGAGCGCGCAGCAATCAGTCGCGTGTGAAATCACAGCAATCTAAAGTGTAGGATGCACAGAACAGTAGCACTGTCGCCACTATATGCATCCATTGTCATTATTATTAATTATATCACTGTGTGCATTTGTCTGCATTGTTACCATGCAGATACGAATGTTTTTATTTCAGTGGACTCGTTGACAACAAACAACATGGAGATCGAGATCAAGGACTCTGTGGGATTGCTATGCCTTTCTGCAAGGGTTTGAAGGAGGACTCGTGGAGTTTTAGAACTTGGTGGAAAATTACAAGATTGGGTTTTGGAAATCATCAAAAGTTTTCAGCACCAAGGCGCTGTTAAAGAATAGACCACTAACGGGACTACAAAAGAATTACAAAACATTCGTATCATGGGCGTTGTGCTGAAGACAGGAGATTGCGAAGAGAACGCCGCCGTTGTCAGCTCGCAACAGCGGAAGACTTGGGAGAACGCCGCCACTGCGCTGTGGCGATGAACAACCGAGCTGACGAAACCCTGCAGCAACGAGCTGATCGTTACTGCCGTGAGCGCAACAACGCGTTGGACCAGCTGGAGGAGCTGCAGCAGAAGTACGACGCAGAGCGACGGAGAAGAGTTGCAGCGGAGGACCAGCAAATCAAGACCAGAGAAGAATATGATGCGCTGCGTGTTACGCACAAGGACCTTGCGATCAAGTTCAAGAGGCTACAGGTCACCGCGAGGCTTGAGGCTGCGTCAACGAAAAATAATCTACAACGACGAACCCAGCAACTGGAAGAGGCCAACGAGGCGCTACGTGAAGAATTGAAGGAGTTGACCGCGTGGCGAAAGGGCGTTGCGAGACAACAACTTCCAGGCCAACCAGACTGGCAAGGGTACAAGCACACCACGGAGTACCATCCTCGAAATTCGGGTGTGCGAGAGCCAACGCAAGCGAGTGAGTCAAAGTCTGGTGTTCAAGTTGGAGTGTGGCCCAACAACTGGGGGCGACAGCATCAAGGGCCACAAGCACGAGTGGATGCGGAAGACAAAGCAGCGACAACGAAGAGCGCGGGTGACGAAACGGAACAGCGTACCAGCGCGTCAGGAGGGTGCCAACGCGCTCGTGAACATGAAGGACAGCATGCAGTCGCCAAAAGAGACTGCCCGTGCGCAAAGGAAAGTGAAGAACAACGTGCCGAGAAACATGGAGTGCCCCAAGCCGTCAGACAGCGTGGTGGCAAGCGTGAGCGCCGTAGACGGATGGCAGCAGGCGCGCGAGGAATACTCAAGGAGCCCAAGCAACGAGCCGCTGCTGATTGCACAGCCAGAAGTTGTTGCCTGGGACCCCCTTTGGATTAAAGGTGGTGTTTGTTAAATGTGCGCCCAAATGAGTTGTCATCTAAAAGTGACTTGTTGATCGCAGCCTTAAAACTGTTGGGCAATACCTCAAGATGGGTTTTTTCTGGCCACTGATATATGCCCTTGCCCTGTTTCGCCTTGTGTGACCTGGGGTTGCCTGATTTGGCAAGCACCCTTGGTGGGTGCTAATGTCACTTTTCAACATAACTGTCGGATCAGAACACGAATGAACAAATAAGAATCCAAAACAGCCCACAGACGGGCCAGACCAAAATGCCAGAGAAGAAAGACCACAGGATTGTGCAGGTTGGAACCGCGTGGGAGCAAGCGTAGCATCCTTGTGTATGTGTGTGCATGTGCAGCAGTGAGTCAGCCCGTGGTGTATGGAAGTGTGCCACATGAATTATGCAACTAATGTCATGGTCGTCCGTATGCCGGAAGGAAACATAAACCAAGAAACAAATTACAATATAGAACATAACCACGTGGGAGTGTACCATTGAATATGCCCATATATGTCAAGGTCGCCCAGTTGGTGGGCAGAGGCCACGGAACTGCGCCCAGTGAGTGAGCAGCAATGCCCCCTGTGTAGCACCCGGACAAGTGTGTGAATGTGCGCTACATGCGAGAAAACTGTGTAAACCGTGTGGGAGGAACATGTATACTATGCAAATGCAGATAAACCAGAGATGTGAGACTTTGAGTGTTAGCACAGCTTTCAATGCTGTGCTTGTTTTTTACTGAGTGGCCAGCGCCTACGACCCCTGCTCTTAGGCACGACTTGGTTGGAAATAAGGGGAGACCCAGAGGTACCTGTGTTGGTGCCATGAGGGTGGAGCCCCCTACCCAAGGGGTGACTTGGATTTTTCTGAGTGTCTATTTCTTTCCTTCTGTCCTAGACAGGGGACCCTGGACTGCTCCATTGCATGCCCTCATCTATTCATTTTGCTTCTCAAACAAGTGCTAGGGTGGATCCCCTGCACTCGTTTTGCCAGGGGGGTGTAATAGAAACGAGCATGCATTGTTGCCTGCTTACTTGAGCAGGCCGTGGGAGCGCGCAGCAATCAGTCGCGTGTGAAATCACAGCAATCTAAAGTGTAGGATGCACAGAACAGTAGCACTGTCGCCACTATATGCATCCATTGTCATTATTTTTAATTATATCACTGTGTGCATTTGTCTGCATTGTTACCATGCAGATACGAATGTTTTTATTTCAGTGGACTCGTTGACAACAAACAACATGGAGATCGAGATCAAGGACTCTGTGGGACTGCTATGCCTTTCTGCAAGGGTTTGAAGGAGGACTCGTGGAGTTTTAGAACTTGGTGGAAAATTACAAGATTGGGTTTTGGAAATCATCAAAAGTTTTCAGCACCAAGGCGCTGTTAAAGAATAGACCACTAACGGGACTACAAAAGAATTACAATCTAACAGCGGTAAGACATCCGCCGGGATCAGCAAGGGTGCAGACTCGGGTATAAGTAGGACACCATTTCTGCAGCTTGTTCGCAGGACTTTAGGAATAGCACACTCACATACACACTTAGGCAGGTAAGGGTAGGGTTCAGTCCCTAGCTTTAGTCTTGGAGGCAAGCGTCTCAGCGAGCCTGAGCAAATCTCCAAGGTTGTTCTGCCACAACTAGTCTACCAGAACTGATTTGAGGCATCCTCCAGGTAGTACAAACGCAGAGAAGGGCTCCCAGGTGGCCTATTCAACCCCAAACCCTTCCCAGAGGGTGAGGGAGCCCCAACCCTGGCGGTAGCGGTGGCGTAGTATAGACTTCACGAGGTAGAAGCCCTCCTTAGCCATCTCCTCGGCGTGCATGTTGGGGAGTTCCCCTTCAACTTCAATAAGGCTGGCAGCGCCCTGTAGGTCCAGAGCGGCGATCTCCTCGTCGTTCAGCTCCCACTCCTCCCCACACAGGTCCTGAGGATCGTAGTAGCGCTTTGGATGCTGAGCAACGCACACCAGGGTCCCCCTAGCCGGGGAGAACACCTCACCGTGATACGGTGTCCATCCACTGAGAGAATCTTGTAGGGCCCGAAGTTAGGGTCATCGCTCGTAGAGCGTGGCCAGGCGGGTAGCCGACTCTGGTGCACCAACACCCAGTCCCGCTCTTGATAGGAGGCGGGGACCCGGTGCTTTTTCTTCTTGTTCCACTGTCGCTCCCTCACTCTCTGGAGCATAGCCTTGGCCTTGTCCACTTTCGCTTGTTGCTCCTGGACCCAGTTGCCCACAGTAGAATGGGTATCCTCTGGATAGGGAGCATGTAGGAACCACGCCGGGCGCCCTAGGAATAGCTCATGGGGCGAGTAGCCAGTCGCTGAACTCTCTTGGGAGTTCATCATCAAGGATATGACGGGGACTAGTCTCACCCAGTCTCTGGTGCGCTCCGTCTTGCACCATATCCTTACATTTCACTTGAGGACACGAATCTGTCGCTCACAATGGGGGTTGCTCGTATGAGAGTAGGGGGTCCCTTTGGACACTTGGACATCGAGGGATCTCAGGACCCTCTTGTACCAGCCAGTGTCAGAGTGTACTCGTACGTCCTCATCGGAGTTGATCTCTTTGGGCGCCCCATAGACACAAAACCACTCCTCCAGGAGTTTATTGATAGTCTCCTCTCCGTTAATGTGCTTAGTACACGGGAACACCCGGGTAAACCTGGTCAACCAACAGGTTACCACGAGGGCAAAATCGTAGCCCCCAAACTTCAGCATCTGCGTGTAGTTCACATAGAGCACACTGTTAGCACAGTGGGGGATGGGCAGGGTCGAGTAGAGACCCCGGTCCCTGATGTCCCCAGGTTTGGAGGACCTACACGGGCACTTGTCCACGATAGGCTCGAGGGTCTTACGCAATTGGTCGTCACTCCACGTAGTGTGGAACCGCTGCTTGAATAGCATCAGGGTACCGTCAGCACCCACATGACCACTGGACTCATGGGTCCACTTCAGTAGCGCTTGGACTCTGTCACTGGGTACCACTATTCGGTCCTCGTGCCAGAGGTAGCTCTTGTTCCTCTTCCACTGCTCTTGGTTGACCAGGAGGGGTTCCAGGCGCTTCTCCAGGCGCTTATAGATATCTCCGAACTCCTTCAGGTACTCAGCTTGTTGGAGTCCATCTAGAGTCAGATCATGGTCATGTTGAGGTCCAGGTGTACATCCATACGGCTGAACGCCCCCTTGGCTAGTGCTTCTGACCCTGCACCAATCAGGTCGTCGAAGTTGTTGCGGCTGATGTAGTACGCACACTCGTTCTTGACTCCCTGGATATGGTGCACTGTCAGCCGTAGTTGGCTGAGGTAGGTCCACCAGCGCCGTAGCTTGGCCTTCTCAGGTGGGGGGCCCTTCTGGAAAGTGCGGACCGGCTCTTGGTCGCACAACCATACCACAGGGCTACTCCCCAACAGGTGTGCCTTAGAGGATAGCACCAGCCTACCCGCGAGCAATTCCTGCTCATAGGTGGAGTAGTTACCCCGGGTCTGGTTCCATTTCCAGTTCCAGTGACCTAGGGGTACTAGCACCCACTTGTCGTCAGGGTGGCTGTGCTTGAGGGTACCATCTCGGTTCAGTCCATCTGTCCCCCATTGGGTAATGGCCGAGTCGAACTCCCCCTTCTCTAGTGCTTGCCATTGGAACAACGTTCCACCATCGCCCACATTGCTGGCGTCGGTCACCAGGATCATCTCCCCTTGTGCTCTAGGCACGCCCAAGCACTTAGCGTTGGCCACCTTGTTTTTGAGCTTGTCAAACGCTTGTTGCTCTTGTGGGCCCCAGCGCCAGGTGGTACTCTTCCTGATCAAGTCCGTTAGGATGGCGCTGGTGTAGGTGAAGTTCTTGATATGGCGGCGGTAGAAGTTGCAGACCCCAATGAAACTACGTACATCATGGAGTCCTTTCTTGGGGTCTTCATGCCGTACCTTAGCATCCATCAGGGATTCTGCCTTCGAGGCCGCGGGGATCCACCATCCATAGCCAATATCGAACCCCAGGTACTGCATGGTCTCCTGCATGAACTCACACTAGCTTGAGTCTTGTGTGGTTCTCCTGGCACACCGCAAAGAACTCACCCAAGAGGATTAGGTGATCCTCCTGGGTATTGGTCCCTAGGCATACATCGTTGATGTGCGCCTGCATCTGGGCCCCACGGGATATGAGTTCTTGTACCTTTGGTCTTCGCCGTAGGATGGACAGGATCTTATTCATCAGCTCTTGGAATGGAGCGGGTGCGTTGGCCGCGCGAAAGGGCATGACCTTCCACTTGAACACCCTCCCCTGAGGGGTGATGAAGGCGAGTAGCTCCTGGGCGTTGGGCGTCAGGTCCACCTGCCAGAATCCGCTTCTTTTCGTCCATCTTGGTCTTGTAGCGACAGGAGGCCATCTTCTCAAAGGTAGACTAGTAAAAAAAGGTCACTGCCATGTGTTTCTTGGAGGGCTTGATCCAGGCCAAGGCCCCTTTAAAACCCTTTTGTTGATGCTAAGACTAACTTAAGTATTTTTATCACTCTCTTGAGGCTTTTAGTACACTTTCTCAAAGTAACTAGGGTTATAACCCTAGCCCCCCATGAAGCTCACCCCTACCACTCAACTGAGCGGAGGTACCTTCCTTCATGGAGAATAGACCGAAATAAAATACGCATTTCATGCTGTAGGCCTTGGAGGTTAAGCCTAGTGGTCTCCCACCCCAAGACCCCTATACTCAATTGTCTCTACCACTTATTGTGGTTCTACCTTTTAACTGTTTCTGAATTCAGTTGCTTGGCCAAGTCAGAATCTGTGTCTGGCCTAACTCCTATGCCGCAAATTCCCAATCAGCTCCATTTCATCCAAAAGAGTGCACATGAAGTGCTTGATGCTAACTTGGAGGCCAGAGTTAGGCCAGTTTTCACATAAAACCTTTCGTACTATCCATGTGTGATTGAATCCTTGTATCTATACCTGCTTTGTCTATCTGCAGCCCTTCTGTGTTATACTGGATTTCAAACTATTCATTGATTCGATCCACATCCTGTTCTTGCTCTACTTGCTCCTTTGATTTTGGGATTTCACCATCAAAAACCTGCAGGATTTCATCAAAGTCTCTAGGGCACTAATCAAGGACATCTTTCTGGTAGCAGAGGCAAACCCTGAGAACCTTTCGAACCGACTCTGAGCAGAAGCACAATAAGAGGACACTGAAAAGCACATTGAACGTGTCCACTCAACTGTCCTCCCAAACCTCGCCGATCAGAAGTGTACAAGTACAACTTTGCAGTGTAGCCCACCCAAAGAGTTAACCGCCACTCAGAGCAGCATCTGGGTCTCAGGAAGATCCAGAGCACAGAAGGGCGAAACTAAATCCGCCCAGAACAACCCCATTAACCATGGAAACCTTAGCGGCCCATGGTGAAGACAGCCTGCAAAGGCTCCGCAGGCGTGTCAAAGCCTCCATCGCCCGGTCGGCCTGTCCGGCCTCGTCTTCTACCGTACTTGGAGGTGGTCCTGAAGAACAAGAGGACCTACGAAGGAGGATGGCGAGTTCATGCTCCACGAAGAGTACCACAAGTCCACCCTAAGAGAAGATGGGGAAATACCTCTTGATGCCCTCGGGTCACCGCCCCAAACTGAGATGGGCTCCTTCCTTTATTCTGGGCCATCTACAGACATGGCGGACACAGTATCACGACCGAGACAAACAAGAGTACACGAGCACCCGAGAGCATGGCATCCAGGCATGCAGATAACTTCAACGGCTCCTGAAAAGAGTCTGGATCCTCTTCGCCTAGAGCCTACCCATGGGGCTCTGGATCGTACGGCCGAACGTTTGGCCAAACTTCTTTCCGGATCGGAAGACCCGGATGTGACAGCTCTGTCAGAGGCTGTCAAGGCTAAATTGGGTATCACTGAACCCTTACCCACGCCAGCGCTACTCTCACCTTCACCCGGATTGAGCACGTTGGCTGATGATCTCAAAAGGTCAAGGGTGTCCAGGCTGCTACCCAAGGTTACTTGCCCAAGCCCTTTTCATCCTCGCACCATGACGGTCCCAATTGCTGAACCACAGGACGTGCCGGTGACGGAGACTGAGAAAAGAGGGCTGTCAGCCCTGGCACCTCTTGCCGGCATATCTCCTTCTCGTTCTGGCCTAACTCCGGGGGTCGGGAAGATGGGCAGACCTATTGCCCAGGCGAACATCCAGCTACAACTGCCGGAGTTCGACCCGAAAAATCTGCCCGAACGGGCAGAAGAAGTTGCTGAGTTTCTTTTGCTGACTGGCCAATCCCATGTGGATGTGGCCACCAAATGCTCACTGCTGAAACGCTCATACAAAAAGAAATTTTTGCAAAAATAGGTGAAACAGATTGTGAAAACTTGTTCTGAAGCGGTACCCAGAACCCCATGGCCAGGTTACGGCATACAACCGGTCTCCGGTCCACTAACCCCATGTTCCGTGCCGTGAAGCCCCGCATCGGCAACCGATGCACCGCCAGCGGAGATTGGTATATCAGAATATCAGGAATCAACAGGGTTTTATTTTCATATTGTTTCCGTCAATTTTTATGCTTCCGTTCTGATACTCACTGTTTTGACTGCTGGCGGTTGGATCGCGACTTTACCGTAACCGCCAGTTTAACTGTTTATAATGGAAATTTTAACGCAATCCGTCACGAAGGCTCCAAAGCCTTCAGGAACTGCATGGACGCTTCCGCAATTTTCACATCTTACACTCGCAACCTTAATCTGAATTTTTCAGGATGTCGAAATCGGATTTTCGACTTCGACATCCCCGCACTTGATTTGACCTCTTTCGAGTGGACCTACGTGCTTCCCTACGCACGAATCAACTTTCCTTTTATCTTGCCCTCCATTTGACTCAGAGATATGGGCAAAACAAAGTTGATTCGTGAGGCCACTTGTAAGGGTCATATCTCGTGCCGCTTGCGAGTATTGACGATAAAGAAACGTGGGATGTGTTCACAATACTCCCGACGTAATTTAGGAAGCATTATATGCCTTGCGTTTCCACACGTGCGCGCTAGTGTAATGGATCATGGTCAAGAGGGTAGAGTTTGCGTTATAACTCTTTGGCCATGACATTGCGTGCGTTAGGATAACGTTCGAGTGTAGCGCGCAAGTGTTGGTGTTGCATAGGAACTCTCTTTGAGTTCCTATGAGCGATTGACACAAAGTTATGCCCTTGGAGGGGCATGACATATCGTGGTGGGAGCTACCTTTTTGGGCAATATGGAGTATGTGCCTTGTGTTGTGTTGCGTGCCCATTTGGCGGGTCCATCGCTCCAAGACAAACCCGCCAATGGACCTCATATTGTGCAAGCCCCTTCTCCATACTCCCCACGATCAATTGCAAGCCTAACCTTCGTGAAGGGAAGCTTGTGTGGTGATCCCGAAGCGATGCGTTGGGAGCAAGGTGTGTGTTTTGCAATTTTCCATATTTTCATGTGCCCACTTGGGAAGTAGCGCTCGTAACCTTTCAAGGCGCCCCAAGTGGAGCACATATGTGGGATCGAAGGTCATTGGTGTCAAGTCATTGTGTTTAGAAGGATTAAGTGATTGCACGATCCAAGCCGAAGATATTATAATACAATTATGCACCTTTCAAGGCACTTTTGTGTGTGCTTGTGCCAATTTTGCCATTTTTGGCCCGTCATGATGTCAAGTGGCGACCGTGTATCTCAACGTTGCGCTCAATTGACATCATGACCCAAGTATGATATGAGGGTACATACTTCGGTGCCCAACATATCTTGGACCCGGCGAATAACTCCTCTTAGGCTTGGCATACCGGGGCCGCCATGTTGGCAATTTGGGACTATCCCAAATCATGGGCTCACTTGGCGACCCTGCCATTCCCAATATCGGAGGAGTTGGGCGACGCCCAAAAGATATGTTGGACCAATATGACTTGATGCCAATCCTATGGCACACTCCGGTCCAAGTCGGGCATGTGCCTCATTTGCCCCAACCATGAGTGTGCGCATTTTTGGCCATTTTGAACAATTTTCCACTTTTGCTGCCCGCCGTGCACCATGTTCTAACCTTCGTGCACGCCGGACGCTTGGATCAATGGACCATATATGACATGGGTGATATGGACATTGGTCCCCATGATTCACACACCACGTGGGCGAAGCGGAGCAACCTTCGTTAAGGCGCTAGCCCAAAGTGAGTGTGGGCAATTTTGCAATTTTGGCATTTGTGGACCCAATTGGGATCGTCACCACGCCGAGTGGCATGGAGATCTTCGAGAGCCAAGAGCATGGGAGTCTCCGTTGGACTCCCGGTGGATCGCGTATGGAATGCCAGATCCGATCTCCAAGTTGGCGTGGAGATATACTATTCGGAGCACTCCGGATTTTGGCTCATTTCGACCAGCCAAAATGACCCAATTTTGGGACCCCAATTTCCCCCTTCCGTGTGGTCAATTGACGGCCCCATTTCTCTAAGCCCATAGGGAGCCCGGACCTAAATTCAAGTTGTACACTCAGATAGAAGTCCCAGGTCCTGCCTCCTACCCTGTGAGCCATTGGCCTTACCGTGGCCGGGCGAGCCACGCGTGGGAATGACGCCAATTTTGGGGATTTTGGCATCATGACCCCACTTGACTCATCCGTGTTGCCCTGATGTCCGGACCTCAGAGGGAACCAGGTTGGGTGAGGGCTCCAGGGAGTTCGTACTCGAAGGACATATGGTCAGTTGCCTCGTCCCTACCTCTGGCGGGTCCGGACGAGGGGTCAATTTTGAGGATTTTTGAGTTAATTTCAGTTTGAGCTGAAACAGTCCATTTTCAGCTACCAACTCCTGGGTGATAATGGCGGGGCCATATCTCTGGCTCAGAGGGGAGTGGGGACCCGCCGTTAAGGGAGCATAGGGAGCCACTGTCGGTTGGCCTCGGAGCACCTTGGTTCCCAGGAACTCGCCTGTGGCTGGGCGGCACACCTCTCCCATTGGCAGGGTTTCAGGGTCCGGACTGAGCAGGGCATGGGTTGTGTTTGAGCCCCCGCCCCCACCAGCCACTGAGAGGGTCGGACCTGGGATTGGGATACGAGTTAGGACTGAGTGTCTATTGTCCTGTAATGCCCTTACCCCAGTCCAGTCTCAACCCCATGTGTACATATCCTGATGTGTTGTTGTACATACTTTCGTTCCCTCTTTGCAGAGTGGCAAGGATTCTGAAACGCTTTGTCACATGACATGAGCGCATTGATGCCCCTGTGAGCGTAGTGCTTTGCCTGCCTGCTCACTTGCGCGTGTCCCGCAGCGTCCCGTGGCCGGCCCCCCACGGGAACGCGTCAAAAGCGTTTCACCGCCGCGGGGTTACCCAGCCCCCGCGTGCCACTCGGGGCCACCAACCCCGAGCAGCGCGGCGCAGCTCGCAGCTCGCAGCGCAGCGCAGCGTCTCGCAGCGCAGCGCAGCGGCTCGCAGCGCCACTCAGCGACAGCGCCGAGTTTGTCACGGAGCCCGCAGCGCCGTCCAGAGCATCGCCCTGACCGCACAGCAACCGTGAAAGAGGTGCACAGACCAGGACTCCTGCATCAGCCCCATCGGCCGACCCGGAGTCCCATCGGCCGACCAGCAGGGCCGCGTCAACCACCTCCACAACCACCGGCTGACCAGCACCAGCCGCACATCCAGCCTAGTGCTGCAGCACCCGCCTCAACAACCACCACCAGTTCGTTGAGTTGAACGAGTGCATACGAAGGACCTCAAGACCAACTACGCCCCCGCTGCCATGGTGAATTGGCAGGAAGCGGGCAGGACGTGGCCGCGGCCCCACCCCCATGCAGCACGCCTGCTGCGTGGGTTGGTTTGGGACCAGCACTACCGCCACAGCCACCCCCAGTGCGAAGGCGGCATGCCCAGGAGCTTCGAGCTCCGCACGGACACCGCCCCCGACCGCCTGCAGGCCGTGGAGGACTGGCTGCGGGCGGAAGGGTACGAGTACCGCCAGCAGCAGAGGCGCTGGAGGACGTGGACCCGGCCGGACAGGCCCGGCGAAGGCCTGCGTCCCGACGGGATTGAGGAGGATGAGGAGCCCAACGTGTACCCGTCGGGCGCCTCGATCAACGTCTCCTTGTGGGACGTGATCGAGAAGAACTTCCCGGAACCGGGGAGCGAGCGCAGGCTGCAGGGCAGCAGCAGCGCGTCTCCGGGGAAGGAGAAGCGGTCCGCCGGGGACGAGAAGAGGGACCGGAGGTGGCGGGAGTACCAGGAGTCCCTGGCCGCCGAAGCCGCCCAAGGCGCCAAGGGCGGAACCCCAGCCCCCAGTCCCCAACGGGCCAATGGTGGTCACCACCCCGGCTCCACCACCCTTGGCGACTACATCCAAGTCGCCAGGCAGACCCAGGCCAAGCCCCGTCCGCTGCTCCTGAGGGCCCGGCAGGCCCCAGCAGGCCCCAGCAGCGACGTGGAGTCGGCCCACCGCGGGAGGGTGCCGGCCGACCAGGCCAGCTCCAGCAGCAGCGTCGCTCCCGAAATGGGGAGTGGCGCGCGCCTGTGAGCGCGCCTGTGGGGTGCCCTGCAACCGTCGGGTTGCCCGGCAACGGGCCAGGCAGTACAGCGCTGCCGTGGAGGGCGCCGCCGGCATCGCCCAGGAGGAGGCTGCGGAGTGGGCGCATGGCATGGCCATCCACGCCCAGACCGCGGCGGCCATTGCGGCCGGACTCACGGCCGTAGCCGCCCATGGGGCAGCGACTGCCCAGGTCAACGGTGAGTTGGCGGCAGCCGACGAGGAAGCCCGCCTGACGCAGGAGGCCATTGCCTGCAAGGAGGCCGAGGTGAAGGCGCTGGAAGAGGCGCTTGCCCAAGAGAGGGCAAAGAAGGAGGCGGAGGAAAGGGCCCACGCCGAAGCGAAGGCTAAGGCCCAGGAGGAAGCCGCCAAGAAGGAAGCCATCGAGGCCGCGCGACGGAAGGTCGCTGAGGAGAAGGCCAAAACGGAGGCGGAGCTGGCAGCGTTGGAAGCGCAGAAGGCGCGGCTGCAGCAGGCCCGGGACGCCGAGGCGGCTCTTGCTCGGGAGGAAGCCGAAGCGCGAGCTGCCGCAGCCACCGCCGCCGCAATGGAGGAGGCAGAGGCCAAACTCCGCCGCGAGACTCCCCCGGGAGCATCACAAGTGGAGACCCTTCGAAAGCTTTTGGAAGGGGACGCCTCCTCCAGGATGGCGCTGGACGAGGCCCACACGGGCAGCAGTGGGAGCAGTGGCACCACCGCCCATCGACGGAGGAAGGGCAAGGGGAAGACCCCCGAGAGGCCGCGGAGGCCAACGGGCGGACACCCCCACGACAGTGACCCCTTCTTCACCGCCAGTGACGGGGATGAACGAGGCCGTCGACATCGCCAAGTGGTGGCTTGGACGGGCGGAGACGTCCCCATGGAACCGGAAGGTGAGGATGAGGATCTCCCTCCTCCCTACCGGAGCTCGGAGTCTTCCGCGACCGAGACGCCCAGGTGGGGCGACATGGACGAGGATGACGACATGGAGTTCGGCATCACGAGGAAGCGCCCATCCTCGGACCCACCGAGGCGACCCGGCAGAGACCCACCGGGACCCCCTGGCGGAGAACCATCAGGACCCCCTGGAGGACGCCCACCAAGTGGACCCCCTGGAGGCGGACCACCGGGCGGGGGAGGACCCCCTGGACCGGGCGGACCCGGCGGAGGCCCTCCTGGAGGACCCCCTGGGGACCCCGACGACCCACCAGGGAACGGCGACCCGGATACCACCTGGTGGTGGATTGTCTACCTCCGCAGGAGAGTCCAGTTGCTCGAGCTGGAGGTAGACACGGGCAAGGGCGAGATGGCTCGCATCTCCACGGTCGCCGCGCGCGCGCAGAAGGAGCTGGACATCGCCAGGGCCGAGACCAAGTCGCTGACCAACGTCGTCAGCGGCCTGCAGGAGAGGCTGGACGCGCTGGAAGCCCGTGGGAGCGTCGGCAGCGACCACCCACCCCTGGAGTCTGGCTCGTCGGACGACGGCTGGGGACCCGGACCAGGTCCAGGCAGACCCCACGCCCCCGGCGGAGCCCCCAGGAGTCGCTCCAGCGCCAGTGCCCCCTCTCTCACCGCCCCCTCTCACCACAGCGCTGGTCGCCGCAACGAGCGCGTGCCGCCCGGCAGTGGCAGTGAGGAATGGCGTGATGAGTGGCTCAGCGCGGAGTACCGCAACCGCCGTGCTCCACCGCGGACACCGGTACGCCCCCAGCGCCCCGCACCACCACCTGGACCACCACCTGGCCCGGTGCCAATCTCAATGGCTGGAGGACGTTATGGTGGACTCAGGGATGAGGTTCCCAGAGGAGACGTGGAGTGGGATGTCGGCGAAGGTGAGGACCTGGACCTGGACCTGGAGGAGTTCGACATCAGCCCGCCGCGTGGTGTACGACGGGAGGCCGCTGAACGCAGCCGCCGGCGCTGTGACGAGGATGCGTACATGGATGCAGTACGGCGTGAACATTTTGGTTCAGCGTACGTGGAGGAACCGCGGCGTAGCCACAGGGGTTCCATGGAGGAGATGGACGTGGCAGCCGTGGGAGTCCGTGGGCGAGGCCGATGGGAACCTCGGTCGACCTCGCGGCCGGCGTTCATGGTCTCTAAGGCCGCGGATGCCGCCGTGTCGGAAGACTTGAAGGACATCAAGCCCCCCATGTACGACGGCAACCCCCTCAACCTCGACCGCTTCTTGGAGAAGCTGGACGATTGGGGGCTGACCGTCACTGAAGACCTGCCTCCCGCTGATGCGGAGAAGTATGTCTTCAAACGGTTCAGGTACCGCCTGCCGGAAGTGCTCGGAGAGCTATACTTCATGGCGACCAACGAGGGGAAAATCAAGACCCTCAAGGAAGCCAAGAAGTGGCTCAACGAGCAGGAGCGGGTGGACGCTCCGCAGGTGGCGGCCAAGCGCTGGAAGTCCATCAAGCTTGAGCATGATGGACGGGAGATCCGCCTACGAGAGTGGCGAGACTTCCGAGGGAAATACACCCTCTTCCGCCGCAACGTGGAGGATTGGAACGAGGGTGACGAGCAGGCTCGCCTGCTCTCCATGCTGCCGGAAGCATGGATCAAGAGGGTCACCAAGGAGGAATCCAAGCGGGCCAAGTCCAACCACACGGTCAAGATGATGCTCCCCAAAGAGTATCATACGAACGTGGTGGCTTGGGCGAAGAAGAACGTGGCCCGGGATGTCAAACGGCATTCCCTGCGGAACGCTCTTCTCATCACCGTCTCGGGCGATCGCGAGAAGACCGCGATGTGACGCCTTGACGATTGTGAGTTGAGCGGCCAGACCATCCGTCTGCAGCCCATCCCGGCGCGGATGAGCTGCGACGAGATCCTGGAGTGGGTTGGCGAGGAAGTACTCAAGGAGTACCGAAACCTCCACCACACCCGCGGGTTGAGGCCCGGCGACCGCGACGTCAACTACGTTGGCGAGGGACCTGGCGGGGAAGCTGCCATGGACCCAGCGGGAGCCGGCGGCGATGAGACTCTCGTCGACGATGACGACGACGATGAGCCCGCCGAAGTGGCCGTGTGTGCCTTCATGGCCAAGAACCTGAACGCGGGGAGCAAGCCGGGAAACTGGAAGCCCCTGCAGCAAGGTTGGAGGAAGCAGGAGAAGAGGGACCCTCGCCGTATTGGCGACCCTCCGCTGTCCTTTGGGGAGTTCATACGAGCTCACCCTCAGGGCTGTTTCGTGTGTTATGGGAGGAAGCGAGGCTTCAACCATGACCACCGAACATGCCCCATCCACAAGGCCGACACGGACGCTTACAAGAAGGCGCACGGGTCGAAGAAGCGTGCGCCCGCGGGTATCCGGGAAGCCAAGATGGAGGTGGACAAGGACGAGCTGGCCAAGCTGATGTCGTCGGTGGGGACCGAATTGGCCAAGGAGATCCAGGAGATCAAGCGGAACTGGGTCCCCAGATCGGACAACAAGAACAAGGAGAACAACCAGAATGACCAGAACAAGGACAAGGACAAGAACAAGGGTAAGAAAGGGGGAAGGAAGAAGGGCATCAACGACGTTGAGGCCGAGGAGAACACCCCCTCTTCCACAACCGACGCCCCCTAGCGGAGCCCCTGCAGCCAAGGGCCCCAGCTAGGGCGGTCGCAGGATGGTGACGTGGGAAGCGCCGAACCATCCCAGTCGGGAGTCGATAAACACAAGGGGACTGCCGCGGGCGGAAGGCCCGGTCCGGCGCCCAGTGGCGGAGGCGGGGTGAGGGCAAGTGAAGGCACGAACCCTTGCACCCGTCCGTCCTTCGCGACCCAGAATGTGTTTGATGTACTACAGGATCTATCCGAGAGTATCGGAGGATCACCCGGACCGCAGCTGGATGCTGCAGATGGGCAGCCTGAGCCCATTGTCCACGACCTGCACCAGTCGCTTGTTGAGCTTCTGGAACGGCCGGAGATCCTGAGTTTGCACGCGGTGCGCCGTGTCGGTCGCGAGCGGCAGTTGCATCTTAAGGTCCGTGCCCTATGCGGGGAAGTGGAAAAGGTTTTCGACGTGTTGGTCGACACGGGAGCTCAAGTCAGCTTGGTCAAGGCTGGCCTACTTCCACCAGAGTGTCTGACCGACAGTCGGAAGCCTGTCAGGCTGAAGGTGGCGAACGGTCAGTACATGGTGGGAGGCACGAAGGAAGCGGCCATCGGGCTGCAGTTCGTGAACCATCGTGAGCTGAGTCGCCCAGACCTCGGCAAGGAAATCCTCCTGCACGGTCGCTTCTACGAGGCCGAGATGGACTGGGACATGATCGTTGGGTACGACTTCATGATGGAGACGGACTCCGGCGTTCTCCCGGCCCAGGCCTCCATGACCCTGTACCAGGACGACCAGCTCTCGTGGCTCTCGTCACCTGAGCACCATGTGGAATGCCAATGGATCCACCCCGAACGCAATCAGCTCGAAGTGGCCGCGCTGGACACTGAGCCCACTGGGCCAGCAAACCAGGAGTACGGCGTAAGGCCGGAAGTGGCGAACCGAGTGGTCGCGGACCTGGGAGCGTCGGATCTGGCCCTGGATGCGTTCTCTTCAGGAACCTCTGCCCATCTGCGGGTATGTGAGAAGTACTGGAGCGCCCAGGACTCCGCGTGGAAGAAGCACTGGGGTCCGCATCAGGGCTTGATGTGGATCCATTGCCCCCGATGGGACATTCCAAGAGCGATAGCGAAGATTCGCAAGGACCGCTCCAAGGCAGTGCTGGTTGTTCCTATGGGATGCACCGAGGAGGAAAGTACCCGACATTGGGTAGCCTCATTGACCAACATGACCTTAAACAAGGCCGTCCTACCGGCTGGAGAGAGTGTCTATCAGGACGCTAAGGGACAGCCCATGCCGCCCCAGAGATGGCCAACAGAATTCCACTATGTGGATGGGGGCCTTGATCAGGCCGACACCACGGACTTCGTGTGTGTCAACCGCATCATAGCAGAGCCATGGCGGCAATGCTTTGCGGTTCCCCCTGTTGACATAGAAGAATCGGATTCGGAAGACCCCCTCACTGAAGAGGAGTGGGATCTGGTTCAGGGGTATATGGATCAGCCCTTTCACGACTGGGGAAACCAGCGTGAGGGCAAAGGCCAGGACAAAGCCTGGTGGGAAGTGGACTCAATCGTCTCCGGCTCCTATGACGGGAATACCTTCGTACAGAGGGTGCTGGATTACATGTCCAGCCAAGACGAGCCGCCTGGCGGTAACCCACCCACCTACGGCGATCTGTTCCGAGGCAAGACCAGAGATGGCCCTTTGGGCCACCTGGGAAGACCACCTGAGCCGAAAGCGAGCGGAGTAGCTACCCCTCAAGTAAGCTCCGTGGTTCAAGTGCCCGGGAAAGCCAAGGCGGAGTCCGATGACTGCCCCAAGATCCAGGCGTTGAGGGCCAGGCTGAAGCAGAAGTATGGCGAGACCTTCTTCAGCGGAAAACCTGTGTTCCCCCCACCGGTGCGTGGACCGTATGGCGAGGCCAAGATACGACTGAAGCAGGACCCCCGTGTGTACCGGCACCGGGAGTTTGCCCTGAGGGACGAGAGGAAAGAGGCCATGGAGAAGATCCTCCGTGACTTCATCCAGAGAGGCTGGCTCGAGCCGTGCCACTCCGAATGGGCCTCTCCTTGCTTCGTCGTCCCCAAGAAGGTTGCCGGTGAGTGGCGGCTCGTGGTCGACTACCGCGGCCTAAACGCCCAAACGCAGCACGACAGCTATACGCTGCCCCTCATTGAGGATATGCTGCAAAAACAACACCGGCGGAGGATCTTCACGGTGATTGACCTGAAACATGGTTATCATCAGATGCCTCTCGCCGAGGAGTCCCGTGCCTGCACAGCCATGAGCACCCCACTTGGACCTCTCCAGTGGAAGGTGATGCCCATGGGCGTTACCAACGGCAATGCGGCTTTTCAGCGGATGCTGGAGAACCTGCTTGAGCCGGTGCGCGACTGTGCGCACCCCTTTGTGGACGACGTGATCATCGCGTCCGGGGACCCCAGCATGAGCTACGAGGAGCTCCTGGAGGCACATGAGAGGGACGTCACTCGAGTGCTGGACCTTCTGGTTCGGCACAAACTCAGGGGCAGCAGTGACAAGGCCACCATTGCGGTAAGCGAGGTGGTCTTCGCTGGCCACGTAGTTGGGAACGGGCAGCGAAAGCCCATACCTGGCAAAGTGGCCGCGATTGAGCACTGGGAAAAGCCCAAAACGGTCTCTGAGCTACGGGCGTATCTGGGGTTCTGCAATTACTACTCGGGGTATATCAAAATGTATGCCGAGTATGCAGCCCCCATGACGACCATGCTCAAGGGCAAGCGAGAGGAGACCAAGAAGGGGTCCAAGAAGGCTCTGGTCTGGACAGCTGAGTCCGACCGTGCCTTTGAGGGGATGAAGCAGGCGCTGCTATCCGCAGTGGGTCTGCACCTCGTGGATCCCGACCGAGGGTTCGTCCTGCGCACCGACGCTTCCGACTACGCCATTGGCGCTGTGTTGGAGCAAGTGCTTGACGACGGGAGGCACATGCCCGTGGCCTTCTGGAGCCGAGTCCTGGCGGAAGGCCAGAGACGGACGTGGACGCCCCGTGAAAAGGAGGCGTATGCCATCGTCATGGCTCTCAGGAAATGGGCTGGGTACATAGCCTCCCATCCCGTCACCGTCTGCACCGACCATCGGAGTCTGCAGTCGTGGCACAAGGAGCACGTGGACACCCCCTCAGGTCCCGCCTCCCGACGGGCAAGATGGCACGAGACCTTGGCCAAGTTCGACCTTACGGTTTTTTACATTCCTGGAAAGGATAACACCGTGGCGGACTGTCTCAGTAGGTGGGCCTATCCTGCCAGCAAGGGCATGCAGGACATCTCTGCCCATGGCGATGAGGCTGAGACCGCTGAAGCCAAGGGGATCATTGAAATGGAGGAGGAGGAGGATGTTAAATGCTTCGTCGTCATGGCTGCGGATGCCCCCCTCGCGTCGAGGGTGAGCAGAGCGGTCAGAGTGCTCGCCCCTGATGGAGCTGAGTCCGACAAGCACCTCTTCCCGGAGTCTTGCCTCCAGGACGACTGGACCGACGACTACGCCAAGTCTGAGGCCTTTGCGGCCGAATATAGGGCTGTGACCGACCCTGACGACGGGCAGAGGTGGCAAAAGGGGCTGCTGAGGAAGATGGCAAGCTCTACCGAAATGGTAAGCTGCTAGTACCAGAGTCCCGGGTGCTCGAGCTGTGTGAAGCTTGGCACCACCACTTGCTGCACCCAGGGGTCAAGAAGCAAGCTCTTGACATGCAGCGTCGGTTCGAGATCGACCATATCGTTCTCTACACCGCCATCAAGAAGGTCAGGAAGGGTTGCTCGGTCTGTCAGGCCTGCAATCCCGATAACCGGAACGTCAAGGGGGAACCCCAATGGACCCCGGTTCCTGACCAGCCCATGGAGAGCGTGGCCATGGACGTCTTCTCCATGCCCGAAGTGCACATTGGCAAGGAGACCTTTGACTGTGTGGTTCTCTGTGTGGACCGCCACAGCGGCTACGTTGTAGCCGTTCCGGCACGCAAAAAGGGGTTGCTTGCCAGAGAAGTGGCAGTCATGATGATTCGTCATTGGCTGACCGTCTTTGACATCCCCCGCACCATTTGCAGTGACCGAGGGCCCCAGTTTACTGGTGGCTGGTTCAAGGCTATGTGTTCCCTCATGGGAATACGTCATGCCAAGAGCGTCGCCTATCTCAGCCGGTCTAACGGCCGTGCTGAAGTGGCTGGACGGCAGCTGTTCGAGAAGCTGCGCAAGATCCACATCACCAATCCACGTCGGAACTGGTTTGAGGAGATGTGGCCTGCTCTGAAGGCCCATCATGACACCCCCACTCCGGGCGGTTTGTCCCCTCACCAGATTCTCTTCGGCAGGGACCCCCTGGGTAGGGGACTTCCCTTGTCTGGTGATGGCATGGCTATGGATGCCAAGGAGTTCTTCGCGCGGCAAGAGCAAACGGCGCGGGACATCCGCCAGCAGCTTGAGAAGGAGCATGCTGAGCGTCAGAAGTCCGCCCCGAGCTCGACAGCGCAGAAGTTCAGGGTGGGAGACCCGGTGTGGGTGATCAGACCCCGCCCCATGGGCACCCACCGCACCAAGACCTGGTTCACACCCGGCGAGGTGGTCCGCAGGATTGGTGAGGACACCTACCGCATCAAGGTGGGTCACAGGCAGTTCCGGGAGCGCCACGAGAGTCAGCTCCGTGTGCGGGAACCCGACCTCCGTGGCCAACATGTGTCCCTGAGCTACGCCGCACATGAGGCTGATTCGGACGACGATTATGCTGAACAGGACGACTACACCGTCGAGAAGATCCTGGCTCAGCGTCCGAAAGCCTCGGCACCCGGAGGTCTGGAGTTCAAGGTTCGTTGGCGAGGCTATGGGCCGTCCCACGACACCTGGGAACCCGTCTCCTCGTTCGTGCCGCGGGTCAATACTCCCTTCATGGAGTACATCCGCAAGCACAAGACCAAGATCCACGTTTCGGACTTGGCAGCACTCACCCGGGCGATTGCAGCCAGGGGTGCCTGATCAGCGCCCTGGGCTCTCCCCTGATGTGTTGTGAGCGCTTGTGAGGCCGACGAATCGTCCCTTACTTGCTTGCTCTCTTCCATCTTTCGGTGACAGAGTGGCCATATACCCCCCCCTGCTGAATCCAAAGGAGGATGGCCCCTCTCTTCTTCTACTCGTCACTCCCCCCCCCTGCTGAATCCTTGGGAAACCAGGTAGGGCGACTGACCTTCATAATTCTGAGCTCTTGGGGCCTTGAAGCCCATACGACGTTGCGCAACGGATGCCGCTGTCATCGGCATTGCGATTTTTGAGTGTGTGGTCTGGTTCCATGGCATTTGCGGAATCCAGACCAGTCGACGTGTGTCTCGAGACTATATATGGCCTGAACTCAGGCGTTTTCCTGTCCACCCTCCTGCATTGCCTTATCCTGACCGTGGCGTGGTTTGGCGCTCTGTCCAGAGCGTGTTTACACGCCTATTTACCCAGATTTTTACTTGTTTTTCTGCCCTCCAGGATATGTGCATCTGTATGTTGCTGTCTTCGGCCCATCACCGGAGTGTGGACTGTTTTTCACGAATCGAGTACAAAGGCGCCTTGAGCCGCCGTGTACATGTTCATACATCTGGTCCAGCCTGGACCAGTACCCGAATACAGATTCTACTGTTTGAGTGCCTGTGATACCGTGTTGCCCTATTCGCTGTGATGTGTGGAGATCCTGATGGCGCCAGGCGGGAAGCCCAGTTGCCTGACTACACTCCCAGCGGTCCGCCACTGTCAGTCCCAGTGTGAGCCTACCGATTCGCAGACGCACTTGCATTCTGATGGCGGCCTCCGGTGCTCCTGACCTCGGTCAGTCTGCCTGGGAAACTGGTGGTTTGAGGAGTCGACGCCTCCGCCCACACTGCATGAGGACTCCCTCATGTATGGCCTTCGTGGCAGTAGGGCGAGGGAAGAGACGGCCTTGATGCCCGATCCCTTCAGGAGGAGTTCCCTTAAGATCTGGGGTTCTTAAGGAGT
The DNA here is from genome assembly GCA_964036045.1 of Eutreptiella sp. 'Long Island Sound 2002'. Taxonomy (NCBI): domain Eukaryota; phylum Euglenozoa; class Euglenophyceae; order Eutreptiales; family Eutreptiaceae; genus Eutreptiella; species Eutreptiella sp. 'Long Island Sound 2002'. The sequence goes on from OZ038382.1 coordinate 30,174,488, forward strand.
TCGATCATGGCACTCTGGACTCGCGTCGTATGGATATGGACATGGTGCGCCCGAGGAAGGACCCGTGGGGACTCTCCCCAGTCGGCGGGCCTTGGGAAGCTTGGGGTAGCCTGATGGATCTTTGTGGTCGCTCTCGACTTGTGGGACCACCTCGGTCGTCGTGTGTCGCCTATGTTGGCCGTGTATGCCACTGCCACTGTGGTGGTGACCGTAGCAGCCGGCACCCGGTGCGCCTGGTATGGGTTAACGGGTCCTTTGGATGCCGAACAATCGCCGCCAGGACCCGGGACTTGATACTTGATACTATACATGTGCTACGAGCTTATACAACATCATACCTATCTTACTGTGACTTACTGAAGTGAGGATGTGACACCCCCCCCCCTTTCAGGAAGTGGTCCTGGGTACCCGCTGCCATGCGTGGGTGTTATCGAGCCCCCCCCAGGGTTTGCTCTAAGGAGGGGGGTGAAGCGGTACCCAGAACCCCATGGCCAGGTTACGGCATACAACCGGTCTCCGGTCCACTAACCCCATGTTCCGTGCCGTGAAGTCCCGCATCGGCAACCGATGCACCGCCAGCGGAGATTTGTATATCAGAATATCAGCAATCAACAGGGTTTTATTTTCATATTGTTTCCGTCAATTTTTATGCTTCCGTTCTGATACTCACTGTTTTGACTGCTGGCGGTTGGATCGCGACTTTACCGTAACCGCCAGTTTAACTGTTTATAATGGAAATTTTAACGCAGTCCGTCACGAAGGCTCCAAAGCCTTCAGGAACTGCATGGACGCTTCCGCAATTTTCACATCTTACACTCGCAACCTTAATCCGAATTTTTCAGGATGTCGAAATCGGATTTTCGACTTCGACATCCCCGCACTTGATTTGACCCCTTTCGAGTGGACCTACGTGCTTCCCTACGCACGAATCAACTTTCCTTTTATCTTGCCCTCCATTTGACTCAGAGATATTCGCAAAACAAAGTTGATTCGTGAGGCCACTTGTAAGGGTCATATCTCGTGCCGCTTGCGAGTATTGACGATAAGGAAACGTGGGATGTGTTCACAATACTCCCGACGTAATTTAGGAAGCATTATATGCCTTGCGTTTCCACACGTGCGCGCTAGTGTAATGGATCATGGTCAAGAGGGTAGAGTTTGCGTTATAACTCTTTGGCCATGACATTGCGTGCGTTAGGATAACGTTCGAGTGTAGCGCGCAAGTGTTGGTGTTGCATAGGAACTCTCCTTGAGTTCCTATGAGCGATTGACACAAAGTTATGCCCTTGGAGGGGCATGACATATCGTGGTGGGAGCTACCTTTTTGGGCAATATGGGGTATGTGCCTTGTGTTGTGTTGCGTGCCCATTTGGCGGGTCCATCGCTCCAAGACAAACCCGCCAATGGACCTCATATTGTGCAAGCCCCTTCTCCATACTCCCCACGATCAATTGCAAGCCTAACCTTCGTGAAGGGAAGCTTGTGTGGTGATCCCGAAGCGATGCGTTGGGAGCAAGGTGTGTGTTTTGCAATTTTCCATATTTTCATGTGCCCACTTGGGAAGTAGCGCTCGTAACCTTTCAAGGCGCCCCAAGTGGAGCACATATGTGGGATCGAAGGTCATTGGTGTCAAGTCATTGTGTTTAGAAGGATTAAGTGATTGCACGATCCAAGCCGAAGATATTATAATACAATTATGCACCTTTCAAGGCACTTTTGTGTGTGCTTGTGCCAATTTTGCCATTTTTGGCCCGTCATGATGTCAAGTGGCGACCGTGTATCTCAACGTTGCGCTCAATTGACATCATGACCCAAGTATGATATGAGGGTACATACTTCGGTGCCCAACATATCTTGGACCCGGCGAATAACTCCTCTTAGGCTTGGCATACCGGGGCCGCCATGTTGGCGATTTGGGACTATCCCAAATCATGGGCTCACTTGGCGACCCTGCCATTCCCAATATCGGAGGAGTTGGGCGACGCCCAAAAGATATGTTGGACCAAAATGACTTGATGCCAATCCTATGGCACACTCTGGTCCAAGTCGGGCATGTGCCTCATTTGCCCCAACCATGAGTGTGCGCATTTTTGGCCATTTTGAACAATTTTCCACTTTTGCTGACCGCCGTGCACCATGTTCTAACTTTCGTGCACGCCGGACGCTTGGATCAATGGACCATATATGACATGGGTGATATGGACATTGGTCCCCATGATTCACACACCACGTGGGCGAAGCGGAGCAACCTTCGTTAAGGCGGTAGCCCAAAGTGAGTGTGGGCAATTTTGCAATTTTGGCATTTGTGGACCCAATTGGGATCGTCACCACGCCGAGTGGCATGGAGATCTTTGAGAGCCAAGAGCATGGGAGTCTCCGTTGCACTCCGGGTGGATCGCGTATGGAATGCCAGATCCGATCTCCAAGCCGGCGTGGAGATATACTATTGGGAGCACTCCGGATTTTGGCTCATTTCGAGCAGCCAAAATGACCCAATTTACGGACCCCAATTTCCCCCTTCCGTGTGGTCAATTGGCGGCCCCATTTCTCTAAGCCCATAGAGAGCCCGGACCTAAATTCAAGTTGTACACTCAGATAAAAGTCCCAGGTCCTGCCTCCTACCCTGTGAGCCATTGGCCTTACCGTGGCCGGGCGAGCCACGCGTGGGAATGACGCCAATTTTGGTGATTTTGGCATCATGACCCCACTTGACTCATCCGTGTTGCCCTGATGCCGGGACCTCAGAGGGAACCAGGTTGGGTGAGGGCTCCAGGAAGTTTGTACTCGAAGGGCATAGGGTCAGTTGCCTCGTCCCTACCTCTGGCGGGTCCGGACGAGGGGTCAATTGTGAGGATTTTTGAGTTAATTTCAGTTTGGGCTGAAACAGTCCATTTTCAGCTACCAACTCCTGGGTGATAATGGCGGGGCCATATCTCTGGTTCAGAGAGGAGTTGGGACCTGCCGTTAAGGGAGCATAGGGAGCCACTGTCGGTTGGCCTTGGAGCACCTTGGTTCCCAGGAACTCGCCTGTGGCTGGGCGGGACACCTCTCCCATAGGCAGGTTTTCAGGGTCCGGACTGAGCAGGGCATGGGTTGTGTTTGAGCCCCCGCCCCCACCAGCCACTGAGAGGGTCGGACCTGGGATTGGGATACGAGTTAGGACTGAGTGTCTATTGTCCTGTAATGCCCTTACCCCAGTCCAGTCTTAACCCCATGTGTACATATCCTGATGTGTTGTTGTACATACTTTCGTTCCCTCTTTGCAGAGTGGCAAGGATTCTGAAACGCTTTGTCACATGACATGAGCGCATTGATGCCCCTGTGAGCGTAGTGCTTCGCCTGCCTGCTCACTTGCGCGTGTCCCGCAGCGTCCCGTGGCCGGCCCCCCACGGGAACGCGTCAGTTCCACCTGGGGAGAGGTACTCCAAAGACTGGAGAAAACATTCCCAGTCTATGAGACTGACCTCAGTGTGCGCACACAGATAGAGGAGCTACCTATGCTCCCTGAGATTCCTTCCGCTGCGCGAGTCTTTGAATACGTGTGCGACCTAGAGTATCTGTTTCCACGGATGAGCGTGGGCTCCTATGGAGCCATTGAGCCCCACCTGTGGGTCATGAGTAAGATCCTCCAATGTACGTGGGATGACTGCCGCGCTACCTCTGAGAGGAAAGGCCGGACCCACTCGTACGACGAACTGGTGGACCTGCTGATTGAGCTTGCTCTTGAGGGGGAGAATGACTCCCACATGGACAAATTCCTGAAGAAGCACTTGGGTCGAGGTGGTATTCCTACCCCCGAATGTGGCGAAGAGAAAGGGCCTAAAAATCCCACTAACGCCAACCAGGGGAGGTGGCAAAGGAAGGGGTAACCTACGGGCCATGAATGAGGTTAAACCTGATGCAGGTACACCCCCTCTGTTTTACTGTAATCCTGTCACTGACAAGGGGGGACCTTGTCATGCCCCTGACTGCGACCACCGCGGTAGCTGTATGCTGCAGATGAAACGACAGCCGCATTCCGAGGATGGGAAAACTGTGACCCATCAGGATCATTTCAGGTGTACCATCACCTGTGGCTATTGTGGCAAACGTCGTCACTACGAAGACGAATGTCACATAAAGAAACGCGAGAGTGATAAACTCAAGCGGCAAGAGGCTGAACGCCAGAAGACCCAAACACCCACCAGAAACCCCCAGAATGGGGTTAAAGGTGGTAAAGGAGGTGGCAAGGGGGTTGGCAAACGTGGACCCCCCAACCCCCAGAGGCGCTCATCAGCGCCCGCTGCTACTCCCCCTCCTGCCGCAGGTGACCCCAAGAAGCGCCCACAGGGGGATAACCCTTCCCCTGAGCGGAATAACTCCAAGAAAAGGCGACTGGCCTTGATGGCCGAGTCCCTCATGGCTGCAGGGGTGGATGTCAAGTTCCCTGATGAGGAGTAGGCGGGCGGCTCCGAAGAGGAGGACTAGGTTTTCTGGATCCTCGTGAAAATCAGGGATCAAGTTCTTCGAGAGGTGCTTGACACCGGTGCAACACTTTCCATAGTGGCCCGGCATCTGCTAAAAACATTCAAGAAAACTAAGACCGTGGCCATAAGAGTAGGGGATGGGCGTACCATCCATTCCTTGGGGGGGGTCGATGTGACTATATGCCCCGGCGACGAAACTGTGACCCAACACTGCAGAGTGCTGGACATAGACGCCTTTGACATCGTCATTGGTACCGACTTCCTACGAAGAAAGCACCAGGTAAAAATGCTGTCTCTCCAGCGCCCCTATTCTTTGCACTGCGACTTTGGCAGTGGGCTCTACTCCGTACCTTTGGAGCTGTCAGGACGATAAGAGTCTGGGCTGCGCTACGCATCCAAGACTAACTATCGTACTGAAAACTACCAATTTGCCCGTCACGTTCTTGAAAATGGACTGGCGGCCCTTCAGGTAAACCTGGATGAGTTCCAGGTGAAATTGTTTGCGAGCCAACAACAGCACATCATGCAGTTGTACTGCTCGAAACATTCAAAAAACGCTTTCTGTTTCTTCTCGAAAGCAATGGGCCCAGCGTATGCTAACCCCCCCTTCTCCCTGCTCGCGAAGGTTCTAACCAAAATCGCTTATGAGGGAAGAAGGGTTGTTATGTGCACCCCTGACTGGGGCTGCTCTGGTGAACACGCTTACTGGCTCCGTATGCTAGATCTAATGACCGTTGGAAGAGTGCAACTCCCCGAGGGTCCCATCTATGTGCCTGCGGACTCAGACACAGCTATGCAGGCCCCTGAGTGGGCCAGTTTCTTATCCATCGTTGATGGATCACTCAATCCTGTACCCCTGTGTGACCTAGACCAGGTGGTACTGAAAGATGTAATGGCCGAAAATCGTGGACTGACCCTTTCTGATCTCAAAAATCGATCTCCTGAGCACCTATCTGCCACACTTACAGGGTCCGAATCTCCCATTGGCTATCTGGAACCCGCAGCTGTTAAGGAGGATGCTGACGACCAACTGACTGAGATCGCCAGCACTATCCCTCCTGTTGATCCCTGCTGTGTTGACCTAAAACACAGTGCCTTCCTAGCCCAGCTGTTGCTGGAGAAGGTAGATCTAGAATCAACCTCAGAACCCGCTTCCCCTGTTGGGAAGCCAGTGCTACACATGCAGCCTTTTCACACAGGTGAACCCGTGGCCCGGAGTCTCGATGCTCTAGCGCGGGCTGCTTCTAATAACATGCCACTGTCTGAGCATGACACTCAGGAACTTCGACGGCTGTTGTACCTGAAGGCCGAAGGTATTGAGCGCCAAGAACGGCTACAATACCTCAGACGGACCTCGAAATCCTCCATCTGGTCTGAGGAGGACGATGATTCCTATACCCTGCCTGATTCTGAGATACCGCTAGTGTATTCTTTGCACTATGGGCAGCAATGTTCCCCTGAGTGGGACGATGGTTCTGTACCTGCCGAAACTGCTGATCGGCAGAAGAAAAAAGAACATGGAAAGAGCACCCTCCATGCTGAGGAGGACTTCCTGCAGAAACTCGAGAGTCTCAACCTTGACCCCCGACCGAAGAAACTGCTGCTAACCTATGAGGAGGTGTTCGGCGCCTTGCCGCCCCCCCTCTCTTGTAAAAAACTGGTCCAGATGCACCTGAAACTGAAACCTGAACTTGAAAGACGCGAGTGAGGCGTCGTCCCTATCCCGCTGCACAGGAACAGGTTGAAGAAATCGAGCACCAGATCCAGGAATGTATTGATGGCCTCGTTGAAGAATATAAGAAGGGGGACTACCCCCATCACTGCAGTCCCTGTTTCCTGGTTTGCCAAACCAGGGTCGACTGCCCTACGACTGGTTGTTGACTATGCTGAGGTCAACAAGAAAACCCAGAACCACTGAGGGAGTATTCCTAACATGGAAAATACCCTGGAGCGTATTGCCAAATGCAGGTACAAGACCAAAATGGACAAACGCTCTGGTTTCTGGCAGGTGGACCTAACCGCCGCAGCTCAGGAGCTGCTGGCTTTTATACCCCCGAAGGGTCGTGCCTTTAAGTGGAAGGTCATGCCTCTCGGGATGGCTAATGCCCCAGCGCTCTTCCAGGAGCTAATGAACAAAATTTTGTACATACTGAGGCGCAGGCCTCTAGTACAGGAGTTGATTTCTCGGGGTGCAAAAAAGGAGGCCCACATCGACGACGTGAGTTTGGGTACTAATACCCGAGAGGACCATGTCCCTCTCCTCCTTGAATTTTTCATTGTTTGTCAAGAAAACCATCTCCGAGTCAAACTCGAAAAATGTGAGTTTATGAAAGAGGAGATGGAATATTTGGGTTTCGACGTAGGGTATAGCTGGTGGAAACCAGCCGCGTCTACGATGCAGCCCCTACAGGACAAGCAGATTCGCGATGACCCTAAGAAGGGTCTACACGACGCGAGGAGTTTTGTGGGCGCCTGTAATTTCTATCGGCGTCACATCCTCGATTTTACCTACTCCTCTGCCTCCCTCACTGACTTAATCAAGAAAACTACTCCCTGGCGGTGGACCGCCAGAGAGGAGGAATGTTTCCAGGAGTTGAGGAAGAAAATTGCCTCCTCCAACTGCCTGGGAGTGCCCCGCCCTAAGGGCGAGATAGTCCTGATCACTGATGCCAGTGATGTAGGGGGGGGTCAAACGATCTACCAATGGCAGGAGCTTAACCCAGCTGAATTAACCCACTGCCATTATCGTACCAGTGGATGGAACCGTGATGGCTCGTTGAAACATGACTATCCTACCCGTGAGTGGCGGCTGGTGCCACTGGGACACTGGAATTGGAAATGGAACCAAGCGTGTTCCAACTACAGCACCTATGACCAGGAACTCCTGGCCGGTATGTTGGTGCTTTCGTCACCATCCCGACTCCTGGGATCTAACCCTATTGTCTGGCTATGTGACCAGGAACCTGTGAAGTCTTTTCAGAAGGGCCCACCACCAGAGAAAGCAAAACTACAGCGGTGGTGGACTTACCTGAGCCACTTCAGGCTGACAGTTCATCATATCCCCGGTATAGAAAATGAACTGTCTGACTATATATCGCGCAATAACTTCGATGCGCTTATAGGTGAGAGCTCTGAGGCGCTCGCCAAAGAGGCCTTCCAGCGTATGGATGTCCAACTTGACCTGTCCATGCGCACTGCTGGAGTCCTGGAGGGTTGGAGTCTAACCGACTATCAGTCAGAGTATGAAGAAATTCTACAAACCCTCAGCACTGGTCTCGAATCCCGTGTCATTGACGGGCACCAGTGGTATAAAAACAATCAGTACCTCTTCTACGAGGACTGTATTGTTGTGCCTGAGGCACGGCTGGATGGGTGCCTACAGTGGTCCCATCTCAGTTCTGGTCACACTGGCGCTAATCGCTCAGTGGACTTCTTCCGTGAGTGTTTCTACTCTAGTCTAACCCTGACTGAACTGAGGTCTCGTATGCAGACCATTGTGGATGACTGTGGCTGTCATGTCAGCAAGCAGAGCGACAGTAGGGATAAGGGCCTGATTTCCAGCTTACCCATACTATATTGTGCTAACTCTCTCCTCTATGTGGATTTGATCCACGGCCTACCACGCTTCGGCGGCTATGATAGTTGCCTAGTGGTCACCTGTGGCCTATTACGCTTCACCCGTGTGTTCCCTTGCAATAAGAAAATCACAGGAGAGCAGACTGTAAAAATTTTGGTCGAACAATGGTTCGAACCCTATGGAGCACCTAAGAGGGTGCACTCTGATGAAGATGTACGCATCCGGAGTGACACTGGGTGGTACAAGCGAGTGCCAAAGGCCCTCAACTTGGAGGTAACCACAGGTGTGCCCTATATTCACACGTCTAACCCTCTCTGTGAGAGACAGAACCGTGTGGTGGAGCAAAACCTAAGAATCCTGATGAAACAGGAGCGTACCAAGGACGAGGTACGCCTAGTGCCCTGAGCAGTGCTGACCATGAACTCACAGCAGAGCTCTTCTACGGGCGCCACCCCCCACAAACTGTTCCATGGAGGACGACCTGCTTGGTTCTTCAAAACCCCCTTTCCTGAGGACTTCAAGAGCCCTGTGGGAGATTGGCTGGAACACAAGCAGTCTCTGGCTAACCAGGCTGGGACTAACCTGAGACACATTCGTGACCGTGAACTGAGCCGACGGAACCGCCTACGGCCACCTGCCAGCTTCAAGGTTGGTGACCCTGTTTCGGTTCCCCATTCACGGCTACCCTCCTGGCCACCTAACTGCCTACCGGACCCTTATTTTGGACCCAATCGTATCATCAGGATAGATGGATGCAGGATCCATGTCAGGTGCAGTCCACGTCTAGGTGGTGAACTGCTATGTGCACCTAAACAGTTGAGGCACTATCACTCCCCTGACAATTTGTTCTGGGATGAGTGGTGCCTCAGCGACAGTGAGGTCGGGCGTATAGACCTAGAGAACGCTGCCAGTCCAGAGGAGGCAGACGAACTCGAAGAGATGACTGCCGATGAGATGGCAGTCGATGGTTACTACGTGGTTGCAGGTATTACTCGCGACGAGTATAAATAGGGCTGGAAATTCCTAACCCTGTGGGATGGCTATGGGTTATCTGAGGCAACCTGGGAACCTATGCCAGCCTTCATACAACCAGATGGGAGTATCAACCCCATCTTCCGCTCCTACTTCGTTGAGAACAACGAGGTGCAGCTACTAACCCGTGCTGAGACTCTGTCCCAGCGTAAAAAGAAAAATTAATTTCCCTGTGTCAGTCTACTGACTGTGTTCTAACCTTACAGGTGCAGTGAGCACTCTTGGCATATGCGCCTGTGTATGGGTGTAAGAGCAGTTGTCACAGTTGCCCCGCATTGCATCGCAGGACAGGACCGTTAGCCCCCCGTGACAACCACTCCCTGGCCGGAGGCCATCGATTTTTCACAGACCACTGCTTACTGAGCACTGCACTGATCCTGTCTGTGCCCTGCAGTCCCATGCCTATGGTCTCCAGTGTGGACCAGGTGGCCGCTTATCAGGTCTGCCGCCCCCCAGCGAGTGTATGCCTTGTTGACCATGTGTTGCATGGTGACTGCCCTGATATAATGACCTTGGGAAGCCAAAGAAGAACGGTGGCTTACTACACCGTTGAGGAATGACAAGGAAGGTGTTCTGAGGCAAGGTGTGCCTTCCCTCCTTGGGGACAAGCGAGCCCACAGTTAGGACCTCTGATTGGTCCAGACCCATGGGGTTCTACCCTTCCTTACAGGGTTTACCTTACCCCTAAGTGTGCTACGTATGTCTGTGTGTGTCTCACTTCTCTCCCAGGCGTGGCTCCCGGAGACCGGGCTTCGCGGATGTCGGACCGAAGGTCCTAGTCAGTTACTATTACCACTCCCATGGCGCCCAATTTCTGTGCTGGCGCCTATCCTTGGGGGGAGACGGCAAAAGCCCTACCTGATAGAGGGGAGGGGTGGCCAAGTGTGCTAAGGGCATACAAAACGCCCATTTTTGCTAAAAGCCAAAAGCTGACGCACTCCCCTGCCCATGTGGAAGTGCACGTGGGACACGATACACCACTACACTACACTCACTAACGCCAGCACCAGCCTTCGAAGGCAGGGTGAGCACTCATCACTTGCACTCAACTCCTGCCAGGCCTGCTGACCCTGTGCACAGTGTGGATGGCGATGAAGTCGGACTGCACTCATCACTCCTGGTTGAGTTGCAGTTATTCGTTTTTGTGATCCGCGCAGCATATTTTAGCGCTGCCAAAGTGGGACTGCACCAATCACCCTTACCTTCCCACCTGTAAAGCAAAGGCCAATGACTGAGGTTCAAGACTGAGGAACCAAGACAGCCTCCACGTGTGATACGCTTCTCAGGCTGCCCTATAATACGCTGTTCCTGAACCTCAGTACAAGGAAGCAAGCTTAAAGAACTCCACCTGTTCTCCTAAAGAACGTAGGGTGGAGCCCCTGGGTAACCTAAACAAGGGTTCTACTGTGCGCACTTCGCGTGGCCTACCCTTTGATGCGTCATATGCATGCACAGGTATGCACAATTTCTCCATTTCCTGCTGTTCTTACCTAATGTAACCCAACATAACCAATCACAAGCGTGACTCAACCAGGAGGTGAGCTCCTTCTGGGCTTACCTACCTTACTCACCACGCATCATGTGAATGCTGAAGAAAACACGAGCGCAAAACAACCCTACGCGCTTAAACAAACCTACCGTGAATTATAAACCACCCTAAGCGATTAATGCACTGTGTGTCATGCATGCTTCCCTTGTCTTGTTTCCTGCAGAAAGAGGAGAGAGAGTTGCGCACTGCACAGCGCAAAACAAGCCTAAGCGTTTTAAGCAACCCTACTTTAGCGCTACGGCATAACAAACACGAGCAAGCACTTTCTTTTCTTACCTGTGAAAAGAGAACAAGGGTGAATTGGGGTACAGGGAAAGCGCCACAGCGTGTGAATGCCTCAATTAGGCACATGCATCGCAAGCACAGCGCATATTCTAACCCTACGTGCGCGCTGCGCGCTCCATTCGCATCGCATACCTTTCATTCCTGTTTTGACCTGTGCAGAGCAAAAGAAAAGGAGCACCCGAACCCCCAGCGAACACAGCGTTGACAACCCTAACGTTTTAACGAGGCAACCAACACGAACACAATGCATGCGTGTGAAATGACACTGGCATACGTGAGAGGTGGGTTGTCCACCTGCTCTATGGTGTGGGTTGATTTTGGATACTTTTCCCTAAAGTTTATAAAAATTTTGATGCAAATGTGCAAAAATTTCCTTTAGAACGTTAAAAACTACGGCTCATGCCTTCTTTTTCAAGAGCCGTCTACGCTTGCGCAACCCTGTTTTTGAAGTCCGCTTCTGTTGCGCTTGTCTGCGACTTTGAGGTTTGGTGTAAAAATGACGATTTCTTGCGTGATTTCGTCAATTTTTAGCGATTTGACTTCTTAAATCGCCACACCTTTCGCTAAACCACAGGATTCACTCCCTGTTGGTTTCATTTACTATTCCTTTCAGCTCCTTGAGATTTGTGTCCTCCATTGGGAGTATTGCCCCGCCCTGGCCCATGGTCAGGACGTTTACTAAAGTTCTGTTTATGCAGCGATAGCCGTCCGCATTAGAGCGTTCGACTGTACCCTACTGGGCAAGCATATGTGCTCTAGGGAGGGCGTCCTGGGTTCAAACCCCACGACCCCCAAATTTATACCAAAAGTGTTCGTCGCACGCTGGCGACTTTTGAGGAATGCCCCATCAAAGAGACATCATTCAGGGTACATTACACTGTTTTTCAAGGGTAACTACAGTGTGATAAGCTTCTATGAACTAATAAGAATGTTTTTGGTAGGTTTGTTGCATTTTCTGAGGTAATTTGGGGAATATTTGAGTCTTTTTCCTTGTACCTACTAGCTTAGCTAACTAGTACTCCAGGGGGGAGTAAGAAAAAGTCACTGCCATGTCTTTCTTGCAGGGCGTGATCCAGGCCAAGCCCTCCTCAAAACCCTTTTGTTGATGCTAAGGCTTACTTAAGTATTTTTATCACTCTCTTGAAGCTTTTAGTACACTTTCTGAAAGTAACTAGGGTTATAACCCTAGCCCCCCATGAAGTTCACCCCAACCACTCACCTGAGCGGAGGTATCTTCCTTCATGGAGGATATACCGAAATAAAAAAGGCATTTCATGCTGTAGGCCTTGGAGGTTAAGCCTAGTGGTCTCCCACCCCAAGACCCCTATACTCAATTGTCTCTACCACTTATTGTGGTTCTACGTTTTAACTGTTTCTGAAGTCAGTTGCTTGGCCAATTCATAATCTGTGTCTGGCCTAACTCCTATGCCCCACATTCCTAACCAGCTCCATTCCATCCAAAAGAGTGCACATGAAGTGCTTGATGCTAACTTGGAGGCTAGAGTCAGGCCAGTTTTCACATAAAATCTTTTGTACTATCCATTTGTGATTGAATCTTTGTAACCCTCTAACCCTAACCCTAACCCTAACCCTATCTTTGTATCTATACCTGCTTTGTCTATCTGCAGCCCTTCTGTGTTATATTGGATTTCAAACTATTCATTGATTCAATCCACATCCTGTTCTTGCTCTACTTGCTCTTTTGGTTTTTGGGATTTCACCATCAAAAACCTGCAGGATTTCATCAAAATCTATAGGGCACTAATCAAGGACATCTTTCTAGACTCCCTGTTAGGAATGGACCCTGAGTGGTTCAACGTCTTCTTGTTCAGCTCTCCATAGTCCACCACCAGCCATTTGGCTGTAGACCCAGGTTTCGCCACCAGGAAACAGGGGCTGCAGTGTTGGGGGTAGTCCCCGTCCCTGTACTCCAGGACTAGGCCAGCGTCGATACATTCTTGTATCCGTCGCTCAATCTCATCGGCCTGCTCTTCAGGAGCCGGGTAGCGTCTCCTCCGGATCTTAGGGGCAACGAACTCGGGTTTCAGCTTGAGGTCCATCTGTACCAGCTTGTCACATGAGGCTGGGGGTGGTAGTTCCCCGAACACCTCCAGATAGGTCCTTATAAGCTTTTGTACCCTCGGGTCCAGTAGTTTGATCTTGTCCTCCATGTCCTCGTCAGAGTGTAAGCTGCTTGCCCCCTGGGTAGTAGATCCCGGAAGGTGATCCTCCACTGGCTCTTTGTCCTTATTAGTATCCTTCAACCCTTGGTAGGCATATAGAAGATCTCGTTCAACCATCTCCGGCGGACGATGGCAACATAGGCACGCTCGAGGGGTTCACATACACATTCCTCTGAAAGTTCATCCTCCTCTGGGGTCCTCACATGGGCACCCCACACGCTCTTCATGAGCTTCAGATCCACCTCCCTTTGCCAGGTGGTGATCTTTTGTTCGAGGTCCTCCTTCAGTTGGGAGAGGTCCCCCATACACCCTTGCGGGTCGGCTTAGCGTAGCATAGCTCTTTCGCCACCAATCTCCTCTTGGAGTCCACGTACTCCCTCCGCCTGGATCGGGGGTCCAACTCCTCGTCCAAGGGCTCTTCTACCCTCATGGAGAGTAGGGGTTTCAGTGGGGCGACATTCTCGGCGTTCTCCACTTCCTCCACACAGATCTGCACGAAGAAGGCGTCATGCTCAGTTTCGTCGTCAGAGCGAATAGAGCTGGGTACCTAAGATAGTCCACACTCTGTGACTCCATCAGGAATAGATACACGGCAGGGAGAGTTGGGGGCATTGTTGTTCGTCACGACGTACGTGTCTCCCCCTGGTATAGCCTCAATAGCATCTCGAGGTCGTAGTCGATCTTTCAGGTCCCCCAGGGCGAGTCCATCGCTCTCGCGTTGGATAGTCTGGACCAGGGTTGAGTCCAGGTCCTCCAAAGGGATAGAGGTCAGACTACCGTCCACCACGCTGAGCATACTTCCCCATGCAGGTTTCCTGATGGGTGTCTTGCGGCCCAGAGGCACGTAGATAGCCTCATCAAGTAACTGGACAGAGGTGATAGTCAGCCTGTCCAGGAGGGTTCGCCAGTACTCATTGCCCCCATGGGCTCCCCAATCGGGGGAACACAGGACCATACGGGAAGGTTGCAGGGCCACTTTGGTCAAGACGTTCCCCAGTTCACTGAACCTGGGGTTCCTGTACGCCATCCCGAAAGAGGGCCAGTAAAACTTGTAGCAGCAGGTTTTCCCCTTGCTGCAGTAGAGGTCCAAGACATGTTGCTTGTCACTGGCAAACAACTCCACGCTCAGGTCTTCTCTGGAGTAACCAAACTCCTTCAGACCTTGGTACAGGGCTTCCCCCATTAGTTGATAGTCCTCAGTTTTGGAGGCGCCATCATGTTTGAAGGCTCCTCCTTCGATACCCTCAGGTAGCTCGAGGTGTATTCAGACTGCTCTAGTGGCACGGACTCCCTGCCATCACCATGGTCCACGTAGAGGAGGTAGGGGGCTTGCAGCGTTAGGGATTGTACCTGGGTGTGCTGTACGAAGAAGTCGGTACCCAGTACAAAGTCGAATGCCTCGGTGTCCATCACATAGAAACGATGGGCTATAGTTCGGGAGCCCATGGGCACCTCCACTTCACAGTCCCCGCAGCTGTGCACCACATGTCCATCCCCCATTCGGATAGCCGCGGTAGGTATGCTGTTCGTCAAGCTCCCACGAGGTAAAATTTTCTTAGCCACTATAGATATAGTGGCTCCGGTATCCAGTACCCCCAGGTATTCATGTCCCCCAAGACCGATACGTACCCAGAACACCAAGTCCAGGGCTTCACCAGAGCGTCCCCGTCAGAATCCCGCGGGACATGTCACCTCGGACCCCTTGTTCCGCAATTTGCGGGCCATCCGCATGAAGCGGGTTCTCTTCTTAGCTTGGCCATCGTCACCACCTTCATGTCCTCGCTTGGCCCCTTGCTCTTGTTGGGCCTGAGTCTGCGAGCGTGTTGTGCGCCCGGAACCAGACTGCCCTCCAGAGGGCTCGGAGTTCCCCCCGGGATTAGGGTTGGGGTTGCCTCCGTACTTGTCCTGGTTCTTGTTATTCTTATCTTGCTGGCGGTCAGCGCTTCCTCCTCGTCCACCTTGGCTCTTGTCTTGGCCTTTCCCACGACCTTTCGACTTGCCTTTGCCAGAGTCGTTCTTGTCCTTCCCAGCGCCCTTGCCAGAGCCATTGCCAGAGCCCTTGGCAGGATCCTCGCCCTTGAGCTTCGCCGACAGGCGTTGCTTGTGGTAGCACTCATCCTCATAGTGCTTGCGCTTCCCACAAAAGGCACAGGTGATAGTACACCTGTAATGATCCGGCATCTTAGGCTTGCTGCCGGTGTTGGTCTCCTGCTTTTTCCTCTGGACCACGAAGCAATCGCGCTGATCGCAGTCAGGGGCGTGCTGCAGGTGACCATGCTCGTCTCTGGCGTCACACCAGAAGAGCTCCTGGATATTGCCCATGATACGGGCATGCTTTGGAGTAGTCCCCTGTTCAGGTCTGGGTCCCTGGTACCCTTTGCCATGGCTCCCTGAGCCTCCTCCTCTAGGACGGTAGGCATCCAGATGCTGGTCGCTCTCCTTCTCCAGCGCCAGCTCCAGGAGCAGGACAGACAAGTCCTCGTACTCGAGAGTCCTTGCCTTCCTCTCAGCCGTGGCTCGGCATTCATCCCACACGGAGGTAGGGGTCGTGGCCACGAGCCAGAACAGCAGTTCGTTGCTGTCGTAAGACCCTGGGGTCAGACGCCCCAGCCAGTGGTCCAGGTCCGCGAGCAACTCCGTAATGCGGGCCGCCTTGGGGTTCTTGGGGGGCATTCCCAGGTTCTGTATCTCCGTCCTGATGGGGGTAGGTGGGTAGGTAGGTATCTTCGGGAGCTCGGGATGCCTCCTTTGACAATGCAGGAAGAAGGTCTTACCAAGGGGACGTCCTGTCCCTCCCACTGCCCTATGTCAGGCGCCTCTTAAGACGCTCCCGCATGTGCTTGGGAAGGCATTGTCGCGGCCACCCGGTCCATGTGTCCCGGGTGGGAGGGTGTCCCCACATGTGTCCATGGGTAGGGCCACATGCCCCCTCCTTAGGGCGGCAGCTCTGGGGGCTGCCCAGCCGTGTGGAGTATCTCTCACCACAAGAGGTATTGCTCCCGCTAGTCTACGGTACGACCGCCTCACCCTTGTCGCTTGAGTTGCGGGGCCTCTCTGCTTGACAGGTTACCCCCTCCTGGACTGTGTACCGGCTCACCTGTCAACGGTTGCTTCCATGGCTCCGGGTGACGTTTGCCATGGTCCCTGATGCAGCCTGGCCGGGCTCCGACCAGCAACCTTGGGTTACCGCCCCTGCTGCTGGCCCGCTGGGTCGGCTGGGTCACCCCGGTGCGCCCGACCCATGGGGTGTTGGTTCTTTCCTGTCCCTCGGCCGCCCTACGTGTGCACGTGTGTGCGGTGTCCTGGGCCACTTGACTTCTGTTCACCGTTGTGCCCGCTTCGTGCGTTGCTCTGCTTGTGCGGTGTCCTGGGCCACTTGGCTCCTGTTCACCGGTGTGCCCGCTCGGTGTGTTGTTTTTCTTGTGCGGTGTCCTGGGCCACTTGGCTCCTGTTCACCGATGTGCCCGCTCGGTGCGTTGCCTGTGTGTGCGGTGTCCTGGGCCTCTTCGCTCCTGTGCACCGGTGTGCCCGCTCGTCGTGTTGTGTTGTGTGTGCAGTGTCCTGGGCCACTTGGCTCCTGTTCACCGGTGTGCCCGCTCGGCGTGTTGTGTTGCGTGTGCGGTGTCCCGAGCCACTTGGCTCCTGTTCACCGGTGTGCCCGCTGTGTGTGCTGTGTGGCGTGTGCGGTGTCCTGGGCCACCTGGCCCCTGATCACCGGTGTGCCCGCTCGCCGTGTCGTTTTGCTTGTGCGGTGTCCTGGGCCACTTGGCTGCTGTTCACCGGTGTGCCCGCTCGGTCCGTTGCTGTGCGTGTGCGGTGCCCTGGGCCACTTGGATCCTGTTCACCGGTGTGCCCGCTCGGTGTGTTGTTGTTCTTGTGCGGTATCCTGGGCCACTTGGCTCCTGTTCAGGTTCTGTATATCCGTCCTGATTGAGAGGTCTGTCTCGTAGGAGGGGTACTGCCTCTCCAGGGCCACCAGAACCTCGGCAAAGGTGGCTGACTTTGCGACTATCTGTTTTACCTGCTTTTCGAGGTATTTTGTCTTGCAACATTGCAAGAGCAGATCGCATTTGACCCTGCGACTGGCATGGGTCTGGCCGGTCATCCTCAGGAAGCGCCCAAGGTTCTCGGCAAACCCAGATAGGTCCTTCCGGGTGAAATCCGGTAGGTTGACCAGGATCTTCGAAGTGGCAACCGTTTTGGCATCCTGAGAACGATGACGTCGGCTCTTCTTCTTCTTCTACTTCTTCTTTTCCCTCGGATAGTCGGGGTCCTCAGGGTCATCATCGTCTGAAGGGGAGGCTGACGTAAGGGAAGGCGGCTCATCGTCGGAGGGGTCGCCGCCTAGATCACTGGAGCCATAAGGCTCAACGTCGACCATAGCCCTCAAGGCTGGAAGTCCAAGCTGGTCCAGCTCTGCTCTGGTAGAGTTAGCCACGTGGCTGTATGGTGGCTGGGCGGTCCTCGGTACAAAGGGGCTCCTGGGCACCACTGCAGGCGTAGGCACAGGCTGGCTCCTCACCCCTCCAAGAGTGTGGCTCAGCCCAGCCACCAGGTGGTTAGCCTGCAGGCGATGGGGAGAGGCTCCCGGGGTCGTAGGTGACACTTTGGGCGGGATCAGGGGCTCTAGCTCTTCCCTGATCTCTTGGGTAATGTCCCCAACCTGGTCCTTAGTCGCTCCACGTAGGGCTTCTCTCAGTTCAGACCTGGTCCGGGAAAGGTTGGACGATCCCTTCGATCCCACACTCTTGCTCCGCACGACTCAGGGCCTCTCATTAGCCCACTCAGGGTTGCATACCCAGGTGCTGGCATAGGATACCCAGGCTCATACGCTGCATACCCAGGAACATCAGCCACATAGGCTCCAGTAGCGGGTAGAGGATGGTGATGGTGATAATCCGCCGCGTACCAGCGCGGCGCAGAACTGGAGGCCACTGGCTCACCGGCAGTAGTTGCCTCTGGAAACGCAGTGGTGGATGGGTCCACACCATAGGCAGGGTAGGTAGGCATGCCAGTAAGGCCTGTGCCGTCAGCCATAGGCGCCGTGGTTATGGGTGTTGATGTTGCAGCAGCTGGGCCTCAAGTTGGGAGTGTGGTGGTTGTAGGAGAGGGTGATGCGTGGAGGCCAGAGGCGCTTGGTGCGCCCTCGAAGGTTTGCTCGCTCGTTGGGTCGTGCCCATGGTCCACTCCTTCGTCTGCCATGCCTTCTCCTGCATCCTTCTCTCTCTCCCTCTTTCTCTTCACAGGGTCCGTGTCCACCTCCTCGACTGAGAGGCCCCTGAAGGCCGATTGCAGTCCCTCCAGCGAATCGTCAGCCGCGTCCACTGGCCCATGTAAGGGCACCGAAGGTACAGCGCCAGGTTCTCCAGGTCCACGCACTACAGGCGCTGGTATTGCTGGTCCGCAGGGGACTCGTCCCCACTGCCGGCTACACCTTGCTACGCACCCACGCGGAGGACCCCCAGGCCGCGGCGGCGCACATGCAGCGGACGGCCGTCAACGAGACGGCGGAGCAGCTCACATACCGCACCCACAAATACCTGCAGCATGCGGCAACCCTGCCCCCAACAGACCAAGCCCACCTCCTCAAACTCCTGTTCTACCAACCATGAGAACCTACCCCGTGACATACCAACACGGAACCCCCACCACGTCTACACACCGTCCACCGAGCACAGCACTGGCACAGCACACACGGACACCACAGGCACCGCACACACTCCCACCAGCATGCGCGCGCCACCAGCCCCCATCCCCCCACGCCGCCGTCCGTCCACAGGTACCACCAACCGCCAGCCACCGCATGTCCCCTCTGCGTTCGCCAGCGGCTACCACAGACAGCCCTGCCCTGCAACCCAGACCACTGGGTCTGCCTGGGAGCCGCGCACCGCCTCACCCACCGCCCCCACTGCGGGGACCTCGACCCCCACCACAGCGAGCGGCCCGCGGCCCCAGCCGCACCCCCCCCCGCCAGCCACCCCAGCTTCTTCGGGTTCCTCACCGACACCCTCCGGGACCACCTGGGAGGGTACTACGTGGCGGACGCGGCGGAGCACGCATGTACCATAGCCGTGGCCACGGGCAGCACACCCCTGCCCGCCCACAGCCCACCCCTACGCCACAGCGGAGGCGGCTTGAACGTGGCGGCCCGCCACATCCTCCTCGCCCTATACCTCCACCACCGAGACCTACACCTCCCAGACCCACAACTCCCGGCCCCCCAAGCAGCAGCCCTGACGCCGGAAGCGTGGGCCGACACCGCACCAGAGGAGATAGCAGCCTACCTCCGAATCACTTGCCGCCGGTTCAACAACGCCCTCGGCTGACGGAAGGGAACAAGTTACCCACTCAGCGCACTCCTCTACCCGGCACACCACCCCGACCCCGCACAACAGAAGCCCCCGGAGGGCTGGGCCTCTTTTCGGGACGCCCACCTGGCCGCCCCCGACGAGGCCACCGCCACGCGGATGGGCCTCACGGACCAGGAAACCTACGTCGGAGGCCTCAAGACGAGCCTCCAAGAGGCACACTGTTGGCACGCCTGCTCCCTGTCGCCCCCACGGGGACAAGGGGGTTCACCCGCCCCCGACACCCACCAGGCCAAGAAGACCAAGACAGGTCAGGGGGCCCGCCAACGCGCCCGCCAGCAGGGCGCGACACCCCGACCAAGGCCCGGGTCAAGCCACACCGCACCACCCCACGCCCAGACCCCCGGGGCACACCAACAACACCGCCACCGCCAGCGCCCACCACCACCACCGTACCGCAGCACCCAAACCCTGCAGCCCAGTCAGCCACCACCGCCCACACACGTCCACACCATGCCAGGACCACCATACGCGCAGAGCCAGGGGACATGGCACCACCAACACCACCACCACGCCCCCGTCCCTCCCAACCCCTACCCCCTAATGCCCCCATGCTACAGCGACCCCCACCAGCTACATCCCCACCGCGCCCCAGCACAACCAGGCCCCGCGAACCACCCACCCCACATAGCGCACATCACCGCACCACACCATCACGTATTCCACCACCACCAGCCCCTGCCACCACACCCACCAACGCCGGGGTACCACACACAACCAGCACACCCTCCAACACCACCACCACGCGGTCCAGCACCACCCGCCGCCCCCGGTACACGGGCCCACGACATACGAGCCACGCTACACCCCCCTGGACCCGCGAGGAGCCGCGCACGCACGCCAGCAACACGAGGGCCTAGTAAGAGCGCTCCACCACCACCAACAGCCCTCCCACCCACACCCCATACCAGCGAGCACCATCCACCAGCAGCCACCCATTACATACGGACCACAGCCCCACCCGGACGCTCATGCGGCCGCCTCCGACCCACACCCCGGCACCACAACCAGTCAAGAACCGCAAGGGCCGCACGGCGCACACACGCAACACCCACACGACCCACAGGGACGCCCGGACCCCCAGCCAGCACAACACCCAACCCCGCCCCCCTCACCCCACCACCACCAGCAGCCCCCCCACCCACACCCCATACCAGCGAGCACCATCCACCAGCAGCCACCCATTACATACGGAGCACAGCCCCACCCGGACGCTCATGCGGCCGCCTCCCACCCAAACCCCGGCACCACAACCAGTCAAGAACCGCAAGGCCCACACGGCGCACACACGCAACACCCACACGACCCACAGTGACGCCGGGACACCCAGCCAGCACAACACCCAGCCCCGCCCCCCCCACCACCAACAGCGCCACCCCCACACCATCCCCCCCCGCCCCCCCCCCCCGAGACCAGGCCACGGACACAACACGCGGCAGCCAACACCAGCCAATTGACATCGATACCCCCGCCGACACACGCCACCGCGAATCCCCCCTCCCGCGACCGCCACAAGAGACCCCATCATCGGACCCCACGCGCGACAACGACAACCACCCCCCCCGACCCACACCATCCCCCCCATCACACCCCGCACCACCAGCCGCCGCACCGACCGAACCCTACGCCCTACACAACCCCGCAGCGGTACGGCAGCACCTCCGGGGACTCGGGGAACAGGACGTCGTGCTGTACCTCCGCACCTCCGGCACCAGCACCCCCATCCGGGCGGCCACCCTGGTCCAGGCGGCCACCCTGGGGGAAGGCGTCAGAGACTTCCTCTTCGACGCCTTCCTCCACGTCGCCCGAGCTCTACTCACGGGCTGGGTACCGGGTGCGAAGCCTCCGACGACAGGGCCCGGGCACTGCCAATGGGCCGTGTACTAACAGTGTCGGGTGCGCGCACGTCCCAGTGCCAAGCGGCATCCCCAGGGACCCCGCGGCCCCTAGTACCGGCCGCCTTTGCCCTGGGAACGGTCAGCGACCCTCCGTAGAGGACGGCTGACCAAGCGTCCCCCTCCTCTCTTCCCCTACGCGCCCGCCCACGCGCCAGCCCACGCAGGAGTCCGGACATGCGCCCCCCCCGCGCCTTTGCCCCACCCACAGGGCCCTCTGCCCCAACTCCATCCCACACACCCCCGTGCAGCTCTCGGTGCCCCCCATGCACTGCCTCCCGCAGCCACTCCGTGCCGCTCCCCTGCCCACTGCCCCCCCCCCCCCACCCCCTACTCCTGCCCTTGCCCCTCTCACAGGCTGGCAGCGCCCGTGCGGCGCGCCTCCAGGGCCCCGCATCGGCGGCCGGCCGCGTGAACAACTGGGCCCGGGCGCGCCGACGAGAAGGCTCCTATGCGGAGTCTTCATGGCAAGCGTCCAGGTGTGCAGGTGGAAAGGGCCCTGGAGGGTGCATGTGAGGGGCCCCCGCCCTAGCAGAGGCGCGGTGCCTGGGAGGAGAGGATGGCCGGTGGCGCGGACATGCGCGGGGGGCCCCAACAACGACCCCCCGCCCTGCAACATGTGCGAGGGTATGAGGAGGGATATGAAGCAGGCCTGAGTGGTTGAGGACTGGAGTGGAGCAGGCTTCCATAACAACAGCCGATGAATATGGGTCAGTCGATTATGAGCCAGATGGCAAAGCCCGGAGACGCAGCCCTTGCCCCTGTCCGGTTGGACACACCGGTATCGGTATCCAACATCCTTTAGGTACGGTATAAGGCCCCCCGGCCACCACCCCGGCGCCAACACCAGGGAGGGCGTCCGGGAGGGGTAACAGCCCCCGATCCCCCAAAGGCAGCCCCAAAGGTGAGCGCACCACTGGAAGGGGCATGTCTGCGGGGTAAACAAATGCGCTGAGTAATTCCCTAACGTAATGAACAGAGCCTACTGCCGTAACTAATGCTTAACAGGGTAAATGGCCCCCCCCCGGGGCCAGTTTAGTGCGCCACCCCCAGAGCCGGACTCGACCGGCCGTACTGAGGCGAGCCCAGAAATGGGTATGGCAGGCCACAGTCCAGCTGGTAGCCACGCCTCAGTACACTCCGTGGGCTCATAAGGCCCACGGGGGCCCCAAACACCGTTACGTTCGGGAGTTAAGCCCCGGCGGTGTTTGGGGTTGTTTCTGGTTAAGAGGACTCACGTTGAGTCCCAGATACCGTTACCCCGGGGTTATGACCCCCGGTACTGCCTGCTTACTTGCCGGCTGCTGCTAAGAGGTAGGAGGGAGTACCCACAGTCCTGGCAGGAGACTCCGAACACCCCCTGGGCTGGGCTCCCCGTCCCCCCCAGGCCGGTGCGCCCGGTTCTCTGAAGAAGATGGCCCCCCCTTGGCCTGGCAGGAGACTCCGAACACCCCCTGGGCAGGACTCCCTGTCCCCCCCAGGCCGGTGCGCCCGGTTCTCTAAAGAAGATGGCCCCCCATTGGCCTGGCAGGAGACTCCGAACACCCCCTGGGCAGGACTCCCCGTCCCCCCCGGGCCGGTGCGCCCGGTTCTCTGAAGAAGATGGCCCCCCATTGCCCTGGCAGGAGACTCCGAACACCCCCGGGGCAGGACTCCCCGTCCCCCCCGGGCCGGTGCGCCCGGTTCTCTGAAGAAGATGGCCCCCCTTTGGCCTGGCAGGAGACTCCGAACACCCCCTGGGCAGGACTCCCCGTCCCCCCCGGGCCGGTGCGCCCGGTTCTCTGACGAAGATGGCCCCCCCTTGGCCTGGCAGGAGACTCCGAACGCCCCCTGGGCAGGACTCCCTGTCCCCCCCAGGCCGGTGCGCCCGGTTCTCTGAGGAAGATGGCCCCCCATTGGCCTGGCAGGGGACTCCGAACACCCCCTGGGCAGGACTCCCCGTCCCCCCCGGGCTGGTGCGCCCGGGTCTCTGAAGAAGATGGCCCCCCCTTGGCCTGGCAGGAGACTCCGAACACCCCCTGGGCGCGACTCCCCGTCCCCCCCGGGCCCGTGCGCCCGGTTCTCTGAAGGAGATGCCCCCCCCCTTGGCCTGGCAGGAGACTCCGAACACCCTCTGGGCAGGACTCCCCGTCCCCCCCGGGCCGGTGCGCCCGGTTCTCTGAAGACGATGGCCCCCCATTGCCCTGGCAGGAGACTCCGAACGCCCCCTGGGCAGGACTCCCCGTCCCCCCCGGGCCGGTGCGCCCGGTTCTCTGAAGAAGATGGCCCCCCATTGGCCTGGCAGGAGACTCCCAACACCCCCTGGGCAGGACTCCCCGTCCCCCCCGGGCCGGTGCGCCCGGTTCTCTGAAGAAGATGGCCCCCCATTGGCCCTGGCAGGAGGCTCCGACCACCCCCCGGGCTGGACTCCCCGTCCCCCCCAGGCCGGTGCGCCCGGTTATTGGAAGATGATGGCTCCCCATGGGCCTTGCAGGAGGTTCCGACCAAACCCACGGGCTGGGCTCCCCGTCCCCCCCAGGCCGGTGCGCCCGGTTATTAGCAGATGACGCCTCCCCATGGGCCCTGCAGGAGGCTCCGACCACCCCCTGGCCTGGACTCCCCTTCCCCCCCAGGCCGGTGGGCCCGGTTCTCCGAAGATGATGGCCCCCCATAGGCCCTGAAGGATACCCGGACCACCCCCTGGGTTGGACTCCCCTTCCCCGGAGGCCGGTGCGCCCAGTAGTACATCCCCACAGGCCCGGCACTACACTCCGACCACCCATTGCAGGAGTTGCACTGCCCACTGCCCCCAGGCAGTGAGGCAGTGCATTGCAGGAGTTGCACTGCCCACTGCCCCCAGGCAGTGAGGCAGTGCGTTGCAGGAGTTCCGCTGCCCACTGCACCAGGGCAGTGAGGCAGTGCATTGCAGGAGTTGCGCTGCCCACTGCCCCCAGTCAGTGCGGCAGTGTATTGCAGAAGTTGCACTGCCCAATACCCCCAGGCAGTGGGGCATTGCATTGCAGGAGTTCCACTGCCCACTGCCCCCAGGCAGTGAGGCAGTGCATTGCAGGAGTTGCGCTGCCCACTGCCCCCAGACAGTGAGGCAGTGCATTGCAGGAGTTGCACTGTCCACTGCCCCGGGGCAGTGGGGCAGAGTAATGCAGGAGCTGCACTGCTCACTGCCCCCAGGCAGTGCGGCAGTGTATTGCCGGAGGTCCACTGCCCACTGCCCCCAAGCCAGTGCGGCAGTGCGTTGCAGGAGTTGCGCTGCCCACTGCCCCCCAGCAGTGCGGCAGTGTATTGCAGGAGTTGCACTGCCCACTGCCCCCAGGCAGTGAGGCAGTGCATTGCAGGAGTTGCACTGCCCACTGCCCCAAGGGCAGTGAGGCGGTGCATTGCAGGAGTTGCACTGCCCACTGACCCAGGGCAGTGAGGCAGTGCGTTGCAGAGGTTGCACTGTCCGCTGCCCCCAGGCAGTGAGGCAGTGCATTGCAAGAGTTCCACTGCCCACTGCCCCAGGGCAGTGAGGTAGTGCATTGCAGGAGTTCCACTGCCCACTGCTCTGGGACAGTGGGGCAGTGCATTGCAGGAGTTCCACTGCCCACTGAAGAAGATGGCCCCCCGCTGGCCTTGCAGGAGACTCCGAACACCCCCTGGGCAGGACTCCCCGTCCACCCCGGGCTGGTGCGCCCGGTTCTCTAAAGAAGATGGCCCCCCATTGGCCTGGCAGGAGACTCCGAACACCCCCTGGGCAGGACTCCCCGTCCGCCCCGGGCCCGTGCGCCCGGTTCTCTGAAGAAGATGGCCCCCCACTGGCCTTGCAGGAGACTCCGAACACCCCCTGGGCAGGACTCCCCGTCCCCCCGAGGCCGGTGCGCCCGGTTCTCTGAAGAAGATGGCCCCCCATTGCCCTGGCAGGAGGCTCCGACCACCCCCTGGGCTGGACTCCCCGTCCCCCCCAGGCCGGTGCGCCCTGTTGTTGGAAGATGATGGCTCCCCATCGGCCTTGCAGGAGGTTCCGACCACCCCCTGGGCTGGGCTCCCCGTCCCCCCCAGGCCGGTGCGCCCGGTTATTAGCAGATGACGCCTCCCCATGGGCCCTGCAGGAGGCTCCGACCACCCCCTGGCCTGGACTCCCCGTCCCCCCCAGGCCGGTGCGCCCGGTTCTCCGAAGATGATGGCCCCCCATAGGCCGTGAGGGATGCCCCGACGGCCCCCTGGGTTGGACTCCCCATCCCCCCAGGCCGGTGCGCCCAGTAGTACATCCCCACAGGCCCGGCACTACACTCCGACCACCCATTGCAGGAGTTGCACTGCCCACTGCCCCCAGGCAGTGAGGCAGTGCATTGCAGGAGTTGCACTGCCCACTGCTCCCAGGCAGTGAGGCAGTGCGTTGCAGGAATTCCGCTGCCCACTGCCCCAGGGCAGTGAGGCAGTGCATTGCAGGAGTTGCGCTGCCCACTGCCCCCAGGCAGTGAGGCAGTGCATTGCAGGAGTTCTGCTGCCCACTGCCCCCAGACAGTGAGGCAGTGCGTTGCAGGAGTTGCACTGTCCACTGCCCCCAGGCAGTGGGGCAGAGTAATGCAGGAGCTGCACTGCTCACTGCCCCCAGGCAGTGCGGCAGTGTATTGCCGGAGGTCCACTGCCCACTGCCCCCAAGCCAGTGCGGCAGTGCGTTGCAGGAGTTGCGCTGCCCACTGCCCCCAAGCAGTGCGGCAGTGTATTGCAGGAGTTGCACTGCCCACTGCCCCCAGGCAGTGAGGCAGTGCGTTGCAGGAGCTGCACCGCCCACTGCCCCGAGGGCAGTGAGGCGGTGCATTGCAGGAGTTCCGCTGCCCGCTGCCCCCAGGCAGTGGGGCAGTGCATTGCAGGAGTTCCACTGCCCGCTGCCCCCAGGCAGTGAGGTAGTGCATTGCGGGAGTTTCACTGCCCACTGCCCCCAGGCAGTGAGGCAGTGCATTGCAGGAGTTCCGCTGTCCACTGCCCCCAGGGCAGTGAGGCAGTGCATTGCAGGAGTTGCACTGCCCACTGCCCCCAGGCAGTGGGGCAGTGCATTGCGGGAGTTCCGCTGCCCGCTGCCCCCAGGCAGTGGGGCGGTGCATTGCAGGAGTTGCACTGTCCACTGCCCCCAGGCAGTGAGGCAGTGCATTTCAGGAGTTCCACTGCCCACTGCCCCCAGGCAGTGAGGCAGTGCATTGCAGGAGTTCCGCTGTCCACTGCCCCCAGGGCAGTGAGGCAGTGCATTGCAGGAGTTGCACTGCCCACTGCCCCCAGGCGTTGAGGAGGTGCATTGCAGGAGTTCCACTGCCCACTGCCCCCAGGCAGTGAGGCAGTGCATTGCAGGAGTTGCACTGCCCACTGCCCCCAGGCAGTGAGTCAGTGCATTGCAGGACTTCCACTTCCCACTGCCCCCAGGGCACTGGGGCAGTGCATTGCAGGAGTTGCACTGCCCACTGCCCCCAGGCAGTGAGGCCGTGCATTGTAGAAGTTGCACCGCCCGCTGCCCCCAGGCAGTGAGGCAGTGCGTGGCAGGAGTTTGGAGTTGCACTGCCCACTGCCCCCAGGCAGTGAGGCATTGCATTGCAGGAGTTGCACTGCCCACTGCCCCCAAGCAGTGCGGCAGTGTATTGCAGGACTCGCACTGCCAACTGACCCAGGGCAGTGAGGCAGTGCATTGCGGAGGTTGCACTGTCCGCTGCCCCCAGGCAGTGAGGCAGTGCATTGCAAGAGTTCCACTGCCCACTGCACCAGGGCAGTGAGGTAGTGCATTGCAGGAGTTCCACTGCCCACTGCTCTGGGACAGTGACGCAGCGCATTGCAGGAGTTGCACTGTCCACTGCCCCCAAGCAGTGGGGCAGTGCATTGCAGGAGTTCCACTGCCCACTGAAGAAGATGGCCCCCCACTGGCCTTGCAGGAGACTCCGAACACCCCCTGGGCAGGACTCCCCGTCCCCCCCGGGCCGGTGCGCCAGGTTCTCTAAAGAAGATGGCCCCCCATTGGCCTGGCAGGAGACTCCGAACACCCCCTGGGCAGGACTCCCCGTCCCCCCCGGGCCGGTGCGCCCGGTTCTCTGAAGAAGATGGCCCCCCACTGGCCTTGCAGGAGACTCCGAACACCCCCTGGAGAGGACTCCCCGTCCCCCCCGGGCCGGTGCGCCCGGTTCTCTGAAGAAGATGGCCACCCATTGCCCTGGCAGGAGGATCCGAACACCCCCTGGGCAGGACTCCCTGTCCCCCCCGGACCGGTGCGCCCGGTTCTCTGAAGAAGATGGCCCCCCATTGGCCTGGCAGGAGACTCCGAACACCCCCTGGAGAGCACTCTCCGTCCCCCCCGGGCCGGTGCGCCCGGTTCTCTGAAGAAGATGGCCCCCCATTGGCCTGGCAGGAGACTCCGAACACCCCCTGGGCAGGACTCCCCGTCCCCCCCGGGCCGGTGCGCCAGGTTTTCCAAAGAAGATGGCCCCCCATTGGCCTGGCAGGAGACTCCGAACACCCCCTGGGCAGGACTCCCCGTCCCCCCCGGGCCGGTGCGCCCGGTTCTCTGAAGAAGATGGCCCCCCACTGGCCTTGCAGGAGTCTCCGAACACCCCCAGGGCAGGACTCCCCGTCCCCCCCAGGCCGGTGCGCCCGGTTCTCTGCAGAAGATGGCCACCCATTGCCCTGGCAGGAGGATCCGAACACCCCCTGGGCAGGACTCCCCGTCCCCCCCGGACCGGTGCGCCCGGTTCTCTGAAGAAGATGGCCCCCCATTGGCCTGGCAGGAGACTCCGAACACCCCCTGGAGAGGACTCCCCGTCCCCCCCAGGCCGGTGCGCCCGGTTCTCTGAAGAAGATGGCCCCCCATTGGCCCTGGCAGGAGACTCCGAACACCCCCTGGGCAGGACTCCCCGTCCCCCCCGGGCCGGTGCGCCCGGTTCTCTGAAGATGATGGCTCCCCATGGGCCTTGCAGGAGGTTCCGACCACCCCCTGGGCTGGGCTTCTCGCCCCCCCCAGGCCGGTGCGCCCGGTTATTAGCAGATGACGCCTCCCCATGGGCACTGCAGGAGGCCCAAACCACCCCCTGGCCTCGACTCCCCGTCCCCCCCAGGCCGGTGCGCCCGGTTCTCCGGAGATGATGGCCCCCCATAGGCCCTGAAGGATGCCCCGACCGCCCCCTGGGTAGGACTCCCCATCCCCCAAGGCCGGTGCGCCCGGTCCTCTGAGGAAGATGGCCCCCCATTGGCTTGGCAGGAGACTCCCAACACCCCCTGGGCAGGACTTCCCGTCCCCCCCGGGCAGGTGCGCCCGGTTCTCTGAAGAAGATGGCCCCCCATTGGCCCTGGCAGGAGACTCGGAACACCCCCTGGGCAGGACTCCCCGTCCCCCCCGGGCCGGTGCGCCCGGTTCTCTGAAGATGATGGCTCCCCATGGGCCTTGCAGGAGGTTCCGACCACCCCCTGGGCTGCGCTCCCCGTCCCCCCAAGGCCGGTGCGCCCAGTAACTAGCACATGACGCCTCCCCATGGGCCCTGCAGGAGGCTCCGACCACCCCCTGGCCTGGACTCCCCGTCCCCCCCAGGCCGGTGCGCCAGGTTCTCCGAAGATGATGGCCCCCCATAGGCCCTGAAGGATGCCCCGACCGCCCCCTGGGTTGGACTCCCCATCCCCCCAGGCCGGTGCGCCCAGTAGTACATCCCCACAGGCCCGGCACTACACTCCGACCACCCATTGCAGGAGTTGCACTGCCCACTGCCCCCAGGGCGGTGAGGCAGTGCATTGCTAGGAGTTGCACTGCCCACTGCTCCCAGGCAGTGAGGCAGTGCGTTGCAGGAGTTCCGCTGCCCACTGCCCCAGGGCAGTGAGGCAGTGCATTGCAGGAGTTGCGCTGCCCACTGCCCCCAGGCAGTGCGGCAGTGTATTGCACAAGTTGCACTGCCCAATAACCCCAGGCAGTGGGGCAGTGCATTGCAGGAGTTCCACTGCCCACTGCCCCCAGGCAGTGAGGCAGTGCATTGCAGGAGTTCCGCTGCCCACTGCCCCCAGACAGTGAGGCAGTGCGTTGCAGGAGTTGCACTGTCCACTGCCCCCAGGCAGTGGGGCAGAGTAATGCAGGAGCTGCACTGCTCACTGCCCCCAGGCAGTGCGGCAGTGTATTGCCGGAGGTCCACTGCCCACTGCCCCCAAGCCAGTGCGGCAGTGCGTTGCAGGAGTTTTTTGAATGTTCTTAACCGCATCAACTTGTTCTGGGGCTGACGTCCCCCAATGAAAGTATTTACATCAACATATAAAGATATGTACACGGTCGCTCTGATGGTTGGGTTAGATGAACGCTGATTTACCCTGTGTGGAAGGGGGGGGGTTCCGGAAGGGGCGGAGGGCTGAAGGGGTCGAGAGGAGGAGACAGAAAATCGCTGGATGGGCGGAAAAAATTCCGGATGTCCCGGGAGGCGTTGGAGTGGGGGAGGGCAGGGGCAGACGGGCCTGGGCACCTAGTAAGGGTGGGCCTTGAGGGGAGAGGTAGACGTGTTTGACGGTAGCGTGCCTTGGAGCTTGGGGGTGGGAGGGGGAGAGCGGTCTTGGCGCGCTTTGGGGGCGCCCAAACGATTGTGGTCTGGTGGGTTTGTGGTGATCGATGGCGTTTTTGTGGTGGCCGTGGGCGTGAGTGCTGAGGAGGGCGGGGAATGGCCGAGGGGGGGGGGGGGGGCGTGGTGCGGATGCGCGGCTGGACGGGCGTTTGGAATTTTTCGGCGCGCGGCGCGCGGTTGGTTGTGCTTTGGCTGACGCCGGCTTGGACGGTTTTTTTAAGGCGTTTTTGGGGAGAGGTGGGGGGTGCTGGTATACGGGGCGGGTCCGAGGGGGCATGTGGACGGAGGTACTGAACGCACCGTGCGAAGCAGAGAAGGGGTTGAGAGGGTCGGAGGGGTGCGCCCAAAGTATTGGGTCCCAGGGGAGAGGATTGGAACATAGCCAATCATGTGCTTTGGTGGACAGCCTTGTCCAGGTGCTTCACGCGTTCCTCCAGGGCTAGGCCAAGCATGGCTCTGTGCTCGGCGCGGGTGGAGCCCGGGATCGGCTTGGTGAGGCAGGACCATAGGGATTTTGGTACCAGAGTTCTCATGAAGTTCCTGCAGTCAGCTTTTGAGGGTCCAGAGAGCCACCAGTGCAGGACAATGGGGCTGAAAAGGGTTCCCCAGGAGGAGACGTATGCCTGGACGTGCTGGTCCAACGCTTTGCAGAAGGCCAGGCATGATACAGGGTCGTACCAGGAGTTGCGCTGCCCACTGCCCCCAAGCAGTGCGGCAGTGTATTGCAGGAGTTGCACTGCCCACTGCCCCCAGGCAGTGAGGCAGTCCGTTGCAGGAGTTGCACTGCCCACTGCCCCCAGGGCAGTGAGGCGGTGCATTGCAGGAGTTCCACTGCCCGCTGCCCCCAGGCAGTGCGGCAGTGTATTGCACAAGTTGCACTGCCCAATAACCCCAGGCAGTGGGGCAGTGCATTGCAGGAGTTCCACTGCCCGCTGCCCCCAGGGCAGTGAGGTAGTGCATTGCGGGAGTTTCACCGGCCACTGCCCCAGGGCAGTGAGGCGGTGCAATGCAGGGGTTGCACTGTCCGCTGCCCCCAGGCAGTGAGGCAGTGCATTGCAGGAGTATCACTGCCCACTGCCCCCAGGCACTGAGCAAGTGCATTGCAGGAGTTCCGCTGTCCACTGCCCCCAGGGCAGTGAGGCAGTGCATTGCAGGAGTTGCACTGCCCACTGCCCCCAGGCGTTGAGGCGGTGCATTGCAGGAGTTCCACTGCCCACTGCCCCCAGGCAGTGAGGCAGTGCATTGCAGGAGTTGCACTGCCCACTGCCCCCAGGCAGTGAGGCCGTGCATTGTAGAAGTTGCACCGCCCACTGCCCCCAGGCAGTGAGGCAGTGCGTGGCAGGAGTTTGGAGTTGCACTGCCCACTGCCCCAAGGCAGTGAGGCATTGCATTGCAGGAGTTGCACTGCCCACTGCCCCCAGGCAGTGCGGCAGTGTATTGCAGCAGTTGCACTGCCCACTGACCCAGGGCAGTGAGGCAGTGCATTGCAGAGGTTGCACTGTCCGCTGCCCCCAGGCAGTGAGGCAGTGCATTGAGAGAGTTCCACTGCCCACTGCCCCAGGGCAATGAGGTAGTGCATTGCAGGAGTTCCACTGCCCACTGCTCTGGGACAGTGAGGCAGTGCATTGCAGGAGTTGCACTGTCCACTGCCCCCAAGCAGTGGGGCAGTGCATTGCAGGAGTTCCACTGCCCACTGAAGAGGATGGCCCCCCACTGGCCTTGCAGGAGACTCCGAACACCCCCTGGGCAGGACTCCCCGTCCCCCCCGGGCCCGTGCGCCTGGTTCTCTGAAGAAGATGGCCCCCCACTTGCCTTGCAGGAGACTCCGAACACCCCCTGAGCAGGACTCCCCGTCCCCCCCAGGCCGGTGCGCCCGGTTCTCTGAAGAAGATGGCCCCCCATTGCCCTGGCAGGAGGATCCGAACACCCCCTGGGCAGGACTCCCCGTCCCCCCCGGGCCGGTGCGCCCGGTTCTCTGAAGAAGATGGCCCCCCATTGGCCTGGCAGGAGACTCCGAACACCCCCTGGGCAGGACTCCCCGTCTCCCCCGGGCCGGTGCGCCCGGTTCTGTGCAGAAGATGGCCCCCCATTGGCCTGACAGGAGACTCCGAACACCCCCTGGGCAGGACTCCCCGTCCCCCCCGGGCCGGTGCGCCCGGTTCTCTGAAGAAGATGGCCCCCCATTGGCCCTGGCAAGAGGCTCCGACCACCCCCTGGGCTGGACTCCCCGTCCCCCCCAGGCCGGTGCGCCCGGTTATTGCAGGAGTTCCACTGCCCACTGCCCCCAGGCAGTGAGGCAGTGCATTGCAGGAGGTCCACTGCCCACTGCCCCAGGGCAGTGAGGCAGTGCATTGCAAGAGTTGCACTGCCCGCTGCCCCCAGGCAGTGGGGCAGTGCATTGCAGGAGTTCCACTGCCCATTGCCTCCAGGCAGTGAGGCAGTGCGTTGCAGGCGTTGCACTGCCCACTGCCCCCAGGCGGCGAGGCAGTGCATTGCAGGAGTTCCGCTGCCCACTGCCCCCAGGCAGTGAGGCAGTGCGTTGCAGGAGTTCCACTGCCCACTGCCCCCAGGCAGTGAGGCAGTGCATTGCACCAGTTGCACTGCCCACTGCCCCAGGGCAGTCAGGCAGTGCGTTGCAAGATTTGCACCGCCCACTGCCCCCATGCAGTGACGCACTGCATTGCAGAAGTTGCAATGCCCACTGCCCCCAGGAAGCGAGGCAGTGCATTGCAGGAGTTGCACTGCCCACCGCCCCCCGGGCAGTGCGGCAGTGTATAGCAGGAGTTGCACTGCCCACTGCCCCAGACAGTGAGGCAGTGCATTGCAGGAGTTCCAGTGCCCGCTGCCCCAGGGCAGTGAGGTAGTGCATTGCAGGAGTTGCACTACCCACTGCCCCCAGGCAGTGGGGCAGTGCATTGAAGGTAGTCCACTGCCCACTGCCCCCAGGCAGTGAGGCAGTGTGTTGCGGGAGGTCCACTGCCCACTGCCCCGAGGCAGTGGAGCAGTGCATTGAAGGAGGTCCACTGCCCACTGCCCCCAGGCAGTGCGGCAGTGTATTGCAGGAGGTCCACTGCCCACTGCCTCCAGGCAGTGAGGCGGTGTATTGAAGGAGGTCCACTGCCCACTGCCCCAAGGCAGTGGGGCAGTGTATCGCAGGAGTTGCACTGCCCACTGCCCCCAGGCAGTGGGCAGTGCATTGCAGGAGATCCACTGCCCACTGCCCCCTGCCCACGACAACAGTGCAGCAGGGCACACACAGTGCAGTGTGGTGCAGGGCACCAAGCAGAGTGCACCACACAGAAGGCACTGGTGGTGCAGCGCGGCACGCAGGGTGCAGTGGGCAAATGAGACCCTGTGTGACTGCGCGCAAGCGTCGGCAAGGCAGTCTCGGCCAAGTGCGAGAGTGCACTGGTCCGGCTATGCCACAACACACTTACACACAGCGCGCACACAAAACACACAGCCCAGCCCATTTACCTGTACCCGTGGGTAGACATCCCGGCCTTTGCCTTTTGGTAACAGCGCCTTCGGCACACCCCGCACCACCAGCCGCCGCACTGACCGAACCCTACGCCCTACACAACCCCGCAGCGGTACGGCAGCACCTCCGGGGACTCGGGGAACAGCACGTCGTGCTGTACCTCCGCACCTCCGGCACCAGCACCCCCATCTGGGCGGCCACCCTGGTCCAGGCAGCCACCATGGGGGGAGGCGTCAGAGACTTCCTCTTCGACGCCTTCCTCCACGTCGCCTGACACGAGCGCCCCCCACGCGCCACCCCAGACAGCGAGAGCCCGCCCCCCACGGGGAGCCGGATCTGGGTGCCCCCCATCAACTGGGGGGGACACCTGGTCGGACACCCCGTGCCGGGGCGGGTGGACACCAAGGGCCGCACCCGCTACCACGAGCCCGACATGGCCCGACCCCCACCCGGCGCCACCCCCGACAGCACCAAAGAGTGGGAGCGGGAAACATGGGTAGCCCGGATGGCCTCCCTGAGCAACTTCCGGCACCACGTCCCGGGGGACATCCCCACCCCCGACGAGCAGCAGCCAGCCCCCTCCACGTACATGACCCTCATGTACAATCTGCACTACACCCTCTCCACCACCAACTACCACGCACCAACAGACCACTGGGTAGTACACGGCACCGGCTCCCTCCTCCACGCCGACTACACCCCCCCCCCACACAACCCAGGCCCCGACACGTACGCCAGGGGGGACGACCCGGACGACCCCCACATCTGGGGCACGTGGGAACCCTAATCCCTGGACACGCTGCTCTCCATCCGCAGCAGCTACCAGGGCCTTGGTAGGGCGATGTATTGCCTCGCCAAGTGGACCCAACGGACCTGGGGGATCCCCACGGACCCATGGGTGTGGGTGGTCACGCTGCGCCCCCAGCAGAGGGAAGCCCCCCCCAAACCGCAGAGGACCCACCCCCCCACGCCCCACCACCCTACAACTATGCCCGTACATGGTGGCAGCCCGCCTCATGACGCTGCTGTGGCCGGGCCCAGACACCCCCACCCAAAACTACCCCCACCTCACAGAGGAGGACATGCCGGGCATCCAGCGATGCTTCTTCCAGACCCTCGACTACCTCCAGCAAACACACCCGCACGTCCTGGAGCAGATATGGCCACCCCCCGGGTAACCCACGTGCCCGTGCAGCCGAGACAACGCCGCCACGCCAGCACCAGCACGCACGGATCACCAGGGAAAACGCGCGCACACGCCCGGTGCCCGAACCTGCACCCTCGTTCTCGCTGCTTACAGGTCCCAGCATCCTACGCCCGCCCCCGAAGCCCAGGACCCTCCGCCGTCTCCCACAGCCCTCTCCTCCGCCTCCAACTCCACAACCTCCACCACCACGACCACCTCATCCTCCACCACCACCACGTCCTCATCCAGCACTCCACCCCCCAGGCCGCGGGGGACACCTCCCAAACGGGCCCCCAAACCCACCCCCACCGCGAGCAGCCCCGCCGCCGCCAAGGCCCACGCCCCGACGAAACCCACACCCACGACCCAGCCGAACCCAAGACCGCCGCCAAAAAGCCACCGAAACCCGTCAGCACGCCACGACCGCAACCCGCAGCCAAGCCAAAACCCAAGTCCAAGCCCCAGCCGTCCCAGGCCCGAAGGCAGCAGCGCCCAGCGCGGCGCCCCCCCACCGTCACCGACGCCACCGCCACCACCTTCATGGCGGAGCGCGCCGCGGCCGAAGCACGACGCACCTCGTCCCGCCACCTCTCAAAGCCCGCATCCCAGGCCCACGGACCGCTCCCGACCAGGCCAGAACGGCGCCAGGGTCCGCCAGCAGCGTCCCCGCCCCCCTACCAACCCTCGATGACAGCCCACATACAACACATGCTCCCCTGCCGCCGCCACTGCGAGTCTCCGCCCAACCCCGAGGCGGAGACCGTACGCGCACACCCGCGGGTCCACATCCGCGTGCGCCCCCACTCCCCACGCACCCCCACGGAACAGGACTACGAGGAATCCCCCAGGCCCGCCACCGCCACCGGTCCCCACGACCCCGTCACACCCACCCACGCCCATTCCTCCGCCCAAGACCGCAGGCCCGCCCAGGAACAGTGTTGGCAGCGCTGGACCCGGGCGCAGCTCTGGGAGCTGCGAAAGTGGGCCCGGGGAGAGCCCTCCCCCGAGGGCCTGGTCCATCGGCCCCGCAAGGGGTCGGTGGAGAACTGCCGCCTCCAGCCGGCGGGGGGGTGGATGCCGCAGGCCGCATGGGAAGCCATGCTGGCCGATGCGCTCCACCCCCTGGGAGTCCACCCCCGCAACCTCCCCGCGCCCCAGGACCACCCGTATGTCCTCAGGCGCCTGCGGGAGACCCTCCAGGAAACGCAGCGAGACGGCATCCGCCTGTGGGACATCACCCAAAGCCCAGCCCCGCACAAACACACCCCCTCACCACCCCACAAGCATCGGCGCACCGACACTGGCGACACCCACAGCACCCCAGGAGCCCTACGCGCCACACAACACGACGCGCCTGACCCCCCGGCCAGCGGCGCCGCCATCTAACCCCGTTATCCAGCAAACCACCACCACGGGGCGCCACACCAGGCCCCGCCCAGAAGTCACCAAACGAACCGGACGCCGAAAGAAAGCCAACGCACACAACAACGAGCACCACTACGCCCAAAGGCACCGAACCCAAGCCCGCTACCGTCGCAACCGCCTAACCCAGCCAGAACCCAAGCACAAATCAAACCCGAGCCACACCCCGAAACCGCTAACCCTTGACTCCTAGCCAAGCCCGCCGAGGGAACAAAGTAACCACAGTCCACACCCACAGCCCACACAGACGCCTAACCAGCCAGCTCCAGAAGCAAAGAGACACCCCACCAAACCCACCCTGACCCAAGCCCGTGTACATCAGGACGCGCGAGCCGCACCCCTGGGGCGCGACCGCCGCCACGGCACCGATGACACACGCCAGAGGACACAACGCTATTGCACCGCCGCACCAGCTGCCCATGCCTGTGCCTGCAGTGTACGCGCGCCCCTGTTTTTCTCTTTTTTGTTTTTTCTTTTTTTTTCCCAAAAAAAAAAAACAAAAAAACAAAAAAAAAACAAGAAAAAAAAACGAAAATTAGGGGGGGAGGAAGAGGGACACAACCACCCATGGCACACGCGCACCGCACACAGCACGCACACCGGTGAACAGGAGCCCAGTGGCCCAGGACACCGCACATGCAACACAACACACCGAGCGAGCACACCGGTGAACAGGAGCCAGTTGGCCCAGGACACCGCAGACGCACCACAGCAAACCGCGCGGGCACACCGGTGAACAGGAGCCCAGCGGCCCAGGACACTGCACACACGTAGGGCGGCCGAGGGACAGGAAAGAACCAATACCCCATGGGTCGGACGCACTGGGGCAACCCAGCCGACCCACCGGGCCAGTGGCAGGAGCGGTACTCCAAGGCCACTGGTCCGAGCCCGGCCAGGCTGCATCGGGGACCATGGCAAACGTCACCCGGAGCCATGGAAGCAACCGGTGACAGGCGAGCCGGTACACAGTCCAGGAGGGGGTCACCTGCCAAGCAGAGAGGCCCCGCAACTGAAGCCACAAGGGTGAGGGTGGTGAGGGTGGTGAGAGATACTCCACACGGCGGGGCAGCCCCCCAGAGCTGCCGCCCAAAGGAGGGGGCATGTGGCCCTACCCATGGACACATGTGGGGACACCCTCCCACCTGGGACACATGGACCGGGTGGCCGCGACAATGCCTTCGCAAGCACATGCGGGAGCGGCTGAAGAGGCACCTGACATAGGGCAGTGGGAGGGACAGGACGTCCCCTTGGTAAGACCTTCTTCCTGAAATGTCAAAGGAGGCATCCCGAGCTCCCGAAGATACCTACCTACCTACCTACCTGGCATTGCTGGTGCCTCAGGAGCCGTCTTCACGTCGGTGTCCTCATTTGTGTCCATACTTCTCTTCGCCCTTCTTGCTCTTAGGCGGCTCAAGTTGCATGGTCAAAATCACACCAAATGCACCCAATTTGGACCATGCAAAAAATTAGTTCTTCACAGGCTCTGTTTTTTGAGGAGAGAATATTAGTCCAAAGCAAGTATCTTTCTTACCATTTGTGCCATTTCGTGCCTTTTTTCGGACAGCCAAAAACAAAAAAAAACCATAAAAAGAATAAATACATCTTATGATTTCAGTGGAGAATGATGTGCTTTTAGCGGAAATTGGCCAAGGAATACATTTTGCGTTCCCCTTGTGTTTTGGATGAACATGGTCTGCAATAAAAATGATTGCAACATCTTTTTCTGTTCTGCATGTTCATTGCATACCTGGGAAAATGATTTATTGATCGAATTCTATGCGCGAGGCCTCGCGCAATCAAGACCAAGGATCATTAAAACAGAAGCATGGCGGATTAAATATCAATGCAAAACATATGCAACATGTGGTTCAAGGGCTGCCCCATGCGCGAGGCCTCGCGCATGACTTCCTAAACCAAAAACCTCACCCGAGTAATTTTCCTTTGAAAGACGGCTTCAGGGTCGAGTGGTCTTAGTAACACCCCACGGTTTGATTTTCGATTTGCACTGCCTGAAAAAAGAGGTATAGGGTGTGACTTTCAAGTTCTGGGACTGCATTGCAGTCCTCATTGCGCGAGGCCTCGCGCAAAAAAAGACCCAGAAGATATATTCTTTGTACCATTGTGATGAGTTCTCATCTGATAGCGCTTGTGCACAACCTTCACTGAAGCAACGAGTACGAAAATTGTCGTTGAGTCATTGAAATTTACCAGAAGCTTGCCCCCCCCGGAGGCGGAAAAACTCTTTTTGGGCTTGGTCAGCCCCTGCTTTTTGCAGACTGCTTCCCCTAGGGCACCTTCTTTCTCCAGGTATCGAGCATCATCTTGATAATTGGTGTCGTTTGCACTACATTGCGTTTTGCTCTCCAAAAAGTCAGTTTTTTTGGCCCAAACAAACGCTCAAAAAACTGCCACGCATGGTAAATTTATATCTTCTTTGCACATTTTACTTTGATCTATAGTCAACCATGGAAGGATCAATTGTTCTTCAGTTAAAGCTACAAAGGGGGTCCCTGTCCAGCTCAGCGTCATCTGTTGAGTGGACATGCTTCATGTGTTACCAGTGATACTCTTTTTTTTGCTTGACACTCCCCATAAGTTGTGGTAGGTGTGCACCATGAGCAATGCTGAAGGATGCACCCTGTGCAACACCTCCAACGTATGTGCTCCTTTTGTTAGGAATGCAACAACATTTGAAATGATTTCTTGAGTCATCAATTAGATTTGCAAGGCTTGTTTAGAGCACTGAATGTCCGCCCGGGTAAACATATTGTACATTGTGATCAAGTCAAGGGTGCCTGTAATGTCACTCCAGTGTAGGCGCCTGCTTGATTCCTCAATTCTACCATCATTACCTAACTGTGGAGGGGCAATAAACCGCTCCCTGCACGAGGCCTTGCGCAAGGAGCAGTCCATTGCCCCAAAAGAGACATTTTTTGGGCCCATCAGGACCAAGAAAAGGCCAAAATTCCTTACATAAGAGTTCTTTTGGTGTTCCAAAAACGGCTTGATTTTTTGCGAGCCAAAGAATGGTTCTTTTGATGTTTTTTCAGGCCGTGTATTTTGGGCACTTTCTGTCGTTTTATACCATGCAACTTGAGCCGCCTAAGTTGCTCAGGACAGTCCTCGGTGCGCTGGGTGTACGGCACGGGGTTGCTGCCGGCACGCAGAGGCTCTATGCCTCTTGCTACCAGAACGTTTTCATGAGTCTTTCAGCTCTTGTTGTGCCTCCCCTGCTGCTTCCTGCTGGTGTAGGGTTCCTGCTTGTTTCTTCTGATGGAGGAAATATTTTGTTGATGAAATACAACCAATACAGGATAACCCGAGCCTGAGATGAGCAAGTAGAAATGAAACAGGATCAAAGCATGAGGGGCTGCCGTCAGAAAAGAGTTAGATAATAAAGATATCAACAATAGACTACAAAAATAGACAAGAAATGCAACTTGGACCAAAATATTTTACATGATTGAGAAAAACTGATTGGAAAACTGCCCCAAGGGCTCACACTCCATATAGTGCCATCCTAAGATCTGCACTCGTTTGTTTTGGGTCCCATAGGTGCTGAGGTGGCATGGCTTGTGGCGCTGAGGTTAGTGCCATCTCACATGGGATATTCCTACTTAGCTAGGCTGACTGGGAATCGAACCCAGGACCTCTCAAAAACAGGTGCCACAGCCCCCTAGGGTGCAGACCACTAGGATAGCTAAGCATTCATGAGAAAACATAGATAAGTCTATAGGCTCTGCCTCAGTATGTCAGTGCCTCAGTCTTTCAGGAAATGATGTTTTAGTTCACATTGCTTGGGGATTAAGGGGTCCACACAACATCCTGGTTTAGTTTTGGGTTCTATAGGTCAAAATGTGTTATCACCCATTTTGGTCAGGCCAACACCAAGATAAAAATGCAGGATAACTGAGAGCATCTCTGATACAACTAAAGTCTCCTCTAAAGCAATGGAAAAGCACTTTTTCCTACTCCTGGTAGCAGCTTTTTCTGCCCTTTGCTAGGGCCATCTCTCTATTTTCTGGCCCACAGAGAAGGTGAATCCTGCCAATCAAAACCCACTTTGGGGTGCCAAAAGCTGGATCCACGGTTCTGTGGAGTTTGGAGCTTAGGGTTGTTTTTTGGCTCCAAAACTATGAACAGACACCCTAATCAGAGATTTTGGGGTGATCTGAGCTGGGTTGTTGGGGACATCAGAAAGAAACCCCCCCCCGCAGCCCATGATTAGCATCATCAGACCATGCATTTTTGAATCTCGCATTCCTTTTTCAGAAATCAGTTCTGGTTTTCAGCCAGCCCCCTGAGTTTCAGCTTAGTGGGGGGGTTGCTGAGTGTTGTGCCATTGCGTGGGTAGTGGAGCCACTACTAGCTCTAGGGTTCTCTTCCCATACCCTTCTGTTTCGGTGGTGAGAGAAGCCATGTGACGCTCCTAGGCGGCCTTCATCCCTCGGTACCTCTCGCCTTGGGGAAGTAGTCAAGTCTACACGGCCTAGGTTGCAGGAGTCCCCCTATCTCCCTCGTAAGTTGGGCCGGAATATGCCGTAGTGGCGTAACCCTATTCTCTTCCCCCTTGGGGTTGCTCTTAACCCACATTTTCTTTTTTTGTTCGGCACTCGCTTGTCCTGTTGTGGCTTTTCGGCCACGGCCCCATGGTGTGCGCCCCTGGTCCTGTGTTCTGTGTCCTAGTGAGGGGGTGTAATTAGACAAGCGCGCGCGTTCGCATCGCGGATCCATGAATGTATCAATTGTTGCATATTCATGCCTATGTGTGCACATTCATTACTTCATCTTGTGCACATTCAGATTCCATCATGATACAATGATTGCCCTGTGTCCGTGCCTGTTTCACCGCATGATGATGGCATGCTGCAGAGCACATCCAACGGCATTCGCAAGGTCTTTTTGCTTGATCGCTGACACAGCCAGAAACGCCACTTTAGTCCTCCCCGACTCGTCCGACATCGCAATCTTTGCGGCCATGGAAGGCCTGTCATCCACAACAACTGCTGCATC
Source organism: Eutreptiella sp. 'Long Island Sound 2002' (assembly GCA_964036045.1). NCBI lineage: Eukaryota > Euglenozoa > Euglenophyceae > Eutreptiales > Eutreptiaceae > Eutreptiella > Eutreptiella sp. 'Long Island Sound 2002'. The sequence continues at coordinate 30,215,488 of OZ038382.1, forward strand.
AGCATGCCCACAGTCCAACAGATACTTGTCAAGATACCGCAGCACGTGAATCAGAGGCATGAAACCGCCGAGGTTCTTGCTGTGCATCTCTTCAAAATGTCCAGCGGAATACGTCACATAGTTCGGCAACTGCGGATGCGATGAATAAACACAAATAACGGAGACAGCAGTGCGCGAGGCCTCGCGCACAGAACGGCATAGAAACTGGTGGAAGAAGCAGATGTACCGGCTTATCCCCGCGACTCATTGATCCGATCCACATACAGTGCTCGTCAAACTGATACATGTTACTGGTAACGGAACACGACAACCAAGAGTATACCGGGCCGGGCATGATATAAAGGCGCTGTAGTTGGATCCTTGTCCTTCTCCATACGCCACAGCCTCTGCATGTCACGGCCAATGCGGTGCACAACATCAGCATCGCCATAGAAAATGACGTCCTTCCCCAGCATCATCATATCGAACAGCCACTTCGGAAAAAATCCTGGGGAGTCATATTCCACGAAAAGGTCAGCTTCGACGACCCACAACGGGTACTGCAACTCCCGGAAACGGGCTGGTGGTGTATCTTCAATATCCTAAATACGGCATGCTGTCAAAGTGCATTTCTTCTCTTGGTCGTCCTGCTTGGAGACATTGATCACTTCGCCAGTACTCAACTGTGTCTGTGTCTGTGCCAATGATGGCGCCTCAGCCTTCCTTTGCACTTGTTTCCGCACGGCCAGCGTCTGCGGTGACGGAGGTGCTCCCTTGTCCTCAGTCTGCCACCGACGTGCACCATTCAACGTTTTCCACTTTGGCCACGGCCACTGGTACCTGGTACTTTTTGCGTCTTCCCAATAACCCCAATTTCTCAGGCCAATCTTCAGTTGCTTCGTGCCCAGAGCTGCGCCTTGCGCTCGGATCTTTGCATCGGCAGCTGTCGAGATGTGAAAAAGGTGGTTGAGTGCGCGAGCCCTTGCGCACTGAAGCTGCAAAACTGACGCATACCAGCGGTTTGTTTGACGAAATCCTTATTGTCCGGATGGTCAAGATTGAAGGTAACCCGTTGTTCCGTAATCAACGCGTCAATGTAGTTCTTGGTGGTGTGTAAGGTGGAGTTCTTCAGGTTCATATGCGCACAGACTTTCTGCAATAAACTTGGTAGATGCAGCCCCTCCAGCTTCTTGAAGGCATTCCTTGTAACTTCCTCTTTCTTGCTCTTACGCTGGAGATTCCTCATACCAGTAACCGTGTCACGGCTGCAGTAGTATGCCAGGGAGAAGATGTCCCTCCAGTGCTTGAATGTCGAGTCCTACGAGTGAAAACAGTGTCATGGAGTGCGCGAGGCCTCGCGCACTGCGACTGTGTGACACACGAACACAGGTAGGTAGGTAGGTATCTCCGGGAGCTCAGGATGCCTTCTTTGACGATGGAGGAAGAGGGTCTTACCAAGGGGACGTTCCGTCCCTCCCACTGCCCTAGTTCAGGTGCCTCTTAAGCCGCTCCCGCAGGTGCTTGGGAAGGTATTGTCACGGCCACCTGGTCCAGGTGTCCAAGGTGGGAGCGTGTCTCCACACGTGTCCATGGGTAGGGCCACATGCCCCCTCCTTTGGGCGGCAGCTCTGGGGGCTGCCCAGCCGTGTGGAGTATCTCTCACCACAAGGGGTATTGCTCCCGCTAGTCTACGGTACGACCGCCTCACCCTTGTGGCTTGAGTTGCGGGGCCTCTCTGCTTGGCAGGCGACCCCCTCCTGGACTGTGTACCGGCTCACCTGTCAACCGTTGCTTCCATGGCTCCGGCTGACGTTTGCCATGGTCTGCGATGCAGGCTGGCCGGGTTCAAACCAGTGGCCTTGGGGTACCGCCCCTGCTGCTGGCCCGGTGGGTCGGCTGGGTCGCCCCAGTGCGTCCGACCCATTGGGGGTTGGTTCTTTCCTGTCCCTCAGCCGCCCTTCTTGTGCACGTGTGTGCGGTGTCCTGGGCGACTTGGCTCCTGTTCACCGGTGTGCCCGCTCGGTGCATTGTGTGGCGTCTGCGGGGTCCTGGGCCTCTTGGCTCCTGTTCACCGGTGTGTCCGCTCGCTGTGATGTGTCCCGTGTGCGGTGTCCTCGGCCACTTTCCTCCTGTTCACCGCTGTGCCTGCTCGGTGCGCTGCTTTGCGTGTGCGGTGTCCTGGGCCAACACCTATGATTTTGTGGGGCATTCTGCGGCCAAAACCGCATTTACGCTACCGCACTGGATCTGAAACGGCCCAACGGATCTGAAACGGCCGCGGTGCCAAAAATTTGTCTTTCAAACATGAATTTTTGCAAAATCCATTGCTTGAATACATTTGATTCTTTGGAACAAAAGTGTGGTTGTGTCAGAACATTACAATGGTGTGGTTGAATCTAAAGATGCCTGCCAAAAGTCGTTTTAATATTGTTGTTCTGCTTTTTTTGTGCTGCTCAGCTGTAGTGCAGATCGATCCGGACATTTCCGGCTATTGACTGCTAAATTTTGACACAACATTTCTGACTTATGCTGTGCAATTGCCTTCGTTTTGCTTTGCTTGCAAACACAACGTTGAACTGGTGAGAACTGTTGAGAACTGAGGTCCCTGGGACTTGATTTGTGTTGCTGGTAAAGGTTTCGGAACAGTTGACAGTTGACGTGCTGTGCACTTGCTTGTGTTGTGCCTTCTTTGCCCGGTCTTGGCTCTGTGAGTTTACTATTTGCCTGATTTGTTGCAAAGCCTGTTCTGCAACCCTTGACTCTCCCTGAAAAGGGATCTCCTGTGGTGCAGAAGTACCCATTCCAACGGTCAGGCTTTGTAGCTCATCTTTGGCAAATAGTCTCAAACTTGCAGGCACGGGCCCTTTGCACCGCACAATGCTCAAAAGAACTAGGCTTCACAAAGGTTGGCAGGTGTTTGAAATGACAATGAGAACTGAGGTGTGTGGTTAACTGAGAAGTCAGTTTGAACTGGTCCCACCCTACGATGCTCAAAAGAACTTTGCTTCACAAAGGTTGGCACAGGTTTTTGAACTGACTTTGAGAACTGAGGTGTGCAGGTAACTCAGAACTCGGCTTGAACTGGTTGCAGCGTACGAGGCTCCAAAGAACTTCGCTTCACGAAGGTTGCCACAGGCTTTTGAAATGACGATGAGAACTGAGGTCTGTGGTTAACTGAGAACTCGTTTTGAACTGGTCGCACCGTACGAGGCGCTAAAGAACTTCGCGTCACAAAGGTTGGCCCAGGTTTTTGAAATGACGATGAGAACTAAGGTGTGTGGTTAACTGAGAACTCGGTTTGAACTGGTCGCAGCGTACAAGGCGCTAAAGAACTTCGTGTCACAAAGGTTGGCCCAGGTTTTTGAAATAAAGTTGAGAATTGAGGTGAGTGGGTAACTGAGAACTCGGTTTGTGGTGCAGTGGTGGTTCAAGCTGTCTTGAATGGTTGAGAACTGCTGTAAGGAACTGGATGTGTACTGCCGGTGAACGGCATGCTGCTGCTGCTGCTGCTTGCTGCTGCCTGTTTTGTGTCACTCCTGGTTTTCCACTTCCGTGCACAGTATACTTCGAGTTGACTTTGGGCATGGGCCTGATTTCGAGGACCTTCCACCTACGGGCATTCTTCACCTGCTTCGCGTTGCCCTCCACTTCTGCACCGTGGTGCTCTGCAATGGGCTGCTGCACTCTGGCGCTGGGCAACAGGCTTCACTGAAGGTCCTTTTGGGCCTGCTTTTTGGATTTCACTCTGGGTTTCGTGACCTCCGAAAAGTTGGGGTATTGACGAGCATATCACATTATAACTGCATGGTGCAAGACAAAAAGCACAAGGACAATGTGAATCGTGTGTAGATCAGGGTCAATCTATGTTGTCTACATACATTGCAATGGTTTCCATTTTGTATTGTGTTGGACAAGTAAGTAATTCATTTCTCCACACAAATTGAGTTTTTGTTTTGCCCGAAATATTGGATGTGCATGACATCTTGGCACTCAAAATGAGCCATGCGTCAACTGTTATCATGAATGATAGGCGAAAACCACAAAAGTTTCAAAACAAGCTTAATACACAACAAAGATGTGTCAATTTTGTCAACCATTTGGATAGAATCCGGGTTTTGGCCATTTTGTGCCCGGTAAAATTAAAGGTGATTGGCTCCTGTTCACCGGTTTGCCTGCGTGGTTTGTTGTGTTGCGTCTGCGGTGTCCTGGGCCACTTGGCTCCTGTTCATCATTGCGCCCGCTCCATCCGTTGCTTTGCTTGTGCGGTGTCCTTGGCCACTTGAGTCCTGTTCACCGGTGTGCCCGCTCGCTGTGTTGTGTTGCGTGTGCGGTGTCCTGGGCCGCTTGGCTCCTGTTCACCGGTGTGCCCGCTCGGTGTGTTGTGTTGCATGTGCCCTGTCCCGGGCCACTGGGCTCCTGTTCACCGGTGTGCCCGCTCGGTGTGTTGCTTTGCGTGTGCGGTGTCCTGGGTCACTTGGCTCCTGTTCACCAGTGTGCCCGCGTGGTTTGTTGTGTTGCGCCCGCGGTGTCCTGGGCCACTTGGCTGCTGTTCACCGGTGGACCCGCTCGGTGCGTTGCTCTGCTGGTGTGGTGTCGCGGGCCACTTGGCTCCTGTTCACCGCTGTGCCCGCTCAGTGTGTTGTGTTGTTTGTGCGGTGTCCTGGGCCACTTGGCTCCTGTTCGCCGGTGTGCGCGCTCCGTCCTTTGCTTTGCTTGCGCGGTGTCCTGGGCCACTTGGCTCCTGTTCACCGGTGCACCCGCTCGGTGCGTTGCTCTGCTGGTGTCATGTCGCGGGCAACTTGGCTCCTGTTCACCGCTGTGCCCGCTCAGTGTGTTGTGTTGTTTGTGCGGTGTCCTGGGCCACTTGGCCCCTGTTCGCCGGTGTGCGCGCTCCGTCCTTTGCTTTGCGTGTGCGGTGTCCTTGGCCAGTTGGCTCCTGTTCACTAGTGCGCCCGCTCGGTGCGTTGCTTTGCTTGTGCGGTGTCCTGGGCCACTTGGCTCCTGTTCACCGATGTGCCCACTCGGTGTGTTGTGTTGTGTGTGCGGTGTCCTGGGCCACTTGGCTCCTGTTCACCGGTGTGCCAGTCCGGTGCGTTGCTTTGCGTGTGCGGTGTCCTGGGTCACTTGGCTCCTGTTCACCAGTGTGCCCGCGTGGTTTGTTGTGTTGCGTCCGCGGTGTCCTGGGCCACTTGGCTGCTGTTCACCGGTGGACCCGCTCGGTGTGTTGCTCTGCTGGTGTGGTGTCGCGGGCCACTTGGCTCCTTGTCACCGCTGTGCCCGCTCAGTGTGTTGTGTGGTTTGTGCGGTGTCCTGGGCCACTTGGCTCCTGTTCACCGGTGTGCGCGCTCCGTCCTTTGCTTTGCTTGCGCGGTGGCGTCGGCCACTTGCCTCCTGTTCACCGGTGTGCCGGCTCGGTGTGTTGTGTCGCGCGTGCGGCGTCCTGGGCAACTTGGCTCCTGTTCACCAGTGTGCCCGCGTGGTGTGTTGTGTTGCGTGTGCGCTGTCCTGGGCCACTTGGCTCCTGTTCACCGCTGTGCCCGCTCGGTGTGTTGTGTTGCGTGTGCGGTGTCCTGGGCCACTTGGCTCCAGTTCACCGGTGTGGCCGCTCGGTGTGTTGTGTTGCGGGTGCGGTGTCCTTGGCCACTTGGCTCCTGTTCACCGGTGCGCCCGTTCCTTTTTTGTTTTCCCTGTGCGGTGTCCTGGGCCACTTGGCTCCTGTTCACCGCTGTGCCCGCTCTGTGGGTTGTGTTGCGTGTGCGGTGTCCTGGGCCACTTGGCTCCTGTTCACCGGTGCGCCTGCTCCGTCCGTTGCTTTGCTTGTGCGGTGTCTTTGGCCACTTGGCTGCTGTTCACCAGTGTCCGCGCTCCGTCCTTTGCTTTGCTTGTGCGGTAACCTGGGCCACTTGCCTCTTGTTCAACAGTGTGCCCGCTCCGTGTGTTTTGTTGTGTGTGCGGTGTCCTGGGCAACTTGGCTCCTGTTCACCAGTGTGCCCGCGTGGTGTGTTGTGTTGCGTGTGCGCTGTCCTGGGCCACTTGGCTCCTGTTCACCGCTGTGCCCGCTCGGTGTGTTGTGTTGCGTGTGCGGTGTCCTGGGCCACTTGGCTCCAGTTCACCGGTGTGGCCGCTCGGTGTGTTGTGTTGCGGGTGCGGTGTCCTTGGCCACTTGGCTCCTGTTCACCGGTGCGCCCGTTCCTTTTTTGTTTTCCCTGTGCGGTGTCCTGGGCCACTTGGCTCCTGTTCACCGCTGTGCCCGCTCTGTGGGTTGTGTTGCGTGTGCGGTGTCCTGGGCCACTTGGCTCCTGTTCACCGGTGCGCCTGCTCCGTCCGTTGCTTTGCTTGTGCGGTGTCTTTGGCCACTTGGCTGCTGTTCACCAGTGTCCGCGCTCCGTCCTTTGCTTTGCTTGTGCGGTAACCTGGGCCACTTGCCTCTTGTTCAACGGTGTGCCCGCTCCGTGTGTTTTGTTGCGTGTGCGGTGTCCTGGGTCACTTGGCTCCTGTTCACCGGTGTCACCGTTCTGTGTGTTGTCTTGCGCGTGCGGTGTTCTCGGCCCCTTGGCTCCTGTTCACCGGTGTGCCCGCTCGGTGTGTTGTGTTGCCTGTACGGTGTCCTGGGCTGCTTGGCTCTTGTTCCTCGTGCGGGGCGTCATTGCGGGGCGCACACTCGTCCTTCGCATCAGCAGCTGTGCAGATGTGAAAAAGGTCGTTGAGTGCGCGAGCCCTTGCGCACTGAAGCTGCAAAACTGACGCATACCTGCGGTTTGGTTGACGAAATCCTTATTGTCCGCATCGTCAACATGGAAGGTAACCCATTGTTCCGTAATCAACGCGTCAATGTAGTTCTTGGTGGTGCGTAAGGTCGAGTCCTTCAGGTTCACATGCGCACAGACCTTCTGCAATAAACTTGGTAGATGCAGCTCCTCCAGCTTTCTGAACGCATTCCTTGTAACGTCCTCTTTCTTGCTCTTACTCTGGAGGTTCCTTATACCAGTAACCGCGTCACGGCCACAGTAGTATGCCTGGGAGAAGATGTCCCTCCAGTGCTTGAATGTCGAGTCCTACGAGGGAAAACAGTGTCATGGAGTGCACGAGCCCTCGCGCACTGCGACCGTGTGACACACGAACACATACGGTGTGCCCTGGTTCCTCCGACAACTCAAGTGCAAGACACGCAGAGTTGACGGCAGCCTGGACAACAGCAGTTTTGAACCGTTCGAAATCCTGTGGTTCCTTTTCCCGCTTCTGGTCCTCAATGTACAACAACATGTTGTCCAGCGCCTCAGACAGCGGAATCCACATCACAGACTGGCTGCCAACTTGCTGCAATCCTGCAACCTTGGCCCCGATCCTCCAAGGCGTTTTGTACTTGAGAATGTCAACGTAGCAAAACTCCTGCCAGTCCTCCAATTCTTTGCCTTCTGCGAGCCGCATTTGCTGAATCGTTCTGCATGTTTCTGTCCCATGATGACCATTCAGAACGTAAAGCGAGCCATCTGCAAAGTAAATCATGTACCACAGCAAAAAGAAGAAATGTCGTCAATCGGATGCGAAGCGAGTCATACCACTATCCTCCGATGCCGTTACGCGCAACAGTCCAGGTGGCGGCAGTGCTTGGTATCCAACCACTTGCTTGGTAACATCGCCGTGGTCAATCTGTCGGATCTGTCCCCGCTGCTTATTCTGTCAATCTTCAAATCAGTAATATTTACCTTCACTGCTTTACCATTCGCCTTCCACAGCCACTGTTGAACGTCAACTGTGAGCTTCATCTCCAGTATTGGCTTCTTATCACCCTTTTTCTTGCGTCCTTTCTTTGGCGTGTCCCCTTGGTCGGTCCCTGGTGACGACTCCATGTCCTTCGCGTCTGCTGGTGGACGTTCTGGCGACACTGGTCGACTCATGGTGTCAAAAAAGACCTGAAAAGTGCAAATGGCATGACACGAAACACGGTCATTTGAAGTCCGAAATCAATCGAAACGCCGTTTTGCAGGTGGGTTTCGCAAATCTGTTTCTAAGCCGTCTTTGCTGCGACCAAGTCCACCGAACTTAGCGACCTACTCAGTGAGCGAGGCCTCGCGCACTCACATCACATTACAGACCTGTTTCTCGTATCGTTTAGTGCGCGAGGCCTCGCGCACTGCGGGTGTCCGTTACCGCATGCTTTGCCGCACGTTGCGTGTTGCTGCTTCCTGTCTGTCGGCATCCATATCTGTTCTCCGCCCCACAACAGCATCCAGTTTCCGTTTTAGTTGGTTGGTGCGATTTGTTTTTTGGTCAATGAGGGCATCCAGTGAGGCTGTGACCAAGTAGCCGGTAGTGGTCGTAACCAAGGGGTCGTGTTGGTGAGGGTGGAAATTGCGGTAACCTCCGGGGCCACAAAGTTGCAACAGTGCTGACGCGGTGGGACTCCCATTCCTCGTAGGCCATGCAAATCCGGTCTGTCGCCAAAAATCTTGTCAGTCGTTGTCGCATCCTGTGTACCAGGCTCTGGGGAACGTTTTGCCGCCCACGCGTTTGCCGCTTGGACCAACTTTTAGTAACAAGTAATGGTGTTCCATCTCCTCAACAGTAACAGAACCGGTGTTTTCCGCCTTGTCACGCACCAGCTTGCCCAACATCCCTTCTCCAAACACCTCTGAGTGTGCGTGACCGGGCACCCAGCGCTTGTCCTCCTGCCTTTTAGCTGCTGGTAAAATGTGTCGCGTTCTTTTGTTGAACCTGAGTCGCTGTGCAAATGGTAACACCAGATGCGCCGCCAGGTTGTTCCGTTTCAGTCCGTTACACCAGTCACCTGCTGTTTGGTATGCTGGTTCTGCCGTGCATGCCTCTCTGAGTACTGCTGCTCCTTTGCTTACTTCTGCAATGATTCGATGCGTTACGGATTTTCTGGCTCGAAGTGGCATTTTGCATCTTTCTGTGTTAAATCGGATTTGCGCAGATATTTCAATTATCGTTTCTGATAGCGTTCTTTATAAAAAGCATCTTTGAAAACATCTTGTCCTGTCCTCTCGTCATTTCTGGTGCGCACGCTGCCGCCGCAATTTGTATTTGGCGTCTGCGTGTGTTCCGTTCCAAGTAACCGAAAACCGTTTTCCGGACCTCAATGTCTTGTTCTGTTTCCGTCTTGAAACCAAGGTGAAGAAAAAAATCCTATCTTTCGGGCAGCGAAGGCTACGGCCGCTATTCAAACTGGACACATCTGCCATTGAATGGCTGTTGGAAAAAAGCAAATCTTTCCCCTGATCCCCTGACGAATATGACGAAGGCTACCGATGTATAATTGACAGTCACAAGTGGTAGCCTTGAAAGGGAATGTAATTACCGGCGTAGCCTGACCTGCCTGCTTTTTCATTTTCTTGTGTGGTTTGAGTGCGCGAGGCCTCGCGCACTGATTCTTTCGGTTTGACAATGTTCTGTGCCGTGTTATATGTGACGAAGACTCTGTCTACACACACATACACCGCAAAAATCGAATATGCTTGTCCATTTGGTACTGTACCTGCAATTGTCCGCGTCATATCCATCCCGAAAAACACTACATTACGTGACTTGAGTGCGCGAGGCCCCGCGCACTCCGGATGCCTACATTTGTATTTTATTTTTACTTTACAGTATATGTGTTTCACCGAACATGGGAACTCCGGACGTCATACACTTTCAATGCTTCTTCGTCAACACAACGCTAGTTTTAGTAACGTGTGGAAGCTGTGTATTTCCACAAACGCCAGTCCCTAGGGTTTTTGTGTTTCGTAACAAACTCTACTTTGAATATCTTGAGTGCGCAAGGCCTCGCCCACTCAGAACACCGTAGAATATAAAAAACGCCCCCTTTAGGAACACGGAGTTTTGCAAGGCTAAGAAAAGCAATTCATTTCACTACGCCCAAAAACACGTTCATCAAACATCCAAAAAAATAGTTCTTTTGCCCTGTTGTGAACCGGTCTGTTTATGTGCGTTCGACGCGCAAAACAGGGTGCAGTTTGCGTGGGCTAAGATAAGTGGGGGCATTTTTGGATTATTCTGACTGAGATGTCTTCGAACTGTGAATTGGACACTGTCTGACCACAGAACACTTGAAGGCATGTGCGTCGCATTGAAGAAAAGCACAGCTTCAAGTCGTAGAAATGAACTGAAGATGACTGTGATTCTTGTTATTTGATTGCTACATTTTATCACTGTAGATGCATTGCCTATTTCTGTTTGGGCATGTGTCAGAATAACGTTTAAATCACAATCAGTCCAGATTATGATTTGGTGCTTTGCAACTCTGTAATGATACTCTGCTTGTTGATGTATTTTCTTTGTAATCCCCAAAACTCCTTGTGTTTTCAAAATCCTTCAGATCCCAAATCCTTCACAAGGGCAGCGCGATACAAATCAAAAAACATTTCTCAAAACTTAATGTCATCCCATCAGTGTGTAATCACAAAGAAATGGATAATGTAAAATACCTACAAATGCGCTGCCTCCCAATTTCTAAATGTCCATCCTATTTTACGTTCAGGGGTGTCTACATGCGCGCGCGATCGTATTAGCGATCTTTACACCTAAACCTATTACACCCCCTTTCCTAGCTATTTGCGGGGGCGGCACTTCAGCAAATGGCTGACTCAGAAAAAATAGACACTCAGATCTTTACACCGGGGGGGGAGGGGACTGAGCTGTTGAATGCCCAGAACAGGGTGTCAAACAACAAACGGTAAAAAAAACACCCGAAAGAAAATTCACTGAGGCGTGCTACAGAATATCATTGCACCCCTACATACGAGTCAGGATAGGTATAGGTCTTGAGCAGGGGCGTGTGACGCAGCGTACTGACCTGCCAACAACCAGAAAAACTGTCTGCAGCAATGGCTAAGCAGGCGCTACAGTGCGGTGAGCAGATTTTGGGGCGGGGGAGGCTGTCAGAAAACCTTAACAATTTCCGCGATTGCATACCCATAAAAAGGTTAGACTGTGTACAAACATTAATACCCTGCCTGTCCTGCAGCACAAACAGCGTTGGCGGTTCTGTGTTTATTTTGCTCTGCCCAATTCTCTGAAACTGCAAACCTGCAGTAAAATACAGAAAATTCACTTAACCTGTATTGACCTGAATGCATTCTCTTTGATCCTCCTGCACCGAATTCAGACCCTAGAGCTCTTCGTCCACGTGATGCCCATCCACTGTTGCTGCAGTGCAAAGGCAAAAGGAGAAAAATGCATGTCATATAAAAGGCGTGTCTAATCTTCAGTCATATTCACATTCACCAAACAGAAACTTCTGATTCCCACTTGACTCGGGACCTGAACAGCAAGCACTGAGGATAGAAACCACACACACACACAACAACAACTATGCTGATGCACATGACATATAAAAACATGCATGAAGACGAGGTGAGCCTAACCTGCAAAATGTTTATCAGCTGTCATAATGCCAACCGTGTAAATATATTTGTTGTATCTGTAGTAGAAACTGAGCAAGCTCACCAAAAGTCAACGACACTCAGCCTTGACATGCCATGGACACGCACAAATGCACACACTTACAATGAAAGCAAATAAAGTAACACAACACACCCACACTGACGTAAGTAAATGTACCACCATATACAATATAAAAAGGAAAAGAAAAAGGAAAATTTACCAAAATGCAAAAGGTGAAAACGAAAACATTAAGGTACACAAACACACAGGGTCACAAAAAACACAATACAAAAGCGGGCATACAATACCTGATCACCAACCCACAACAACAATATCCTGAAGTCCACGCCCTGGGAATCACGCATCAAGGCCGGGGGGCGGTGCGAAACACACGCACCACCCCGAGCAGAAAAATCAACCTAGAAATACTAACCAATCTCAGGGATAGGTGTCCAGCAAAAGAATCACTCAAACCCATAGAAGAAGATGCATCACGCACCGAAAAAAAATCGCTGCATCACGCAGCGCAGGCGGGGTACCTCATGCACGACTCAGCGCATCACGTGTGCACCCTAGGGTTTCAGGGTATGGAGCCTCACGCTCCTTAAACAGTAGGGGGTTTACCATACATCTAATCATCACCCATTATGGGCAGCCGTTGCTACAGGCGGCAGACAGAAAAATACCACTCATAGAGATATTTAGAAATAGATAACCTGAAACACCTACCAACTCACCATGGAAGGTTGCACCCTTAACTATAAAAAAAATGGAGTGAAATCCAGAAATGAAGTAAGGGTCCTGTCTTTACCGAAAGGGGGCAGGCAGACAACCAGTCCAAAATACGAAGAAAAATGGTGGACAAAGAAAAGACAACAAAAGACACTCACTTTCTGAGTGTATTTTTTTTTCAATGTTTTCAGATCTGCAATGGCATTGGGGTCCTTGGCATGACCCATTACTAAAAACTGCACCCAACTCTTGTGGATGCAGCTACCAAGTGCCTGATCACAGTATGAAGCGTGCTGGATTGTGATCGAGCTGCAGCACTGGCAGCTTAGCTCAAAACGAAATTGCGTAAGTCAGCTGGACTTTCCACTGTGCTTCTGCGTGAATTGTGACAGTTTCCAAAGGTAGGTAGGTAGGTATCAGGTCGACTCAGGACTGGGATTGCCCCGCAGGGGGGTCTTACCAAGGGGCTTTTGCTCACCCACCAACGGCCCTACTGCACGTGCCCCCAGGAAAAGCGGGGCCCCCACATGGGGGAAGGGCGCGGTCGCCGCGAGCAGTACCCTACAGCGGGTTCTGCCCAGAGAGGTAAACCATATTCGACCGAAGCCTCACATTCCTCTCCTTCAGGCGGATGATACATGGGGGAGGGTCCCATCCTCATCAACCTCCAGATTCTGGGGCCCAGGGGCCGGGAGCCAGGCCAAAGGCCCTGTCCTGCAGGCGGCCCCACCTGGGTTGGTTTTCAGTAGGCGTGAGGCGACTTGAAGAAGCACGTGCTACGGGACTCGCATGCCGTCGCGCACACTCACGCCTTCTGACTTAGTCGAGCTTGCGCTCTCCCGGGGGGCCGGGGGTTCGAAGCAGGTCGTCGTGGTTGGTTGGTCGGTCGTTTAACAGTTCGGCGTAGTTTGTTAATGTTGGTTGGTCGGTTGCGTGATGGAAGAGTCACAATTTTGTTCGTGGGTATGGCCGTCGGCGGGCGTGGCGCACCACGGTGTCGCCAACCCGTTGGACGCCGTTCCCGCTTTGACCCGTGCACGCCTGGCTGGTTTGGTGTTGGCCGGCTTGCGTGTGGTCTGTTTACGGTCAAGTGGCGGCTGCAGCTGCGGTGTGGTTGGTGCGCGGTTGTCTTGGCCGCCTCATGGGCAGCTTGGTTTGCGTGGGTTTTCGTCGCGCTGCTGCCGGTGGTCGTATCGCCGAATGTTGTTTGTGCAGCCGGCACGTCCGTGTCGGTGCTGGTTAGCTGCGTCTTGGTTGGTCCAAGTGTAGTGTAGTGTAGTTTGTTGAAGTTGGTTGGTCGCGTTCGTAATGGTAGAGTTGCGGTGTTCTGTTGTGTTCGTGGGTATGGTCGTCAGCGGGCGTGGCGCACCACGGTGCCGCCACCCTGTTGGACGCCGTTCCCGTTTCGACTCGTGCACGCCTGGCTGGTTTGGTGTTGGCCTGCTTGCGTGTGGTCTGTTTACGGTCATGTGGTGGCAGCAGCTGCGTTGTGGTTGGGGCGCGGTTGTCTTGGCCGCCTCATGGTCGGCTAGGTTCGCGTGGGTTCCGTCGCGCTGCTGCCGGTGGTCGTATCGCCAAATCCTGTCTGTGTAGCCGGCAGATCTGTGTCGGTGCCGGTTAGTTGCGTCTTGGTTTGTCCAAGTGTAGTGTAGTGTAGTTTGTTAAGATTGGTTGCTCGTGTTCGTAGTGGTGGAGTTACGGTGTTCTGTTGTGTTCGTGGGGATAGTGGTCGGCCGGCGTGGCACACCACGGTGGACGCCGTTCCCGTATCCACCCATGCATGTCCGGCCAGTTTGGTGTTGGCCGGCTTGCGTGTGGTCTGTTTATGGTCACGTCGTGGTCGCTGCAGTGGTTTCGTTGGTGCGCGGTCGTGTTAGCCGCCTCTTGGTCGGCTTGTTCGGCGTTGGTTCCTTGGCGCTGCAGCAGGCGTTTGCGCAGTCGGATCTTGTGCGCGTAGGTGCCCTGCTTGTTTCGCTGTTGGTTGGTGCCAGTTGTGTGGGGCCGGCATGGTACGTTTTTACTGTGCGCCGTCCCCCCACCGTGGGGGAGAAAAGTAATGATAAGGGGTTTGACCGCTGCAAAAAGCTTTCAAATTCGGTGCCACTTTCCCCATCCCGCCCTGGCAGCGTTACATGCACAACCCATCATCCGGTACTTCGCGGTGCCCTTCAGCTTCGCCTGTGCCATTCATATGTACAACCCCGTCGATGGCAAGGCCCCGTCGGTCTCCCTTGGTGCGTCCCCGTGCTCCCCATGGGAGCCCCAGGGTGCTGTTCCGGCTCGGTGGTGCGGTGCTCGTGCTCTTGTCTGCCTGCCTGCCGTGCAGCGTATTGTGCCGTGTTTTGCGGGTTATGTGGCTGGTGTGTCTGTGTCGCAGTGCTGAGTTTGGCTGTTAGGGTGGTTAGGGCGGTCCGGCTCGTGCCTTGGTGCCGGGACGTTCCGTCCAGTGTGGCGGGCTGGGCTCCGCGTAACACATCCGTGCCTGCTGGCAGGGGTCGGCGTGGCCCCGTGTGGCGAGCCTGTGGCCCCTTGCGTGCCCCTGGTGTGGTTTCGGAGGACAGGAATACTGGGTAGTGTTGGAGCCCCCCTCTCGCTTCTTGACGCTGTTAGCTCTCTGCGGGGAGTGTGTCCCTCGTACCATTCTCACAGGTTATATGTGCAGAATGCCCCCCAGCTTCCCAGGCGTTTAACTTTCCCGGAAAAGGTGCGCGCCAGTCGCCGCGGTGCACGTATGCCTTGATTCTCGCCTTGGAAAGTAACATTCTGGATGATTGTTCGATAACATTCCCGTGGTCATCGGGCCGGCCGTGGGTCCCGCGTGTTCGACTGGCCCCTCGGCCCGGCCCCTTGCGGGTCCGGTTCGCGGGAGAGGAGGGTCAGGTGGAAGGACGGGTCCGAGTTTGGCGCCGCCCCTTTCTCTGTTGCAGGCGGGTTGTGGGTGTCCGGGAAGCGTGGCCCCTGCCCGGCGGATGTGGGAGGAAGTCGTTGGTTTTTGTTCGTGTTCGACACCCTGGGCTGCTAAGGCTAGACTCTACTCTTTGGGTGTCCGTTGCACGTGCCGGGCTGGTTGACGTCTTTCCCGCTGCTGTGCCCGACCGACAGGCCTTGCTGGAGTGTGTTGCGCGGCGGCGCGTTGTCGGGTTGTACGAGGGGGTCCTCTTGGGTAAGGTTGGCTCGCCCGGGGTTGTTGCGGTTGATGACCGACTCCGCAGCCGTTGTCGTGACGTCCATCGTCGGGTCCTCCGGTGGGAGGAGGTGATCCCGCGGCCGCCGTGTCGTCTCCCCCCTCGCGTATGGGCGGTGCGGGACTCGCGTCGCGCGTGTGTGGCGGTGCGTCGTCGCTGCAGGTCCTGTGGCCGGCTGCGGCTCAGGGCCCTGGGGGGTTTCCCACGCGCCGCACAAGGGCGCTGCGGAGGGCACTGAAAATGTTGGTGCACAAGGGCCGCGTGTGCCGCCTGGACCCAGCATTCTACGCCCGCCCCCGAAGCCCAGGGCCCTCCGCCGTCCCTCACAGCCCTCTCCTCCGCCTTCGACTCCACAACCTCCACCACCACAACCACCTCATCCACCACCACCACCACGTCCTCATCCAGCACTCCACCCCCCAAGCCGCGGGGGAAACCTCCCAAACGGGCCCCCAAACCCGTCCCCACCGCGAGCAGCCCCACCGCCGCCAAAGCACACGCCTCGACGAGGCCCGCGGCCGCAGCCCGGCTGAAACCCAAGGCCGCCGCCAAACAGCCACCCAAACCCGTCGGCGCGCCACGACCGCAACCCACAGCCAAACCCAAGCCCAGACCCAAGCCTGGCGCCACGACGGCAGCGCGAGCCCGACCCCCTGAGGAGGTCCTCTATGACATTCCGCCCCAACCGTCCCAGGCCCGGAGGCAGCAGCGCCCAGCACGGCGCCCCCCCGAGGTCACCGACGCCGCCGCCACCACCTTCATGGCGGAAGGCGCCGCGGCCGAAGCACGACGCACCTTGTCCCGCCACCTCTCAAAGCCCGCACCCCAGGCCCACGGACCGCCCCCGACCCGACCAGATCGACGTCAGGGTCCACCAGAAGCGTCCCTGCCCCCCTTCCAACCCTCGATGTCAGCCCGCATACAGCACATGCCCCGCCTCCGCCGCCACGGCAAGTCCCAACCCAACCCCTAGGCGGAGACGGTGCGCGCATACCCAGGAGTCCACATCCGCCCGTGCCCCCACTCCCCGCGCACCCCCACGGCACAGGACTACGAGGAATCCCCCAGGCCCGCCACCGTTACCAGTCCCCACGACCCCATCACACCCACCCACGCCCACCCCTCCGCCCAAGACTGCGGCCCCAGGGACAGTGGTGGCGGCGCTGGACCCACACGCAGCTCTGGGAGCTGCGAAAGCGGGCCCGGACAGAGTGCTCCCTAGAGGGCCTGGTACACCGGCCCCGCAAGGGGTCGGTGGAGATCTGCCGCCTCCAGCCGGCGGGGGGGTGGATGCCGCAGGCCGCATGAGAAGCCATGCTAGCCGATGCGCTCCACCCCCTGAAAGTGCAGCCCCGCAACTTGCCGGCGCCCCAGGTCCACCCCCATGTCCTCAGGTGCTTGCGGAAGACCCTCCAGGAGACGCAGCGAGACGGCATCCGTCTGTGGGACATCACCCAAAGCCCAACCCCGCACACAGACACCCCCTCGCCACCCCACAAGCGTCGGCGCACCGACGCCGGCGGCACCCACAACCCCCCAGGAGTCCTACGCGCCACACAGCACGACGCGCCTGACCCCCCAGCCAGCGGCGCCGCCACCCAACCCCGTTACCCAGCCAGCCACCGCCGCGGGGCACGACGCCAGGCCCCGCCCGGAAGACACAAAACGAACCAGAAGCCGAAGCACGCCAACGCACACACCAACGGCCACCGCTACGCCCAAAGACACCGAGCCCAAGCCCGGAACCGTCACAACCGCCTAAACCTGCCAAAGCCCCAACACGAATTAAACCCGAGCCACACCCCAAAACCGCTAACCCTTGACTCCTAACCAGGCCCGCCGAGGCCCGCCGAGGGAGCAACGTTGCCATAGCCCACGACCACAGCCCACACGGCCACCTAACCAGCCAGCACCAAAAGCAAAGAGGCACCTAACCAAACCGACCCTGACCCATACCGGTGTACATCAGGACGCGCGAGCCACAGCCCTGGGGCGCGGCCGACACCAAAGCACCGACGACACATGCCAGAGCACACGACACTATTGCACCACTGCACCAGGTGCCCATGCCTGTGCCTGCAGTGTACGCGCGCCCCATTCTTTTTATTTTTTTAGAAATTTTTTTTATTAAATTTTTCAAAACAAAAACGAGAAGGAAAAAAAAATTAGGGTAGGACGAAGAGGGACACAACCACCAACGACACAGGCGCACAGCACACAGCGCGCACACGGGTGAACAGGCGCCAAGTGGGCCAGGACTCCGCACACGCACAAGCAACGAGGACAACAAAAGGGACAGGACACCTGGGCCTGGCACACCGGTGAACAGAAGCCAAATGGCCCAGGACACCCACACACAAAGCAGCACACCGAGCGGGCACACCGGTGAACAGGAGCCAAGTGGCCCAGGACACCCCACACACAACACAACACACCGAGCGGGCGCACCAGTGAACAGGAGCCAAGTGGCCCAGGACACCGCACACGCGACACAACGCACCGAGCGGGCGCACGGGTAGACGGGAGCCAAGTGGCCCAGGACACCGCAGACACAACGCAACGCACCGAGCGGGCACACCGGTGAACAGGAGCCAAGTGGCCCAAGACACCGCACACACGTAGGGCGGCCGAGGGACAGGAAAGAACCAACACCCCATGGGTCGGACACGCTGGGGCGGCCCAGCCGACCCACTGGGCCAGTGGCAGGAGCGGTACTCCAAGGCCACTGGTCCGAGCCCGGCCAGGCTGCATCGGGGACCATGGCAAACGTCACCAGGAGCCACGGAAGGAACCGGTGACAGGCGAGCCGGTACACAGTCCAGGAGGGGGTCGCCTGCCAAGCAGAGCGGCCCCGCAACTCAAGCCACAAGGGTGAGGCGGTCGTACCGTAGACAAGCGGGAGCAATACCCCTTGTGGTGAGAGATACTCCACACGTCTCGGCAGCCCCCAGAGCAAGGGGGGGGCATGTGGCCCTACCCATGGACACATGTGGGGATACCCTCCCACCTGGGACACCTGGACCGGGTGGCCGCGACACTGCCTTCCCAAGCACCTGCGGGAGCGGCTTAAGAGGCACCTGATCTAGGGCAGTGGGAGCGACAGGATGTCCCCATGGTAAGACCTTCTTCCTGCATTTTCAAAGGAGGCATCCCGAACTCCTGAAGATACCTACCTACCTACCTGTGCCATTCATATGTACACCCTCGTCAGGGGCAAGGCCCCGTCGGTCCCCCTTAGTGCGTCCCCGTGCTCCCCATGGGAGCCCCAGGGTCCTGTTCCGGCTATGTGGTGCGGTGCTTGTGCTCGTGTCTGCCTGCCTGCCGTGCACCGTAACGTGCCGTGTTTCGCGGGTTATGTGGCTGGTGTGTCTGTGTTGCAGTGCTGAGTTTGGGGGTCAGGGTGGTTAGGGCGGCTCGGCTCGTGCCTTGGTGCCGGGACGTTCCGTCCGGCGTGGCGGGCTCGGCGTAACACATCCGTGCCTGCTGGCAGGGGTCGGTGTGGCCCCGTGTGGCGAGCCTGTGGCCCCTTGCGTGCCCCGGTCGGGGCTTCGGAGGACAGGAATACTGGGTAGTGTTGCAGCCCCCCTCTCGCTTCTTGACGCTGTTGGCTGTCTGCGGGGAGTGTGTCCCTCGTACCATTCTCGCAGGTTATATGGGCCGAATCCTCCCCGGCGTCCCAGGCGTTTAACTTTCCCGGAAAAGGTGCGCGCCGGTCCCCGCGGTGCACGTATCCCTTGATTCTCGGCTTGGAAAGTAACATTCTGGACAATTGTTCGATAGCATTCCCGTTATCATCGGGCCGGCCGCGGGTCCCGCGTGTTTGGCTGGCCCCTTGGCCCGGCCCCTTGCGGGTCCGGTTCGCGGGCGAGGAGGGTCAGGTGGAAGGACGGGTCCGAGTTTGGCGCCGCCCCTTTCTCTGTTGCAGGCGGGTTGTGGGTGTCCGGGAAGCGTGGCCCCCGCCCGGCGGATGTGGGAGGAAGTCGTTGGTTTTTGTTCGTGTTCAACACCAGGGGCTGCTAAGGCTAGCCTCTACTCTTTGGGTGACCGTTGCACGTGCCGGGCAGGTTGACGTCTTTCCGGCCGGTGTGCCTGACAGACAGGCGTTGCTGGAGTGTGTTGCGCGGCCGCGCGTTGTTGGGTTGTACGAGGGGCACCTGTTGGGCAAGGTTGGCTCGCCTGGGGTCGTCGCGGCTGACGGCCGACTCCGCAGCCGTTGGTGTGACGTCCATCGTCGGCTCCTCCGGTGGGAGGAGGTGATCCCGCGGCTGTCGTGTCGTCTCCTCCCTCGCGTATGGCCGTTGCGGGACTTGCGTTGCGCGTGTGTGGCGATGTGTTGTCGCTGCAGGTCCTGTGGCCGGCTGCGGCTCAGGGCCCTGGGGGGTGTCCGTCAGGCCGAACAAGGGCGCTGCGGGGGGCACTGAAGATTTCGTGCACAAGGGCCGCGTGTGCCGCCTCAGCATCTGTCTCAGTGCGAATAGTGGGCTGCAGTTGCTCGCCCAGCGCCAGCGCCCGGATCTGGTGGATGGCGAAGACGGGGCACAGGTTGGGCGCAGTGGGGTTCTCTGCCGGCCGTTCCGGGATGGCTTCTAACTGCTGCCGGCCGTCGAGGTAGAACCTCCATGTCGCTGACCATACCCTGGTGTGTGGCCAGCGGCGCCGCGCCCACCGCCAGAGGCAGTAGAGGGCATGGCCTGGGTGCCAGGTGCCGGCCATCCCCGACAGGATGGCCGTCAGGTGGTCGGGGGGCTGGTCGTTGAGCAGGGAGGTGGGGCTGTCCGGAAGGGCCGTGGTCGCCGGGAGCATGGAGTCGACGGCCTCCAAGCTCCAGTGGCTCTCCTGCGGGTGCGGGATGATCCGCACTTGGTAGTAGTGGCCATTCTCCAACACGATCATGGCGATGGTGCTGGGGTCACGTTCACGCAGCGGGGGCGCTGCGCGCGCCGTCTCGGGGTAGCGTGCCACCAGGCTGGTGAGGTTACGCCCCCTGTTGCGGGCAGTCCCGCTTTTCCATGCCGCCAGGCCTTTGTGCGGTGGGATGCGGAGGGTTTCGGGCCTCGGCGGCGGGGCGGCCCGCTCCCGACCCCCGGTGCTGGGCGCGGGCCTTGGGTATGTCGGCGGTGCTATGAGCTTGTGTACCCAGCCCAGGTGTGGGACCCACACGCCCCCCTGGGCTGGTTGGTGGGTGTTGAACCACCAGATCCACGCTTCAACAAGGTCGTCTGAGACCTGTGCCCCGGGGGTGACGAGCGCCTGGAGCTGCCGCACAAAGATTGCGGTTGTTGCGGCGTGTGGCAGGGGGACCACGGCGAAGAGCCTGTTCGGGTTTACGTCACGGAGGTGGTCCCGGAGGGCTGCCACCAGCTCGCTCGAGGGTGTGGAAGCATGGATGCCGTAGAGCGCTTTCAGTTCCGCGTCGTCAAAGGCACCCATGCCCCTTTGCTGCGGTGGCCGGGGGGGCGGGGTCGGGCATGGTCACCCGGTCCTGGTCCAGCGTGGCGCTAGTCGGGGAGGTGTGCCGTGAGGTGGTGCCAGAGTGTCCCCCAGGCACGTACTCCGTGGACGGCTCCCGTTGCTGGGGCACCGAGCAGGTCGTGGCAGCGGGCAGTGCGTCAGCGGACTGCTGAGGGCCGGAGGTCTCTGTCATTTCTGCGTCCGCCGTTGGGCCGCTTGCGTCGTGCCCCCGTTGTTAAGACGTGCACTCCGTGCCTTGGCGGTTTGGGGGCTCACCTAGGATTTTATGGGGTCCAAAAATCCCAAAACCAACTACAGGCAAAAATACTACTTTTTTTGTCAAATTATACCATAAAGAGCGTATTTTCAGGAGTTCCCCCCCCCCCCTGCACCCTCCGAATTGGAAGTTTTTCAGCTTTTTCAGATCGACAATGCAGCCTTGATTCCATCCAAAATCAGCCGTATGCGAGAAATATGACATTCACCACCTAGTTTCGAATAGCAGCTTTTGTATAGCTCAAAGCAAAGATGTTTGTTTTTGTGCAAAAAATACCGTTTTCTGCTGATGGCGGCTCCAAAAGATTCGATAAGATGATCCAAAACCTTGCAGAACACGTTTTTCTGAGTCCAGCACCCTCAAAATAGGGTATGGGGCCCCACAACTGACCACTCATTCCCCAAAAATGCTGTTTTACGCCAAAAAATTGGCATTTTTTGGGCAAGAAATGCGGGTTTTTTGGTGATGGTGGCTCCGAAACGCTGGATCATTTGCTCGACTACCCTGCAGAACAGCTTCATTTGAGTCCAGCACCCTCAAAATAGGGTATGGGGCCCCAGATTTGATTATTCAGGCCCCCAAAACACAGTTTTAGGCCAAAAAATGGCACTTTTTTGGCCATTTTCGAGCAGAAAAATGCGGTTTTTTGGTGATGCCGGCCCTGAAACCCCTGATCATCTCCTCCAAATCCGTGTAAGACACGCTTTTTAGAGTCCAGCACCCTCAAAATGGGGTATGGGCCCCTACAACTGACCACTCAAGCCCCCAAAACACTGCTTTAGGCAAAAAACTGGCCTTTTTTGGCCATTTTTGGGCAAAAAATGCGGTTTTTTGCTGATGGCACCTTCAAAGAACTCGATAACTTGCTCCAAAACCTTGCAAAACAGGTTTTTTCGAGTCCAGCGCCCTCAAAATAGGGTTGGAGGCCTTACAACTGACCACTGATGCCCCAATTGCGCTATCTAAATCACGTCAGATGCGCACAGATTTGGCACAAATCACCAAAATCTCGGCAAAATGGGGTTGCGGCCGGCCGTAAATCGCGATCGCGGCAGTTTTTGGACAGTTCAGTTACGGGATTCCAGTACCTCATAAAATCCTAGGTGTGTGGGGGGGGCTGTCCCCCCGTCCCTTGCGCAGGCCTTGGGTCGGCCGCAGGCTGCCTTGGCCGCGTGTCCGTGGCGTGTGGTCCCCCCGACAGCGGGTCGGCCGCTGACCCTGGGAGGGAGGCGGCGGATGAGCTGGACGCTCCGTCCGCCGCCCGGCGGGGGCCCGCGTGAAGCGCTGCCTGTCGCTCGCGCTCAACTGGCGTGAGAATGGTGGGGAAGTGCGCCCGTTCGGTGCGGGGCCTCTTTGACCGGCGTCGGGGTGCGGTGGTCGATGATGTCCGTTGGGCGTGGGGGTCGCAGGGGCCCCCGTGGTCCCTGTCCATACCCTCATGGAAGACGATTCGCCGTGCCGCAGGAGGCGGCCTGCGGCTGCGGCGACGGGATCGGCAAGGGTTCCTTGTCTCCTGGCGTCGTTCCGGGGTGCCGCCTTGCATCCCCGGGGCGTGAGGACTGCCCGGGCCCCTCCGCGGGGCGAACGGTCGCAGGGGGCTTCTGTATATGCTAGACAGTTTCCAAAGCCGCAACGACCAAACCACAGAAAAGTGATGGCACCGCAGTATTTTCACCGTGCACCGCTAGCGCCGTCCTCAACGCCCTGTTCTCCTGGCACCGGGTGTCCATATTTTGCCGCTCGTCGCTGCCTCTTTCCCCACGTTGCATGTCAGGCTTCCCACCATGAGTTCTCCGAGTACCAGTCAACAGATGGTCTGGGCGCCCTCAGTACCGCCTTCACAACGGAAAACTTCAGCGCCTGCCTACTGGCCTGCTCACATGTTGAGCCGACCTACGACTACGCGCCGGCAAATATGCCAGACCACGGACACAACTCCTACGGTCGCCAACGCCCGCCTGTTGATCCCATGCCGTCCTGTTTTACTTACGATCAACAGTCGGCCTGCGCCAAAGTAATACCAACAATCTCACTCAGCGACAATCCTTCTCCACTACCTTGTCCCGAGCATCAAGAGTCAAATGGACTCGAACCCTCTGCTCGAAACGTTGCACCCACTCTGCCGCTTACACAGAACGATGTTTATGAGCAGACCCCGTACTCTGAAAGTTGTCCCCTACCACCATTGCAAACTTCATGGTCACCGACTGCTGCTCATGATGAGAGACAGCCAATCTGCACCACCGTGCACTATCAAGGACAAGACTATGCTCCCGTCCGGATCTCCGTACGAACGCCACAGCCAAAGGGTGCTGCCGTCTGTAAACACCAGGAGGCATACAGGTCCACAAATTTGGCTACTTCCTCCAAACTTCAGCTGCCCCATGTTCTTCACCACAAATCAGCTGTGATACCAGCCTCATCCGAGACTGTACACCCAAGCGCCAGCTACCGGGACCCAAAAATCTCAAATAATGAGCGCGTCATCCCAGAGCAACCACATATTGCTGCGGACTTTAAACACCATACAGTATGGGATATTCTGACGGACGACTGCCCATTGGACACTGACAACACAAGTGGTACTTGGATTGACACACGCAAGACCAAAGCTCCGCTCCGCAAACGACGCCCACGCTGTCGCAAAGAGACAGTAGCCTATGCAAAATGCCTTGACAGCTTCAAAAGATGGGAACTGCCCGAGTCAGAGTCCGCCCGGTTCCGAAATCACGGGTTCGCTACGCCTAGACGACGCCGCCAATGCCGAGTACGAACGAAATGTCGACTCGCATCGAAACCACTGAGAATTGCGTCACCCACATTCATCAAAGAATACCTTCATGGTCCAGCGGCTTCGTGGCCGCATGTACAGTCACCGAATGCTCCCTGAGAGTTTGAAGATTTCAAATCATCAACAGGGCCTTCGAATGGTGACAAAACAGAAGCAACTGAATCTACCAAAGCAGCCTTGAAGACACTGAAGGCACCAAGCCAGCACGCAAGAGCGCGCGGTGGGGTTGGTGACGGGTCCCCATGCCCGCACCCCCCACACCCACAGCCAGTGGGTAGTGGGCCCCGGCCGCACGCCCCAAAGGACGGGCGGTCGGGGTTGGGAGAGCGCCCGACCCCGGACGCCCCACACCCAGGCAAGAGGCGCCCCCTCTGGGGCGCCCTCGTACCGCCCCTACAGCGCGCAAAGCCAGCTCGCAAGAGCGCGCGCTGTGAGGTTGGTGACGGGTCCCCACGCCCGCGCCCCCCGCACCCAGAGCCAGTGCGTAGTGGGCCCGGGCCGCACGCCGCAAGGGACGGGCGGTCGGGGGTGGGAGAGCACCCAGTCCCGGACGCCCAGGCAAGAGGCGCCCCCCCCCCGGGCACCCTCATGCCGCCCCCACAGCGCGCAAAGCCAGCTCGCAAGAGCGCGCGCGGTGCGGTTGGTGACGGGTCCCGACGCCCGCACCCCCCGCACCCGCAGCCAGTGGGTAGTGGGCCCCGGCCGCACGCCCGAAAGGATGAGTGGTCGGGGCTGGGAGAGCGCCCAACCCCGGACGCCCGGAACCCAGGCAAGAGGCGCCCCCCCAGAGCGCCCTTGTGCCGCCCCCAAAGCGCGCAAAGCCAGCTCGCAAGGGCGCGCGCTGTGGGGTTGGTGACGGGTCCCCACGCCCGCACCCCCCGCACCCACAGCCAGTGGGTAGTGGGCCCCGGCCGCACGCCCGAAAGGACGAGTGGTCGGGGGTGGAAGAGCGCCCGACCCCGGACGCCCCACACCAAGGCAAGAGGCGGCCCCCCTCGGGCACCCTTGTGCCGTCCCCACAGCGCGCAAAGCCAGCACGCAGGAGCGCGCTCTGTGGGGTTGCCGACGGGTCCCCACGCCCGCACCCACCCCACAGGGAGCGCGCAGCCCCAAGCCAGGTGGGGGGAAACGGGACGGGGCCGCCCCCCCCCGAAGCAAGCCAAACGTAGCACGGGACCGAGGCAGGACACGCGGAGGGGCACGGACCGCGTGGAAGGGCCCTACCAGCGCCCAGCACCGGGACCGCGCGAGGTGCGCGCGCCACACCAACCCGGGGAGGGAGGGGGGGCGAGGACGCCGGAAGAGCGCGAGCGCACACACACACAAAGGACACGCGGGGAAAACCAGAAGGGCAACCGGACCAAGTTTGCGGAACGCACACACCGCATGGAATGGCGTACCAGCGAGCGAGGATAAGGGACACCCAGACTGGACGGCCCGCCACAAACAGCGCAGGAAACGCGGGGCGGGAAGGGGGAAACGGGGAAGACACAACACCTGGCACATGGCACCAACCCCCCCGAACCGGCCGCGAGCGCCGCGCACACACAACCAGGGCACTGCATCCGCCAAGGCAGTATTGGCGCACTGCGCCACGCACAAGCCCCACGGCTAGGCAGCCTCCGCGCCAGCCCACGGGGGTCCCACTGGCAACAAGCCAGTAGCACGGGCCTGGCGGCGCCGGCACCCCGGGCGACCACGCACTAGGAGGGCGACGCGGTGGTCAAGCGCCCGCAGCTACGGCTGCTAAGTGATGCACTGACCGGGGAGTGGCGAAATGGGGAAGCCGGGGAGGGACGGGGCTCCGAGCCCTGTGAACCCGGGGGACTCCGCCACCAGGCAGTAGGTGCGAGATGAAGGGCCCCCCACTAGGACCTGGTGGGGAGGATATCACCTGGCCCGACCTGGTGGCCCCCCGGGGCCGAAGAGCGTCTAGTACCCGCAAAATCAAACCTCAAACCTCAAACCTTGAAGACACTGAAACCTATTTGGGACTTGCCGTGTTCACGATGCGCGCCAGCAGAACCAGGCCCAAGGTTCATCTCCACGGGCCCCGGTATACTTTGCCCTCTCCTTCCTAATGTTCTTGAACAACCAAAACACCCCCAACTCTCGAAGTGGACCCACGATTTGGCCAGCGCCGCTCTGACAGACAAAGAACTATGGTGCGATGACCAAAGTGAAAAGAACGATCTATGGGACGATCGCCACAGTGTGCAAGATCAAGGAATTACTATGGATCTCTTTGAGTAAGAAAAGGTCACTGCCATGTCTTTGTTGGGGTACCTTGAGTTGATGTAGAGACTATAACTTAATCATTTTATCACTCTTTTGAAGCTTGAAGTACACTTTCCCAAAGTAACTAGGATTATAACCCTAGCCCCCAATGAAGTTCACCCCTACCACTCAACCGAGCGGAGGTATCTTCCTTCATGGAGGTAATACCGAAATAAAGTAGGCACTTCTTGCCCAGGGCCTTGAAGGTTAAGCCTTGCGGTTCCCCACCTCAAGACCCCTATACTCAAGTGTTTCTATCACTTATTATGGTTCTACCTTTTAACTGATTCTGAATTCAGTCGCTTGGCCATGCTGGCCCAGCCCTATCATGTGTCCCGCCCAACTCCTTTGTCCCTGATTCCTAACCAACTCCCTTGTGTCCAAAAGGAGTGCACATGAGGTGCTTGGTACTGCCTTGGCGACCTGAGTCATGTCAGGTTTCACATAAAAACGTCCATTTTGTTTATAAACCTTTGGAGCATTGTATTTGGAACTACATCCGTCTATCTGCAGCCCCTCTTTAGTACACATGTTTTGATTGTGGAAGGACTAATCCTGATTTGATTGATCCGGTGCCTGGACTTGCTCTACTTCATCTCTGTGTTGACATTTTTTTCGACTTGGGGACTTGACTTGTCAGCGCCCTCGCGGGCTCACATCTCAGCGCCCTCGCTGGCGCACTTGTCAGCGCCCTCGCTGGAGCACATCTCAGCGCCCTCGCGTGCGCACATCTCAGCGCCCTGACTGGCGAACTTGTCAGCGTCCGCGCTGGAGCATGTACTGCACCCTCACCGGTGCACTCCTTGACGCGTCCACGCTGCTCGCAGCGCCCTCTTGGGCACACTCCTTCAGCGCCCTCGCTGGCGCATTTCTCAGCGCCCTCGCTGGCGCACTTCTGAAGCGCCCACGCTGGCGCAATGAGCATGGGCGACAACCGCAGGTCTCCTCCCGGCGTTCCGAACTTAGATGAAGATTTTGAATAACACTTTTGTTTGTGTCGTACTCGGTGCCGTATGCGGCCCTTGATGATACTGCCTGGACTCGCCATCGGGACTGTAGCTTGCTTGGCTTAGCGTTACATATCAGCTAAATACAAAGAAACCAATGCATAGCACAGTGCAGCGTGACTCAACGTAACAACATAACTTGGTACACGATCGTAACAACGACTAACAATCGTAATTTACCCCTTTACAATAGAAACTGCTGGAAAACAGTCTGGAAATCCTACAGAATCCAATCACATCTCGATCTCTGCCACTCTGGCGATTACCGGGGCGACGCGCCAAAGGCGCAGTCGCTGCCAGGGCCTGCAGCCCTGTCCTGGTGGCCCAGGCCAGCCTATTACACTCTTAGACGTCTCTCTGCACTTCTCCCATGTCCTGGTAGGAATCTTCCCCACAAGCCACAGATGAGGCTCAGTAGGCCCATAGGACGAAGGGTTCATACGCCCCATGAGCTAATCCAACTGCGCCACGAACTCGGAGATGCGGGCAGCTGTGGGGACTTCGGGGAGAGGAGGTCACACCTCAATCTCTCTTCGGACACTCAGGTCCGTTTCATAGACTGGATACATTTGCTCCAGTCTTTTCAGGAAGTCGCCCCAGTTGGAGCTCTTCCTGATAGCGGTCTTTACTTGCCGCTGAAGGAATTTCTTTTTGCACGACTTTTTGATGAGCGTGCATTTGGGCCGGACATCAGCATGTGGCTGACCCGTGAGGAGCGAAAACTCAGAAAACTCCTCGCCCCATTCAGGCAGGTTTTTGAGATCGAACTCGGGGAGAAGAATGTGAAGGTTTGCCTAGCGATGGCCTTTGTTCCCCTACCTGGTACAACTGGGTCACCTGTTCCACCTGAAGGGGGTGAGGGGTACAATGTGGCCAGTGGGGCCAGTGCTGCCAGGCCATAGCCTTTCATCTCACCCTTTGTGGTGTCACCTACACTGCAGACAGGCACAGTCCTCACACGAGGGTGGAAAGGGCTAGGACAGGTATCCGTTGGGGAGCTACGGATGCCTCTGCAGCTCTTCACATCCCTGGTTAACAGTTCAACACCCAGGGACATGGTAGGTGGGGGCTTCTTCAAATCAGAGAGCCCCAATTTAGTCTTCAGTGCTGCTGAAAATGCACTGAGATCAAGATCTTCATCGCCTGCACCTAGGACCCGGGAAAGCAAGTCCATGGTCTCATCGAGACCCAGCTTAGGGGCTGCCATGCGTGGGGGCAAACCTCGATCCACGCACGTAGGCATGGGTGCCGCTGCCCTAGGATTGGGGCCAGGTTTCAGGGATTCATGTTACTTCGGTTCTTCCGGAGGCCTAGGTTCTTCAGATACCCAGTCGGGTTCCCACTCTGATGATTGGGCCCACGCCGACCAGGCCATTTCGCCGTGAGGTATCTCGAATCTCCCAACGCCCGAAGTAGCTCCGAACATCGCTCCCAAAGGCTCATCCTTCCCCTTTTCTTTCCTCGTTGCTCTTCTCCAGGCCTTGACCTTGGCATTCGCCACTTTGATCCCTGGGGTAGGCGTAGTTTCGGATGGGGGCATCGAGGAAACAATGGAAGCTAAGGCGGCTGCCACAGGGTCCTTGCCTTTGAGGCGCCTGAAGTTCGCCCGCGTTAAGCCGGGCGCTTCAGCTCTTGCGCTTGGACGGACTCCTGCTGTATATCTCTCTGTAATTTCTTCGGCCCGTCTTGATTCTGGATGTGCTCCTAGAGGACCAGTATCAACGGGTACACCACTTGTAGATGAAGGTTGAACTCTCAAATCATCAGTCTTTGACCTGGTGCTTGTGATCGGCGCTGTTTTGGCGCTGGGCGTGACAGACATCTCCACAGTTCAGGGCACAAGTTTTTCTTGGTGTTCTTCGTGTTCTGCTTTAGTCTTCTAGGGCCTTCCTCTGCTACCAGAAAAGGTTTCTGGTTTGCTCACACTTGTGCTTGTTCCTTGTATTTGTTTCAGAAAAACCTTGCTGACTTTCCCCACAAGTGCGCCAGTGAGGGCGCTGAAGGACTAAAGGAGTGCACCAGCGAGGGCGCCGAAGGAGTGTGCCCAAGAGGAGGGTTCCAGCAGCGTGGACGCAACAAGGAGTGTGCCAGTGTGGGCGCTGACAGCGCCAACGCGAATGGAGGGTGCTTCATTAAGAATGATGGCAATGTAAATTTTGGATTTGTTACTGAGGCGCCGACAGCGCCAGAAAGTATGCTGTTTGGCATGTATGCATGGAATATATATGCACCTTTGCCCTGGTTTGTCGCTGTGGAGCCTTTTTTGTTCAGTACTACAGGCGTCAGAACAACAGGGCAAAGGTGCTTGCAGTGGCGGGGTGTGAGATTGCTGGGCGGGTGGGCATGTGCTTGATTGTGTGTGAGACTGCTGACTTGAGGACCCACCCACTGGCGGGCAAGTGCATGGTTCGGGGGTGGTGTTGGTGGTCGTGGGTAGGTGAAGGGGGTCAGCCACTCGAAAGTGGTGGCCGAGGACCAGGTCCTGAAGGATCATTATGAGCAATGGGGGCAGCAGGTCGAGCAGGTGGCTCCCAGGGAAGCCCCAAACACCCAAGGGCCAGAGCCCCTCGGTGCCTGGGCCACCCCCGCCCTCTCCAGCCAAGACTGCAGCTCAGCAAACGAGCATGCACCGGTGACCCGCCCCCCACGCCCCTAGCTATGCCTTTTGTAGGTTTTGTTGCCCAGGCCAACTATTGAGTTTTTACTTGTT
Source organism: Eutreptiella sp. 'Long Island Sound 2002' (assembly GCA_964036045.1). NCBI lineage: Eukaryota > Euglenozoa > Euglenophyceae > Eutreptiales > Eutreptiaceae > Eutreptiella > Eutreptiella sp. 'Long Island Sound 2002'. The sequence goes on from OZ038382.1 coordinate 30,245,303, forward strand.
TTTCACACTCTCCACGCTCCGTGTCGTGTCTTAGGAGGGGAGTATAATAGGCTGGCCTGGGCAAACAGGACAGGGCTGCAGGCCCTGGCGGCGACTGCGCCTTTGGCGCGTCGCCATGGTAATCGCCAAAGTGGCAGAGATCGAGATGTGATTGAATTCTGTAGGATTTCCAGGCTGTTTTACGCAGTTTCTTTTGTAAAGGGGTTAATTACGATTGTTAGTCGTTGTTATGATCGTGTACCAAGTTATGTTGTTACGTTGAGTCACGCTGCACTGTGCTATGCATTGGTTTCTTTGTATTTAGCTGATATGTAACGCTAAGCCAAGCAAGTTACAGTCCCGGTGGCGAGTCCGGGCAGTATCAGCAAGGGCCGCGTTCTTGACGCCGCCATGGAAAACAGAACTTGGAGAGATCCAAGAACAGCAGTGATCCAGTGTTGGATTTGTGCAAGTGTGCGAGCGTCAACAAGAGGTTGTGTGAGCAGTGGGTAAAGCAGGAGACTCAAGGAAACCCGTCAAAGATTTTGAAGATTTGGAAAAGCCAAGGCTTTAGGCAAAAGGACGCTTTGCGGATTTTGTGGGTTTCGGGAAAGTTGAAAGATACCGAGTACGGCACAAACAAGAGTGTTATACAAAGAGGAAATCTCGGACGCACTCTTACGATGACCTGGTCGATTTGTCGATTGAATTGGCCATGGAGAGGGAGAATGACTCCCACATGGACAAGTATCTGCGCAAGCATCTGCGAAGGGAGAACCCCGCTGAGAAGGGTCCTGGAGAAAGGTCGCCTCAACCCCACTCCAACCCTGGGCAGGGCCGTGGTGGGTAGCTGAAGCACATGACTGAGACGCCCCCCTCCAAAGGTAAAGGGGCCCCTAATCTTTTCTAGTGCCATACGCCCGACTGTGATGGGCGAAGTGCGTGCATGCTCCAACTAAAGCGCATGCGAAAAACCAAAGATGGTCAGGAGGTAAAGCACCAAGACCATTCCCGCTGCACGATAACGTGGAGACATTCCGGCAAAAGGAGGCATTAATATATGAATAATATATGAAGATGAATGCCACATAAAACGCCACGAATCCGAAGAACTAAAGAAAGCGGAAGGGGAACGGCGTAACAACGCCGGTAAGGGTGGTAGACTCGAAAGGCGGGGCCCTAACCCTGGAGGTTTTAAGGGTAAGGGTAACCCTGGTGGAGGACGAAGGTCCTCAGCCGCCCCCACTGGTGGAAGAGGAGCAACCGACCCCACACCTAAGGGTGAGCTGTGTAGTGAAAAACGGCCTGCCCCCTCCACCCCGGGCGCTGGTGGCGCCGACAAGAGTAGTGAGAACGCCAAGAAGTGCCGCCTCAACTGGCACTCTAAGTGCCTGCAGGCCGCTGGGGTTAAAGTACAATTCCCTGAGAAGGGATAGGGGGGCGGTCCCGGGAATGAGGATTTGGTTTTCTGGATCACCGTGAAACTTGGTGATCAGGTTTACAAGGCTGTCTTAGACACGGGCGCTACGCTTTCAATCGTGGCCCGCAGACTGCTGAAACAAGCCAGGATCCAGAAAACCAAAACCGTGACCATAAGGGTTCGGGATTGTCGGACCATCCATTCCCTGGGGGGGATCGATGTGACCGTTTGTCTGGGCAATGAGCAGGTGACTCAGCACTGCAAAGTGGTCAACACTGACGCCTTTGACATTGTCTCAGGCACAGGTTTTCTGCGCCATAACCGCCAGGTGAAACTGTTGTCTTTGCAAGGTCCCTATGCCCTTCACTGCGACTTTCGCAGTGGCCTTTTCCCTATCCCTCTCGAGCTGTCAGGACGGAAAGAATCCGGTCTACGCTACGTGAACCGGTCCTAACGAACTGAAAACTATCAGTTGTAGCGGCCTGGTTTGGAAAATGGGCGGGCTGCCCTGCAAGTAGACCGGAATGAAGTTCAGGTGGAATTGTTCGCGAGTAAAGAACAGCATATGATGCAGCTGTATTGCTCACGTTATCTTAATAACGCCTATCGCTTCTATTGGAGATCAATGGGGTTGTGCTATTCTAACCCCCCATTCTCTCAACTCGCTAAGGTGCTTCCCAAATTCGCCCTTGAAGGAGCGAGAGTGCTCCTGTGTACCCCCGACTGGGAAACCATGGGGGAAGACGCCTATTGGAGCCGACTGTTGGACCATATGACAGTGGGAAGAACTGAACTCCCCAATGGTGCAATCTACGTCCCTGAGGACTCTCACGAGACCATGCCCGCCCCTGAATGGGGCACTTTCTTGTGCATCGTAGATGGCTCTCTAAACCCCGTACCAGTGAGTGACCTCGACCAGGTGGTACTCAAGGAGTTGATGGCCCAGAAGAGAGGCCTTACCCTCCCTGATCACAAAAAAAGATCCGAGTACTCTTCGTCCATTACTACGAGTGGTGAGCGCTCTGATGAGCAGGAGACTCCAGCTGTCTCCACACCTTTGGCTGATGCTAACGACCGCATAAGCGATATCGCCAGTGCTATACCCCCGGTTGACCCAGAGGTGCTGAGACTGAAGCACAACGCTTTCCTAGCGCAGCTGCTTATGGATGAGGTGGACCTTGGTGAGTCCACTCATGGCGGGTCCGATGACCCCGCTGTTTTCTGCATGCAGACCACAGATGGCCCTACAGGTCAGGTACCTGGCGCTAAAACCTCACCAAACAACATTATCGTTTCTTGGTACGATGTACAGGATCCCCAGCAGGGTCTATGGGCTCAGGCTGAGGGTATCGAGGGACGGACCCGCCTGGACCTCCTCAAGAGGAACTGGAAAACATCTATATGGTCCGAGGAGGATGATGAAGAGATGACTCTTCCCGATCCTGAGGTACCTCTGGTATACTCCCTTCACTATGCCCAGCAGGGTCGCGAGGACTGGGAGGATGAACTACCCCCTGAAACAATGGGGCGTATGAGGAAACAGGAAAAGGGGAAGAGCAACCTCCATGCTGAGGAGGATTTCGTTACGAAACTGGAGAGAATGAACCTAGACCCCCGTCTGAGTAAGCTCATCCAAAGATACCAGCAGGTTTGTGGAGCGTTGCCCCCACCCCTGTCTTGCAAAAAAGTGGTTCAGATGGACCTCAAACTCCAACCCGAGTTTGGAGGGCCTGTGGTGAGACGGCGTCCATACCCCGCCCGACAAGACCGGCTGGACGAGATCGAACGCCAGATCCAGAAATGCATCGATGCTAGCCTCGTCGAGGAATATAAACACGAGGACTATCCTCGCCATTGTAGCCCTTCCTTTCTAGTGGCTAAACCTGGCTCCACTGCCATGCACTTGGTCGTTGATTAAGGAGAGGTCAACAAAAAGACCCAGAACCACTCAGGGAGTATCCCCAACATGGAGAACACCCTGGAGGGGTTCGCTAAATGCGGATTCAAAACTAAGGTGGACAAGTGCAGTGGCTTCTAGCAGGTAGACCTAACCCCAGCAGCCCAGGAACTGCTCGCCTTTGCAACCCCTAAGGGTCGTGTCTTCCGCTTGAAGGTCATGCCCTTCAGCGTCGTGAATGCCCGTGCTCTCTTTCAGGAGCTGATGAATAAAATCCTATATATCCTGAGACGCAGACCCCTTGTACAGGAACTGGTTTCCCGCGGGGCTGAGATGGAGGCACACGTCGATGACGTGAGCCTGGGTACGGAAAGATGTCCTTGATTAGTGCCCTATAGATTTTGATGAAATCTTGCAGGTTTTTTGATGGTGAAAACCCAAAACCAAAGCAGCAAGTAGAGCAAGAACAGGATGTGGATCAAATCAATGAATAGTTTGAAATCCAGTGCCGCAGAGAGACAATGCAGCTATAAATACAAAGATTCAATCACAAAAGGATAAAACAAATGATTTTTATATGAAAGCTGGCATGACTCTTGCTTCCCAATTAGCCTCAAGCACTTCATGTGCACTCTTTTGGAGAAAATGGAGTTGGTTAGGAATATGGGGCAAAGGACGTAGGCCAGACACAGATTATGACTTGGCCAAGCAACTGAATTCCAGAAACAGTGAAAAAGTAGAACCACAATAAGTGGTAGAAACAATTGAATATAGGGGTCTTGGGGTGGGAGACCACTAGGCTTAACCTCCAAGGCCTAAGGCATGAAATGCCTATTTCATTTCGGTATATCCTCCATGAAGGAAGCTACCTCCGCTCAGTTGAGTGGTAGGGGTGAACTTCACCGGGGGCTAGGGTTATAACCCTAGTTACGTTGAGAAAGTGTACTTAAAGCTTCAAAAGAGGGATAAAAATACTTAAGTAAGTCTTAGCATCAACAAAAGAATTTTAAGGGGGCTTGGCCTGGATCAAGCCCTCCAAGAAAGACATTGTAGTGACTTTTTCTTACTCCCCCCTGGAGTACTAGTTGATCAAGCTAGTAGGACCAAGGAAAAAGGCTCAAATATTCCCAACATTACCTCAGAAAATGTATTAAACCAACTAAAAACAGTCTCATCAGTTCATAGAAGCCTATCACACTGTAGGTACCCTTGAAAAACAGTGTAATGTACCGTGAATGATGTCTTTTCGATGGGGCATTCCTCAAAAGTCGCCAGCGTGCGACAACAGCGTTTGGTAAAAAATCAGGATCAGTGGGGTTTGAACCCAGGACTCTCTCTCTATGGCATACATGCTTGCCCACTAGGGCACAGTCGAACGCTCTATTGCGGACGGCTTATCGCTGCATAAAGAGCGTTTTAGTAAGCGTCCTGACCAAGGGCCAGGGCGAAGCAATACTCCCAATGGAGGACACAAATCTCCAGGAGCTGAAAAAAATAGAAAATGAAACCAACAGGGAGTGAACCCTTGTGGTTTAGGGAAAGGTGTAGCGATTCGGGAAGTCAAATCGCTACAAATTGACGGAACAAAGCGAGTAATCGCCATTTTTACACTAAAACCTAATGTCGCAGACAAGCGCAACAGAAGCGGACTCTAGAAAAAGGGTTGCGCAAGCGTAAACGGCTCTAGAAAAAGAAGGTATGAGCCGTAGTTTTTAAAGTTCGAAAAGAATTTTTTGCACAGTTGCATCAAAATGTTTATAAACTTTAGGGAAAAGTATCAAAAGTGAACCCACACCACAGAGCAGGTGGACAACCCACCTCTCAGGTATGCCAGTGTCATTTCACATGCATGCATTGCGTTCGTGTTGGTTGCTTCGTTAAAACGTTAGGGTTGTCACCGCTGTGTTCGTTGGGGGTTCGGGCGCTCCTTTCCTTTGCGCTGCACAGGTCAAAACAGAAATGCAAGGTATGCGAAGCGAATGGAGCGCACGTAGAGTTAGAATATGCGCTGTGCTAGCGATGTCCGTGCCTAATTTAGGCATTCACACGCTGTGTTGCTTTCCCTGTGCCCCAATTTACCCTTGTTCTCTTTTCACAGGTAAGAAAGGTAAGTGCTTGTTCGTGTTCGTGTTGCTGTGGCGCTAAAAAAGGGTTGCATGTTTTGCAGTGTGCCGAGCGCCACTCTCTCTCTTTTCTCTGCAGGAAACAAAGTCCAAAGAGCATGCATGACACACGATGCATTAATCGCTTAGGGTTGTTTATAGTTCGCCGTAGGATTGTCTAAGCGCATAGGGTTGTTTTGCGCTCGTGTCTTCCTCGGCATTCACATGATGTGTCGTGAGTAAGGTAGGTAAGCCCAGGAGGAGCTCACCTCCTGGTTGAGTCAAGCTGTGATTGGTTATGTTGGGTAAGATTAGGAGAAGGTAAGAGGTATTCGAAAACAGTGCATACCTGTGCATGCATATGACGCATTAAAGGGTGGGCCACGCGAATTGTGCACGGTACAACTCTTGTTTAGGTTACCCAGGGACTCCAGCCCACGTTCTATAAGAGGGCGCGTGGAGTTCTTTAAGCTTGCTTGCTTGCACTTGGGTTTGAGGACAGTGTATTATACGGCTACCTGAGAAGCATATAATACGTGGAGGTAGTCTTGGTTCCTCAGCCGCAAACCCAAGCCATCTGCCTTTGCTTTACAGGTGGGAAGGTAAGGGGGATTGGTGCAGTCTCTTGGTGCAGAGCTAAAATATGCTGCGCAGATCACACAAACAAATAACTGCAACTCAGCCAGGAGTGGCAAGTGCAGTCCGACTTCACCGCCATCCACGCTGTGCACGCATACTGAGCACTCCTTCCCTCCAAGCCCTGACGGGGAAACGCGTAGTGGCGTCCCTGTTAGGCCACTGTCGCTTAGTAGCTCTGTGTTCTCTTGCTCTTTCACAGGGGGGTCAGTAGGACCCGTGACATCTTTGTCAGCAACTCCAAGTAGCATGTGTACGCGTTAGGGTCAGCAGGCCTGGCAGGATTTGAGTGCAAGTGATGAGTGCTCACCCTGCCTTCGAAGGCCGGTGCTGGCGTTAGTGAGTGTAGGGTAGTGGTGTCTCCTGTCCCGCGTGCTTTTCCACGCGGGCAGGGGAGTGCGTTAGCTTTTGGCCTTTAGCAAAAATGGGCGTTTTGTATGCCCTTAGCACACTTGGCCACCCCTCCCCTCTAGTAGGTAGGGCTTTTGCCGTCCTCCCCCAAGGATAGGCGCCAGCACTGAAATTGGGCTCCATAGGAGTGGTAATAGTACCTGATGAGGACCTTTGGTCCGACGTCAAGGAAGCCCGGTATGCGGGAGCCACGCCGGAGAGAGAAGTGAGACACACACAGACATACGTAGCTCACTTAGGTGTATCGCGAACCCTGTAAGGAAGGGTAGAACCCCATGGGTCTGGACCACTTGGGCCCTAGTTTCATTTTAACAAATTTATCTTTTTAAGATGAAACATTCATCTTAAGATGAAAAGTAAGAAGAAAAATAAGAAGAATAATCTGCTGAACTATTTTTTTTTGGGTTCCACCTTTTTGCCTACAATTTTTTGTAGTTTTACAGTTCTGGGGTCTCTTTGCACCTTTGCAGTTGTTAACATTTACATTTATCGTTGCAGCTATGAAGATGATGGATTGCTTGATTAATCATTAGGATTTGCGCAAATCAAAAATCCACCCCCTATTGTTGGGCATATCCGCCTTTTGTTTGCCCGTTTTTTTCAGAGCGATGGAGACCGCAATTCAACAACTAGAAACAGCAATCAAGAAGATAACACATCAATACTCAGCTAATGGTGACGATGCTGCCACGTTACTAGCGGCTTTCTTTGATGGTTCTACTCTTGGTCTCTCCCTGTTCCACCAAATCAACGGGAAAATGCAACTCACCGCAAAACATGTTGAGCTGCACGATTTCACAAAAAAATGGTGTAGTCCTATACAAGCGGTGTGCTTGATTGTGGCACTTGGCCTCCCCCGGGCAAAATACAGGCACGTCCTGTCCTTTGCAAGTGCCAAGCAGCAGGCCTACTTCAATGCCACCGGGGTTCGTGTTCCCAATTTGTTCCCGGGTCGACGGACTGTGGAGGACACATGGAAACGTCTCACAAGGCTTTGTGCATTGGAGTCACCTACATGGTACAACAACACCGTGTTAATTTCCTGGCCACTCGAAGAATGGTTGGAATATGTGCAGTCCCGGGATGCTATCTGGGACACCGTTGCAGACCCGCAGGATGGTATCACATTGATTATCCGAGGCGATGGTTATCCGGTTGCGGGATGTAGTTGGACGCAAAAAAATGTGTGCATCATGGACCATGGTCGCCATGCAAGGACAACCAGCCACATGTGGGTGCTTTCACTGGCCTATGCAAGCGACAAGGACATGGAGGACCTGAAGATTCTGTGGAAGAACAATGTGGAGGTGTGCTGCGCTGCATTCTTCTTAATGTTTCATCGTAAGATGAATTTTTCATCGTAAGATGAATGTTTCATCGTAAGAGGAAAATTTAAGAAGAAAAAATTCTCTCATCCCTGCAGGCCATTCAGCAACTCTTGACAACTGGTTGCATATCTCTGTGGTGTGGCATGGTGCCGGGTACCTGCAAGTTTGGTGGCGACCTACCGTTTCTCTGTGGTATCCTCGGACTCAGTACAACCTGGATGGTTCCTTCCCCATTCTCCTATGGTATTTGGTCTGATGTGCACCAAGAATTCATTGGGTGGGAATGGCAGAGAACACGTGAGGAGGACGCACAATGCAGAGGCAAACTGCCTGTTGTACAGGCTGGAAAGGGAGTCAAATATGAACCCATGTTAGACACTGATAGATCATCATGTTTCCCTTGTATTCTACACATCATGATGATCTGTGGTAAGCTGATCTTATCCTTTACACGCAAGGCTGCACTGGACTTGCCCAACGACAGGGTGCGGCTGCTGAAAGCGACGTTCAAGGCTGCCAACATCCGATGGAGAGGGTTGCACAAGGAGTCTGCACCAGATGGCCAGGAAGTCCAGCGTCTGCTTTGCGCTTGGGATACAGTGGCACACGTGTTGAGCATTCACAGATCTGCAGCAGATGAGGCTGTGCGGCAGCTGGGTGAAGTACTGCACGAACTGTATCACTCTGGGCCCCCGGTTGACGGCTTGGAAGATCGGTTGGAGCTAGCGGCACGCAACTTCCAGTTGCATTGTGTTCCCCATTCCAAATCGTCGTATCTGTACATCCTCATCCATAACATGAAAACCATCATCAGCGAATGTCGCAACTTGGGAGTCGGTGTGGCGATGTTTTCAAACGACCTGACAGAAACCATGAATGCAATTATGAAGGGAATATACCTCCAGCACAGCAGCAGAGCAGGTGGTTCTGCAACGGAGTATGGATTGGGCGAAGCCTTTGCACTAAGACAGACCATTCTGCATGTTTTTCTATTGAATCATGCACACCCGGAAGCCCATGGCGTGCCACGACCCTGCACATCACGTCTGGCATCACTGGATCGCTCAATACAGAAGCCAAAATAGACCAAGATTTCAAAGAATTTCTGGAGTTCAGGAAGTGGAAAGAGGTATGCTTGACGCGTTCCCGTGGGGGGCCTGGCCACGTGACGCTGCGGTGACACGCACAAGCAAGCGGGCAGGCAAAGCACTGCGCTCACAGGGGCATCAATACGCTCGTGTCATGTGACAAAGCTTTTCAGGATCCTTGCCACTCTGAAACACGGGAAGAAAAGTATTTACAGCAACACATCAGGATATGTACACATGGGGTTAGGACTGGACTGGGTTAAGGGCATCACAGGACAATAGACACTCAGTCCCAACTGGTATCCCAATCCCAGGTCCATCCCTCTCAGTGGCTGGCAGGGGCAGGGGCTCAAACACAACCCATGCCCTACTCAGTCCGGACCCTGGAACCCTGCCGATGGGGGAGGTGTCGCGCCCAGCCACAGGCGAATTCCTGGGAACCAAGGGTCACCAGGGTTAACCGACAGTCACTCCCCATGCTCCCTGAACGGCAGGTCCTAACTCCTCTCTGAGCCAGAGATATGGCCCCGCCATTGTCCCCTAGGCGTTTGTAGCTGAAAATGGGCTGTTTCAGCCCAAACTGATATTAGCTAAAAAATCTCCAAATTTGACCCCTCGTCCGGACCCGCCAGAGGTAGGGACGAGGCAACTGACCCTATGCCCTCCGCCTACAAACTCCCTGGAGCCCTCACCCATCCTGGTTCCCTCTGAGGTCCCGGCATCAGGGCACCACGGGTTCGTCAAGTGGGGTCATAATTGCCAAAATGGCAAAATTGTCCGTCTCAGGCGACCGTCCAGGGTAGGAAACCTTGGCGATTTTGTCGCGCCAAGCCTTGATTCACGAGCCTTGCAATCCCATTTGGTCCCATGCCCTGGGTTATCCGTTGCTGTCACGCTGGCTGCTTACTGTTCACCAAGGGGATGAACACGCGGATGGGGCAGAAAGCAGCATGCGGTGCAAACGGGGGGGTCATGGATCGCACCAAAAGTTCAATAACTCCAGATGAGCCAAAGGAGCAAATGCGAAACTCAATGGCATTCCGCCCTTGGTCATTTGCTACAATAATCACCCCTCCTTTCTGGCTAGATTCTGTGCCCCATGGAGATATGGTAATTCCAATATGGCATACAATGGCAAAAACAGCGAAATATGGCCAAAATGGCCCACACTCATGATTCCATATCTCCATGGCCACGGCGAGGATCCTTTCAACCTGGGATGCTATAGACACATGGGACTTAGGTCCCAATATATATGCCACTTGCCAACCCTCATGGTCGCCTCTAGCTATTTTTCCCCATTGGAGGGAAAGTGATACACAAATGGGGCAGAATGGCAACATACCCCAAATTGGGTGACTCACAACTCTCCCTTCGAGAGGAGAGGCCATATGAGGATAAACCCCATTCGATGCGGGTTTATGTGCCCTCTTCGAATCGCCCTTACCCTTGGTCAAGTGGCGCACGCAACCTCGGGGGCGAAATCAGGGGGAGATGGGGTTTGTGGCCATTCCGGGCAAAACGGCCAAAATTCACCCAAAAGTGGTCCCTCCAAAAATCGTATCTCCGTATCACAAGAGAAAGGAGCCTCGGGCTTTTGCATGGATGCAAACCGAAGGTTTGCTTCCCTTTTGCAACAAGGGTTGATGTTCAAAGCATAATGGAAACTTTTTTAACACCTCAATCCTTGGAGCGCACTATTTATGGGAAAAAGTGCATATATCAGCGATATTGGCATGAACATATCTTTGGGTCAGTGGGGAACAAAAATATGAGCAAACACGTTTGGAGTAGGCCCATAGTAGGTGCCTTCAAATATGCCCACTATGGTTAGATTGTCTCCGCCCACTCGTGTCGTTAGTGCTTGCATATGAGCGCGTGTGCATAGAGGCAGTATGGCACGCGTGCTCACAAGGCTAAATTATATAAAATACCAGACAAGGTTGTAAAAATCAACCAAGCCATCCACGATGTCCTTCTTGGTCTCTACTTTACATATTGCCTTGGTTCGAGGCTCAACTCACCATAGGCTTCGAGTACGAGCCTAGGGGGTTTGGCCATTTTGGCCTAATTTTCGACCAAAACTTGCCCTCTTTCGAAAAAAGACTTTTGGTACGCATTGGATTGCGTGAAGCCATCGTTGAATTCGCTTGAAAAACGAAAATGGCCTAGGGCTCTTGGTCTTGTGAGCATTGTGTTCGTTTATTAACGTTCATGCTCACAAGGCCACAAAGTTAGCGTTTGTGCACGCAAACGACTTGGGTTTGTGAGACCCATAGGCTGCCTAAAACATCGCCATTGCCCGCTTCCCTATACAAAGTGAAATGCCCACGTGAAAGGGGCGTGGATGAAAGGCGTAGGGGGGGAATGTAGGGTTCAGTCCGAACTCATGGTCCTGGAGAACCATGAGTTCGGGCGATCGACGGAAAAGCTTGCGCGCTGATTTTCTCGAAGACGCAACGGCGAAAAATTCTGGTGAACACACCAGATGAAAGTACATTAAAAACCCTCTAGATTCAGCCCTTAAGTTCTCTTAGAACCTCAAAGGTACTCGAGAAAAATCCCTCACAAAACTCGCCACGGAGAAGCGACGAAAGCGGGTGAACAGGCGACATCAGGCGGCGATTTCACGACAATTAGGCATCGCGGTAGAAATCGGGTATTTCACCGATTTCCGACCGAAAATTGCCTAAGACAATAAAATTATGGTAATTCTACATCGATTTATTGGTTAGAAGTCGGATTCCAGATTTCACGGGTTAGAGAACAGGAATATCCTGCTGACAGCCGGTGTCAACGGCTTCCGCACGGGTGTGACGGCTCACAGGCCTCTGGGCCATGGGCCATAGGTTCTGGGTACCGCTTCACGCCCCTCCTTAGAGCAAACCCTGGTGGGGGCTCGATAACACCAAAGCATGGCAGCGGGTACCCAGGACCATCCCCTGAAGGGGGGGGGGGTGTCACATCCTCACTTCAGGCTGATTTGCAGGTTAGGCTGCCCGAATCCCACAGTAAGACGGGTACGGTGCTGTAGCTGTTAGTAACTGCAAGTATAGTATCAAGTATCAAGTCCCGGGTCCTTGTGGCGATTGTTCGGCATCCAAGGGACCCGTTAACCCATACCAGGCGCACCGGGTGCCGGCTGCGACGGTCACTACCACAGTTGCAGTGGCATACACGGCCAACATAGGCGTCACACGACGACGGAGGTGGTCCAACAGGTCGAAAGCGACCACAAAGATCCATCAGGCTACCCCAGGCTTCCCAAGGCCGCAGTCTGGGGGAGAGTCCCCACGGGTCCTTCCTTGGGCGCACCATGTCCATATCCACGACGCGAGTCCAGAGTGGTACAGCCGAACGAGCTCCTCCATAAGGGATCGGGCATCAAGGCCGTCTTTTCCCTCGCCCCATTACCACGAAAGGCCATGCATGAGGGAGTCCCCATGCAGTCTGGGTGGAGGCGTCGACTCCTCAAACGACCAGTTTCTCAGGCAGACTGACCGAGGTCAGGACACCGGAGGTCGCCACCCGACTGCAAGTGCGTCTGCGAGTCGGTAGGCTCACACTGGGACTGACAGTGGCGGACCGCTGGGAGTGTAGTCAGGCAACTGGGCTTCCCGCCTGGCGCCATCAGGATCTCAGCACATCACAGCCACTAGGGCACACGGTATCACGGGCATTCAAACAGAAGAATCTGTACTTAGATACTGGTCCAGGCTGGACCATATGTAAGAGCATGTACACGGCGACTCAGGGCGCCACCGTACTCCGATTCGCATCCCTTCGGGGGAAAAACAGTCAATATCTCGGTAATGGGCTGACAACACTAAACATACAGATGCACGCATCCTGGGGGACAGAACAATATGCAATAAGCGGAGTAAATAGGCGTGTAAACACACTCTGGATAGAGCGCCAAACCACGCCCCGGTTAGGATAAGGCATATGCAGGAGGGTGGACAGGAAGACGTCTGAGTTCAGGCCATATATAGTCTGCAGACACACGTAGACTGGTCTGGATCCCGCAAGTGCCAAGGGACCAGACCACACACCAAAAAATCGCAATGCCGATGACAGCGGTATCCGTTGCGCAACGTCGTATGGGCTTCAAGGCCCTAACAGCTCAGGAAATGTCAAGGTCAGTCGCTCTGCCTTCTTTCCCAAGGATTCAGCAGGCGGGGAGTGACGATTAGGAGTTGAAGAGAGGGGCCATCCTCCCGTGGATTCAGCAGGGGGGGGTATATGGCCACTCTGATGGCAGGTCACCGGAAGACGGAAGAGAGCAAGCAAGTGAGGGACGATCCGTCGACCAAACAAGCGCTCAAAATGCATCGGGGGAGAGCTCAGGGTGATGATCAGGCGCCCCTGGCTGCAATTGCCCGGGTGAGTGCTGCCAAGTCCGAGACGTGGATCTTGGTCTTGTGCTTGCGGATGTAGTCCATGAAGGGGGTGTTGATCCGCGGCAGGAACGAGGAGACGGGTTCCCAGGTGTCGTGGGACGGCCCATAGCCTCGCCAACGAACCTTGAACTCCGGGCCTCCGGGTGCCGAGGCGTTCGGACGCTGGGCCAGGATCTTCTCGACAGTATAGTCGTCCTGCTCAGCATAGTCGTCGTCCGAATCAGCCTCATGTGCGGCATAGTCCAGGGACACATGTTGGCCACGGAGGTCGGGTTCCCGCACACGGAGTTGACTCCCGTGGCGCTCCCGAAACTGTCCCTGACCCACCTTGATGCGGTAGGTGTCCTCACCAATCCTGCAGACCACCTCTCCGGGTGTGAACTAGGTTTTGGTGCGGTGGGTGCCCATAGGGCGGGGTCTGATCACCCACACCGGGTCTCCCACCCTGAACTTTTGCGCTGTCGAGCTCGGGGCGGACTTCTGACGCTCAGCATGCTCCTTCCCGAGCTGCTGGCGGATGTCCCGCGCCGTTGCCTCTTTCCGCGCGAAGAAATCCTTGACGTCCATGGCCATACCATCACCAGACAAGGGAAGTCCCCGACCCAGGGGGTCCGTGTGGAACAGAATCTGGTGAGGGGACAAACCACCCGGAGTGGGGGTGTCATGATGGGCCTTCAGAGCGGGTTACATCTCCTCAAACCAGTTCGACGTGGATTGGTGATGTGAATCTTGCGCAGCTTCTCAAACGGCTGCCGTCCAGCTACTTCAGCCCGGCCGTTGGACCGGCTGAGATAGGCGACGCTCTTGGCATGATGTATTCCCATGAGGGAACACATGGCCTTGAACCAGCCACCAGTAAACTGGGGCCCTCGGTCACTGCAAATGGTGCGGGGGATGTCAAAGACGGTCAGCCAATGACGAATCATCATGACTGCCACTTCCTTGGCAAGCAACCCCTTTTTGCGTGCCGGAACGGCTACTACGTAGCCGCTGTGGCGATCCACACAAAGGATCACACAAAGAAGGGGCGTAAGAAGAAGGAAACACCAGATCCTGGCTTAACCTTGGGTACTGACATCGAGGACCACCTGAAGCAGGACGGGAGGCAGGTGGAGGTTGAGCTGGACAACGTGAGAATCAACCAGGAGAAGACAAAGGGGCAGATCAGACAAAGAGATGCGAAGTTACTGCAGAAGCGTATTGAGTCACTCGAAGCAGCACCGCCAACAGGCCCATTACACGTCGTTCTCTGGGAAGATAATAGTATGTTACAAACCGACTTTTCGCTCTTCTCGTTGCGCGAGCCCTCGCGCAAAGACGTGTCTCATATTTGCGGATGGCGATTATTGGTGTGTATCTGGACAGCACAGCGTGGAAGCTGTTGCGAAGATTCGGGAGAAGCGACGCACCGCGTGTCTGGATCTGCAGCAGTGGCATACTACATGCATCGCCGATATTCTAAAGCCTACGACACCGTGGGCCTTCCGTGCAAAGCTGGCGGGACAAGCACAAGGAAGCGCACAAGACGTTGAGCCAATTCCGCTGTATGAGGCAGCAGATAACCTCATTTGATGTGTTGAAGATCAGCGGCGGCGAGGCCTACCTGACACGTACAACAATCTCAAGATCGCCATTGTGGATGCTGTGCAGATGAGTGCCCTGGTTCCAACCGCTGAACTGAAGCAGCCTGGTCAATTCGTATGTTCATTAATCGTTGTTTCGGCGCTCTTCGTTGCGCGAGGCCTCGCGCATAACGTTGTCACTTTCAGGACAAAACGTATAAAATGTGGAAAGATTTTATGACGTTTGCCTACTATGCTGGTCCGGAAGCTGTGAAAGGTCTGCAGAAGTTCCACGACAAAGGGGAGAAAGTCACGAAGAACGCGCTGAAGAAACTGGACGGGATCCTGTTGCCGGAGCTCTACAACAAAGTGGCAGAAGTGATGCAGGAAGAAAAAACAACCCTCAAATCCTTGCAGAATTCGTTTGACGACATCATCCTTGAGCAGTGGGTCTCAATGCATCTGGACCACCCGCACAACGGCCAGTACGTTCGACCTGAGAAAGGTGTGTACCATCGACGCGACCTGGGTTCCATTTCTGCATCAGTGCGCCGCACTTTCTCCACTTCTGTTCTTTAGCCAAAGACATGCGGACCCGCAAAGAGGTTGCTGCACTTGGAAGGCCTGCCCTGAAGGTGACTCTTGGTACATGGGGCTATTGGTGTGAGTCTGAAGGCAAAAGTCGCGGTCCATGGCCGGCATGGAAATCCATGATTCGCGCACCACTGTGGCAGGTGGCAGAGAAAGGCAAACCCGCCCCTCTGAAAATCCTCAACGTCCAAAAACTCCTGGGTCAAGAGCCTACCAAGAGCCGTGTGGTCCCCCCACCTGCTGGCGTTACTGGTGACTTCAAGACAGTGGAACAGCAGGATCCATCATTGAGTCAAACTATCACAGTTAAGGCGACCCGAATTGCAGCGTTGAACCACGAACCTCCGAAGCGGTTCATGGAGATTGACAAGAACCTGATTATCATCAACGGCGACATATTTGAACATCTTGCTCCTGAGACGATGTGCCCAGCCTGGCTGTATGAAGAGATGGCGCGTGCCAATACCCTTATCTGCGGCTCCAAAACTGTTGCTGAGAACATGTTCCACGTGCTGGAAACGGAAACAGAGAGGCGTCTCAACGATGATTTCAACGTGCCGCGCATTGGCCACATGTTGCTTATTCCCATCTTCAGTTGGCCAGTCAAACCGAAGCCTGCAGGGGATCTTACAACGTTTGACGTTCGCTGGTTGCTGATGGCGTCACCGGATAGCTGGTCGAGAAAGGTATAATTCCCTCATTACGTCCGCTCTTTGCGCGAGGCCTCGCGCAATAACTTCTCCCTCATTGCAGATTCCGAATTATCTGACGTTTGGACCTCCTCAAGTAGAGGAGATGGATCCTGCTGAATTTGGCGGTCACCTTCCGATAACGACGGTTATGTGGTATTTCGACACTAACCTCTTTCACCTGAAGCAGGATAAGACCTTCAAGCCTGCGTTTGTGTTCATTGATCATCAGCCGGATCTGGTGTGCAAGATCGCGTCCGTCGAGCTGGATTCTCGCATGTACCTTCTTGATGTTACCTCCGACAATCTCTCCGATTTGGTCAACAGGGTGCAGACTCAGTTGAACCATGTATTGACACAAGAGTCGAAACTGCACGCGTCTGGTGATTGGGACCAGCAAGCCAACTGGGCAAACCGTGGTATTCCCCTATGGGTTTGCGATGACAAGGTGGGTTATGAGGCGTTGTCGCTGAAGGAGGAAGAGACTGTTGAGAAAGGTCAAGCTGCAGAAGCACTGGCCCCTGCAAAGCGGAAGTCTACTGGTGGGGAACCAGCCCCCAAGAAGAAGAAGACTGCCTCCAAGCCTCAGGCAGCAAAGTCGGTTACCGGTGCAGAATCCGACGAGAGCGATGGGGATGAAGAGGAGGAGAGCGAGGAAGAAGAGGAGGAGGAAGCGCAGGTCTCCCAGGGCAAGTCAGCGAAGAAAGTGGCAGCGAAGCCTAGGTCCGAGGAAACCGGGGCCCGAGCTCCATTCAAGCAGCCAGCCCGTCAGTCCCAACCAAGAAGCGCGCCCGCAAAGCCACCTCCTAAGGGTAACACGTCCGTTGCTATGGCTATGGGTTCGAAGATGCAAACTGTTCCGAAGAAAAAGTAATTTCTTCGCTTGTTCTGATATATTATGCGCGAGGGCTCGCGCTATGCATTCCTCTTCGACGACCTTTATGCTGTCACCTTGTGCGGCACATTTTTCTCTGTGATGCATTTTATTGCGCTGTTGTGTTGGTGTTTGCGCGAGGCCTCGCGCAAAGAAGTGGTACCAAAAAATGCTTCTTGTGGTGCTGCGTGCAACATGGTTTTCGAAAAATGGTTTTCCAAAAGATTGAAAGTTCACGGGTGTTTTTATTGCAAAGCATAAATGGTAGAAGAAACAAAAAGTCGTGGTTTTCCCAAAAAAGAAGTGAATTTTGGTGGAAATAAATCATTTTCCCGGGCAGTCGGTTTTGTTGAAAATAAAGGAAAATGGACCGGTTAATTGCTTTTCACGGGATTTTTGGTTCTTGCGTTTTACGTCCCCCCCAAAAGGACTATTTTTTCGCAGTGCCGTAGAGAGGCAGTC
The DNA here is from genome assembly GCA_964036045.1 of Eutreptiella sp. 'Long Island Sound 2002'. NCBI lineage: Eukaryota > Euglenozoa > Euglenophyceae > Eutreptiales > Eutreptiaceae > Eutreptiella > Eutreptiella sp. 'Long Island Sound 2002'. The sequence continues at coordinate 30,262,742 of OZ038382.1, forward strand.
TTGGGCGCATTTTGACCATGCAACTTGAGCCGCCTAAGACACAGTCAAAGGTCTCCTTGCCAATGTGCACTCCGGACATGGAGAAGAAGTCCATGGCCAAGCTCTCCATGGGCTGGTCAGGCACCGGAGTCCATTGGGCTTCCCCCTTGACGTTCTGGTTATCGGGATTGCAGGCCACTTCTGCCCGTCATCAGGGTCGGTCACTGCCCTATATTCGGCCTCAAAGGCCTCAGACTTAGCGTAGTCGTCGGTCCAGTCGTCCTGGAGGCAAGATTCAGGGAAGAGGTGCTTGTCGGACTCAGCTCCATCAGAGGCGAGTACTCTGACCGCTCTGCCCATCCTCGTTCTGAGGGGGGCATCCGCAGCCATGATGACAAAGCATTTAACACCCTCCTCCTCCATCAGGCGCTCCATTTCTATGATCCTCTTGGCCTCAGCGGTCTCAGCCTCTTCGCCATGGGCAGAGACATCTGTCATGCCCTTGCTGGCGGGATAGGCCCACCTACTGAGACAGTCCGCCACAGTGTTGTCCTTGCCAGGAACATACACAACCGTGAGGTCGAACTTGGCCCAGGTCTCATGCCATCTTGCCCGTCGGGAGGCGGGACCTGAGGGGGTGTCCACGTGCTCCTTGTGCCACGACTGCAGACTCTCATGGTCGGTGCAGACGGTGACGAGATGGAGGGCTATGTACCCAGCCCATTTCCTGAGAGCCATGACGATGGCATAAGCCTCCTTTTCTCGGGGCGTCCACGTCTGTCTCTGGCCTTCAGCCAGGACTCGGCTCCAGAAGGCCACTGGCACGTGCCTCCCATCGTCAAGCACTTGTTCCAACACAGCGCCAACGGCGTAGTCGGAAGCGTCGGTGCGCAGGACGAACCCTCGGTCAGGATCCACGAGGTGCAGACCCAGTGCGGATAGCAGCGCCTGCTTCATCCCCTCAAAGGCACGGTTGGACTCATCATTCCAGACCAGAGCCTTCTTGGACCCCTTTCTGGTCCCCTCTCGGTGGCCCTTGAGCATGGTCGTCATGGGGGCTGCATACTCGGCATACACCTTGATATACCCCGAGTAGTAATTGCAGAACGCCAAGTACGCCCGTAGCTCAGAGACCGTTTTGGGCTTTTCCGAGTGCTCAATCGCAGCCACCTTGCCAGGTATGGGCTTCCGCTGCCCGTTCCCAACTACGTGGCCAGCGAAGACCACCTCGCTTACCGCAATGGTGGCCTTGTCACTGCTGCCTGTGAGTTTGTGCCGAACCAGAAGGTCCAGCACTCGAGTGAAGTCCCTCTCATGTGCCTCCAGGAGCTCCTCATAGCTCATACTGGGGTCCCCGGACGCGATGATCACGTCGTCCACGAAGGGGTCCGCACAGTCACGCACCGGCTCAAGCAGGTTCTCCAGCATCCGCTGAAAACCCGCATTGCCGTTGGTAACGCCCATGGGCATCACCTTCCTCTGGAGAGGTCCAAGTGGGGTGCTCATGGCTGTGCAGGCACGGGACTCCTCGGCGAGAGGCATCTGATGATAACCATGTTTCAGGTCAATCACCGTGAAGATCCTCCGCCGGTGTTGTTTTTGCAGCATGTCCTCAATGAGGGGCAGCGTATAGCTGTCATGCTGCGTTTGGGTGTTTAGGCCGCGGTAGTCGACCACGAGCCGCCACTCTCCGGCCACCTTCTTGGGGACGACGAAGCACGGGGAGGCCCACTTGGAGTGGCGCGGCTTAAGCCAGCCTCTCTCGATGAAATCCCGGAGGATCTTCTCCATGGCCTCCTTCCTCTCGCCCCGCAGGGCGAACTCCCGGTGTCGATACACACGGGGGTCCTGCTTCAGTCGTATCTTGGCCTCGCCATACGGTCCACGCACTGGTGGGGGAAACACAGGTTTTCCGCTGAAGAAGGTATCACCATACTTCTGCTTCACCCTGGCCCTCAATGCCTGGATCTTGGGGCAATCATCGGACTCTGCCTTGGCTTTTCCGGGCACCTGGACCACTGAGCTTACTTGAGGGGTAGCGACCCCGCTCGGTTTCGGCTCAGGTGGTCTTCCCAGGTGGCCCAAAGGGCCATCTCTGGTCTTGCCTCGGAACAGATCGCCGTAGGTGGGTGGGTTTCCGCCGATTGGCTCGTCCTGGCTGGACATGTGGTCCAGCACCCTCCGTACGAAGGTATCTGCATTCTCTGATGTCAACAGGGAAAACCGCAAAGCATTGCCGCCATGGCTCCGCTATGATGCGGTTGACACACACGAAGTCCGTGGTGTCGGCCTGTTCAAGGCCCCCATCCACATAGTGGAATTCCGTTGGCCATCTCTGGGGTGGCATGGGCTGCCCCTTAGCATCCTGATGGACACTCTCTCCAGCCGGTGGGACGACCTTGTTTAAGGTCATGTTAGTCAATGAGACCACCCAATTTCGCGTGCTTTCCTCCTCGGTGCATCCCATGGGAACAACCAGCACTGCCTTGGACCGGTCCTTGCGAATCTTCGCTACCGCCCTTGGAATGTCCCATCGGGGGCAATGGATCCACATCAAACCCTGATGCGGACCCCAGTGCTTCTTCCACGCTGAGTCCTGTGCGCTCCAGTACTTCTCACAAACCCGAAGATGGGCGGAGGTTCCTGAAGAGAACGCATCCAGGGCCAGATCCGAAGCTCCCAGGTCCGGAACCACTCGGCTCGCCACTTCCGGCATTACGCCGTACTCCTGGTTTGCTGGCCCAGTTGGCTCAGTGCCCAGCGCGGCCACTTCGAGCTGATAGCGTTCCGGGTGGATCCATTGGTATTCCACATGGTGCTCAGGTGACGAAAGCCACGAGAACTGGTCGTCCTTGTACAGGGTCATTGAGGCCTGGGCCGGGAGAACGCCGGAGTCCGTCTCAATCATGAAGTCGTACCCAACGATCATGTCCCAGTCCATCTCGGCCTCGTAGAAGCGACCTTGCAGGAGGATTTCCTTGCCGAGGTCCGGGCGGCTCAGCTCACGGTGGTTCACGAACTGCAGCCCAATGGCCGCTTCCTTCCTGCCTTCCACCATGTACTGGCCGTTCGCCACCTTCAGCCTGACAGGTTTCCGACTGTCGGCCAAACACTCCGGCGGAAGTAGGCCAGCCTTGACCAAGCTGACCTGAGCTCCCGTGTCGACCAACACGTCGAAGACCTTCTCCACTTCCCGGCATAAGGCACGGACCTTAAGGTGCAACTGCCGCTCACGCCCAACGCGGCGCACGGCGTGCAAGCTCAGGATCTCCGGCCGTTCCAGAAGCTCAACAAGCGACTGGTGCAGGTCGTGGACAATGGGCTCAGGCTGCCCATCTGCAGCATCCAGCTGCGGTCCGGGTGATCCTCCGATACTCTCGGATAGATCTTGAAGCACATCAAAAACATTATTGGTCGCGAAAGATGGACGGGTGCAAGGGTTCGTGCCTTCACTTGCCCTCACCCCGCCACCGCGACTGTCTTTCGCTTTGGGTGCCGGACCGGGCCTTCTGCCCGCGGCAGTCCCTTTGTGCTTATCGTCTCCCGACTGGGATGGTGTGGCGCTTCCGACGACACCATCGTGCGACCGCCCTAGCTGGGGCCCTTGGCTGCAGGGGCTCCGCTAAGGGGCGTTGGTTGTGGTAGTAGGGGTACTCTCTTCGGCCTCAACCTCGTTGACACCCTTCTTCTTTCCCCTTTTCCTACCCTTCTTGTCCTTGTCCTTGTCGTCCGACCTGGGGACCCAGTTCCTCTTGATCTCCTGGATCTCCTTGGCCAACTCGGTCCCCACCGACATCAGCTTGGAGAGCTCATTCTTGTCGACCTCCACTTTGGCCTCCCGGATACCCGCAGGTGCACGCTTCTTCGATCCGTGCGCCTTCTTGTAGGCCTCCGTGTCGGCCTGGTGGATGGGGCATGTCCGGTGGTCATGGTTGAAGCCTTGCTTCCTCCCATAACACACGAAGCAGCCCTGAAGGTCAGCTCGTATGAACTCCCCAAAGGACAGCGGAGGGTTGCCAATGCTGCGGGGGTCCTTCTTCTTCTTCTTCCTCCAGCCCTGCTGCAGGGGCTTCCAGCTTCCCCAGTTGCTCCCCGCGTTCAGGTTGTTGGCCACGAAGCCACAAACGGCCATCTCGGCGGGCTCATCGTCGTCGTCATCGTCAACGACAGCTTCATCGCCATCGGCTCCCGCTGGGTCCATGGCAGCTTCCCCGCCAGGCCCCTCGCCAACGTAGTTGACGTCACGGTCGCTGGGCCTCAACCCGCGGCCGTGGTCTAGGTTCCGGTACTCCTTGAGTACTCCTCTCCAACCGACTCCAGGATCTCGTCGCAGCTCATCCGCGCTGGGATGGCCAAAAAAGGATGATCTGGCCGCTCACGTCACACTCGTCAAGGCGCCACATCGCGGTCTTCTCGTGATTGCCCAAGACGGTGATGAGGAGAGCGTTCCGCAGGGAGTGCCGTTTGACATCCCGGGCCACGTTCTTCCTTGTCCAAGCCACCACGTTCGCATGATACTCTTTGGGGAGCATCATCTTGACCGTGTGGTTGGACTTGGCCCTGTTGGACTCCTCCTTGGTGACTCTCTTGATCCATGCTTCCGGCAGCATGGAGAGCAGGCGAGCCTGCTCGTCACCCTCATTCCAATCCTCCACGTTGCGGCGGAAGAGGGTGTATTGCCCCCGGAAGTCCCGCCAATTTCGTAGGCGGATCTCCCCACCATCATGCTCAAGCTTGATGGCCTTCCACCGCTTGGCAGCCACCTGCGGAGCGTCCACCCGCTCCTGCTCGTTGAGCCACTTCTTGGCTTCCTTGAGGGTCTTGATTTTCCCCTCCTTGGTTGCCACGAAGTATAGCTCTTGGAGCACTTCCGGCACGCGGTACCTGAACCGTTTGAAGACATATCTCTTTGCATCTGCGGGATCCATGTCTTCAGTGACGGTCATCCCCCAATCGTCCAGCTTCCCGAAAGAGCGGTTGAGGTTGAGGGGGTTGCCATCGTACATGGGGGGCTTGATGTCCTTCAGGTCTTCCCACACGGCGGCATCCGCGGCCTTAGAGACCATGAACGCCGGCCGCGAGGTCGACCGAGGTTCCCATTGGCCTCTCCCACGGACTCCCACGGCTGCCACTTCCATCTCCTCCCCTGTATCCGCGTGACCACGCCGTGGTTCCTCCATGTACGCTGAACCTAGATGTTCACGCCGTACTCCTTCCATGTTTGCCTCCTCATCACGGCGCCGGCGGCTGCGTTCAGCGGCCTCCCGTCGTACACCACGCGGTGGGGTAATGCCGAACTCCTCCAGGTCCAGATCCAGGTCGTCACCTCCGCCAACATCCCACTCCACGTCTCCTTCGGGGACCTCATCCCTGAGTCCACCACAACGTCCGCCAGCCATTGGGATTGGCTCCGGGGCTGAGGCAGGGCGTCGGGGGCGTACCGGTGTCCGCGGTGGAGCACGGCGGTTGTGGTACTCCGCCCTGAGCCACTCATCGCGCCACTCCTCACTGCCACTGCCGGGCGGCACGCGCTCGTTGCGGCGGCCCGCGCTGTGGTGAGAGGGGGCGCTGAGAGAGGGGGCACTGGCGCTGGGGCAACTCCTGGGGGCTCTGCCAGGGGGCGTGGGGTCTGCCTGGACCTGGTCAGGGTCCCCAGCCGTCGTCCGACGAGCCAGACTCCAGGGGTAGGTGGTCGCTGACGATGCTCCCACGGCCTTCCAGCACGTCCAACCTCTGCTGCAGGCCGCTGATGACCTTGTTCAGCAGCCTGGTCTCGCCCCTGGCGATGTCCAGCTCCCTCTGTGTGGCGGTGGCGACCTTGGCGCTCTTGACCATCTCGATCTTGGCGATGTCCAGCTCTCTCTGTGCGCCCGCGGCGACCCTGGCGATGCGAGTCATCTCGCCCTTGCCCGTGTCTACCTCGCGCTCGAGGGACTGGACCCTCCTGCGGAGGTGGACAATCCACCGGCAGGTGGCATCCGGGTCGCCGTTCCCTGGTGGGTCGTCGGGGTCCCCAGGGGGTCCTCCAGGAGGGCCTCCGCCGGGTCCGCCCGGTCCAGGTGGTCCTCCCCCGCCTGTTGGTCCGCCTCCAGGGGGTCCACTTGGTGGGCGTCCTCCAGGGGGTCCTGATGGTCCTCCGTCAGGGGGTCCCGGTGGGTCTCCGCCGGGTCGCCTCGGTGGGTCCGAGGATGGGGGCTTCTTCGTGTAGTCGAAGTCCATGTCATCATCCTCGTGCATGTCGCCCCACCTGGGCTTCTCGGTCCCGCACGCGGAAGACTCCGAGCTCGGGTAGGGAGGAGGGAGATCCTCACTCTCACCCTCCGGCTCCATGGGGACGTCTCCGCCTCCTCCGCCAGCCACTCCTCGGCGATGTCGGCGGCCTCGTTCATCCCCGTCGCTGGCGGTGAAGAAGGGGTCGGAGTCATGGGGGTGTCCGCCCGCTGGCCTGCGTGACCTCTCGGGGGTCTTTCCCTTACCCTTCCACTGTCGGTAGGCAGTGGGGCCACTGCTCCCACTGCTGCCCGAGTCCACCTCCACCGGATCCAGCGCCATCTTGGAGGAGGCGTCCCCTTCGAAAACCTTTTGAAGGGTCTCCACTTGGGATCCTCCCGGGGGAGTCTCGCGGCGGAGCTTGGCCTCCGCCTCCTTCTTTGCCCTCTCTTGGGCAAGCGCCTCTTCCAGCGCCTTCACCTCGGCCTCCTTGCAGGCAATGGCCTCCTGCGTCAGGCGGGCTTCCTCGGCGGCTGCCGCCACCTCATTCTTGACCTGTGCAGTCGCTGCCTCATGGGCGGCCGCAGCCGTGAGACCGGCCGCGATGGCCGCGACGGTCGAGGCGTGGAAGGCCATGCCTCCGCCCCAATCCGTGGCCTCCTCCTGGGCGATGCCGACGGCGCCCTCCACGGCAGCGTTCTGCTGCTTGGCCCGTTGCCGGGCAACCCGAAGGTTGCAGGGCACCCCACAGGTGCGCTCGCAGGCGCGCGCCACGTCCCTTTGGCCGGGAGCGACGCTGCTGCTGGAGCTGGCCTGGTCGGCCGGCATCCTCCCGCGGTGGGCCGACTCCACGTCGCTGCTGGGGCCTGACTTCCTCAGGAGCAGCGGACGGGGCTTGGCCTTGGCCTGCGTGGCGACTTGGAGGAAGTCGCCAAGGGTGGTGTGGCCGGGATGGTGACCACCACTGGCCCGTTGGGGACTGCGGGCTGGGGTTCCGCCCTTGGCGCCTTGGGCAGCTTCGGCAGCCAGGGACTCCTGGTACTCCCGCCACTTCCTGTCCCCCCTCCTGTCCCCGGCGGACCGCTTCTCCTTACCAGGAGACGCGCTGCTGCTGCTGCTGCCCTGCAGAGTGCGCTCGGTCCCCGGCTCCGGGAACTTCCTTTCGATCATGTCCCACATGGAGACGATGATCGTGGCGCCCGACGGGTACTGGTTGGAGTTCTCGTCCTCCTCAATCCCGTCGGGGCGCAGCCTTTCGCCGGGCCTGTCTGGCCGTGTCCAGACCCTCCAGCGCTTCTGGCGGAAGCGGAAGGCAAACCCTTCCACTCGCAGCCAGTCTTCGACTGCCTGCAGGCCGTCGGGGCCCACGTCCTTGCGGAGCTCGAAGCTCCCGGGCATGCCGCCTTTGCATTGGGGATGGCTGTGGCGATAGTGCTGGTCCCACACCAACCCACGCAGAAAGATGTCCTTGAATTATGCCCTAGATATTTTGATGTATTCCTGCAGGTTTTGTAGTTGAAAAGCCCAACCAAAGCAGCAAGTACAGCAAGGACAGGATGTGGATCGAATCAATGATTGGTTTTGGAATCCAGTGTAACACAGAAGGGCTGCAGATAGACAAAGCAGGTTTATACACATAGATTCAATCACAAATGGATAATACAAAAGATTTTATATGAAAATGGGTCTGACTCTTGCCTCAGAGGTTGCATTGGGCACTTCATGTGCACTCTTTTGGGTGAAATGGTGCTGGTTAGGACTGAGGGGCATAGATGTCAGGACCACACAGAAAATGACTTGGCCAAGCAACTGAATTCAGAAACAGTTACAAAGTTGGACCACAATAAGTGGTAGAAACAATTGAGTATAGGGGTCTTGGGGTGGGAGACCACTAGGCTTAACCTCCAATGCCTAAAGCATGAAATGCCTGTTTTATTTCGGTATATCCTCCATGAGGGAAGGTACCTCCGCTCAGTTGAGTGGTAGGGGTGAACTTCATGGGTGGCTAGGGTCACAACCCTAGTTCCTTTGAGAAAGTGTACTTTAGGCAACAAAAGAGTGATAAAAACACTAAAGTTTGTCTTAGCATCAACAAAGGGGTTTTAAGGGGGGCGTGGCCTGGATCAAGCCCTCCAAGAAAGACATGGCAGTGACTTTTTCTTACTCCCCCCTGGAGTACTAGTTAGCTAAGCTAGTAGGACCAAGGAGAAAGGCTCAAATATTCCCAAAATTACCTCAGAGAATGCATTAAACTTACCCGAAACATCCTCATCACTTCATAGAAGCCTATCACACTGTAGGTACCCTTGAAAAACAGTGTAATGTACCGTGAATGATGTCCCTTCGATGGGGCATTCCTCAAAAGTCGCCGGCGTGCGACGAAAACTTTTGGAACAATTTTGGGGGTAGTGGGGTTTGAACCCAGGACTCCCTCCCTAGAGCACATATGCTTGCCCACTAGGGTACAGTCGAACGCTCTAATGCGGACGGCTATCGCTGTATAAACAGCGTTTTAGTAAACGTCCTGACAAAAAGCCAGGGCGGAGCAATACTCCCAATGGAGGACACAAACCTCCAGGAGCTGGAAAAAAAAGAAAATGTAACCAGCAGGGAGTGATTCCTGCGGTTTAGCGGAAGGGGTTGCGATTTAGCAAGTGAAATCGTTAAAAATCCACGAAACCACGCGGGAAATCGTCATTTTTACACATAACTCAAAGTCGCAGACAAGCGCAAAGGAAGCCGACTCCAAGAAAAAGGTTTCGCAAGCGTAAACGGCTTTTGGAAAAGAAGGTATGAGCCGTAGTTTTTAAAGTTTTAAAGGAAATTTTTGCACAGTTGCATCAAAACTTTTATAAACTTCAGAGTCAAGTATTCAAATTCAGCCCACACCACAGAGCAGGTCAACAACCCATCTCTCAGGTATGTCAGTGTCACTTCACACTCACGCATTGCGTTCGTGTTGGTTGTTTCGTCAGAACGTTAGGGTTGTCAACGCGGTGCTCGTTGGGGGGTCGGGTGTTCTTCCCTCGTGCTCTGCACAGGTAAAAACAGGAATGAAAGGTATGTGAAGCGAATGGAGCGCGCAGCGCGCACGTAGGGTTAGAATATGCGCTGTGCTCGGGATGCATGTGCCTAATCGAGGCATCCACACGCTGTGACGCTTTACCTGTACCCCAAATTCACCCTTGTTTTCTTCTTCACAGGTAAGTAAAGAAAGTGCTTGTTCGTGTGCGGCCGTGGCGTTAAAGTAGGGTTGCTTAAAACGCTTAGGCTTGTTTTGTGTTCGTTTCAATTCGGAATCCACACGATGCATGGTGAGTAAGGTAGGTTAGCCCAGGAGGAGCTCACCTCCTGGTTGAGTCAGTGGTTCAGCCTCCCTTCCCTGCGTGCACATGATGCATTAAAGGGTAGGCCACGCGAATTGCGCACGGTAAACCTTGTTTAGGTTACCCAGAGGCTCCTCGGTACGTTCTTTAAGAGAACCTGAGGAGTCTCTTAAAGCTTGCTTGCTTGACAGGGGAGCTGATCCGTCAGCGTGTTTGCGGACAGTGTATTATAGGTCACACTGAGAAGGGTATAATACCTGGAGTGTGGCTTGGTTCCTCCGCCGCAAACACCCCTTCATTTGCCTCTGTTGTACAGATGGGAGAGGTTAAGGGTGATTGGTGCACGCAGCAGCTGCCTTCGGCGGCTATCCATTTTATCGGCCCCAGCAAAACAGGGGCGCTGATCACAAATCAAATCACTGTGCCTCAGCCAGTACTGGCGAGGGCAGTTCGACTTCAACGACCTCTGCGCTGTGCACGCAACGAGAGCACCCCTTCCCTCCAAGCTGTAGCAGGGGAAACGCGTTGTGGCGTCCCCTGTTAGGCCACAGCTGCTTAGAAGCGCTGTGTTCTCTTGTCTTCTTCACAGGAGGGCCATTAGGGCCTGAGTGAACTTCGACAGCAGCACCCAATAGCGTGTGTAGGGGTTAGGGTCAGCAGGCCTGGCAGGAGTGGAGTGCAAGCGATGAGTGCTCACCCTGCCTTCGAAGGCCGGTGCTGGCGTTAGTGAGTGTAGTGTAGTGGTGTCTCCTGTCCCGCGTGCTTTTCCTCGTGGGCAGGGGAGTGCGTTAGCTTTTGGCCTGTAGCAAAAATGGGCGTTTTGTATGCCCTTAGCACACTTGGCCACCCCTCCCCTCTAGTAGGTAGGGCTTTTGCCGTCTCACCCCAAGGATAGGCGCCAGCACAGAAATTGGGGGCCATAGGAGTGGTAATAGTACCTGATTAGGACCTTCGGTCCGACGTCAGCGAAGCCCGGTCTCCGGGAGCCACGCTGGGGGGAGAAGTGAGACACATACAGACATACGTAGCACACTTAGGGGTATGGTACACCCTGTAAGGAAGGGTAGAACCTCATGGGTCTGGACCAGTCAGGGGTCCTAACTGTGGGCTCGATTGTCCCCAAGGAGGGAAGACACACCTTGCCTCATAACACCTTGCTTGTCATTCCCCCCTGGTGTAGTAAGCCACCGTTGTTCGTTGGCTCTCCAAGGTCATTACATTAGGGCAGTACCCATGCAACACATGGTCAACAAGGCACACACTCGCTGGGTGGTTGCAATCATGGTAAGCGGCCACCCTGCTCACGCTGGAAACCATAGGCATGGGTCTGCAGGGCACAGACTGACACAGGGAGATTAGTTTCGCTTCTTACGCTGGGACATAGTCTCAGCACGGGTTAGGAGCTGCCCCTCGTTGTTCTCAACGAGGTAAGTGCGGAAGATGGGGTCGATACTCCCATCTGGTTGTATGAAGGCTGACATAGGTTCCCAGGTCGCCTCAGACAACCCATAGCCATCCCACAGGGTAAGGAATTTCCAGCCCTGCTTATACTCGTGGCGAGCAATACCTGCAACCACGTAGTAACCATCGACTGCCATCTCATCGGCAGTCATCTCTTCGAGTTCGTCTGCCTCCTCTGGACTGGCAGCGTTCTCTAGGTCTATACGTTCAATCTCACTGTCGCTGAGGCGCCACTCATCCCAAGACAAGTCGTCAGGGGAGTGATAGTGCCTCAACTGCTTAGGTGCACACAGCAGTTCACCACCTAGACGTGGACTGCACCTGACATGGATCCTGGATCCATCTATCCTGGTGATACGATAGGGTCCAAAGTAAGGGTCCTGTAGGCAGTTACGTGGCCAGGAGGGTAGGCGTGAATGGTGTACCAAAACAAGGTCACTGACCTTGAAGCTGACAGGTCGCCGTAGGCGGTTCCGTCAACTCTGTTCACGGTCACGAATGTGCCTCAGGTTGGTACCAGCCTGGTTAGCCAGAGACTGCTTGTGTTCCAGCCAATCTCCCACAGGGCTCTTGAAGTCCTCAGGAAAGGGGGTTTTGAAGAACCAAGCAGGTCGTCCTCCATGGAACAGTTCGTGGGGGGTGAAACCCGTAGAAGAGCTCCGCTGTGAGTTCATGGACAGAACTGCCCAGGGCACTAGGCGTACCCAGTCCTTGGTGCGCTCCTGTTTCATCAGGATTCTTAGGTTTTGCTCCACCACACGGTTCTGTGTCTCACAGAGAGGGTTAGACGTGTGAGTATAGGGCACACCTGTGGTTACCTCCACGTTGAGGGCATTTAGCACTCGTTTCTACCACCCAGTGTCACTGCGGATGCGTACATCTTCATCAGAGTGCACCTGCTTAGGTGCTCCATAGGGTTCGAACCATTGTTCGACGAACATTTTTACAGTCTGCTCACCTGTGATTTTCTTATTGCAAGGGAACACACGGGTGAAGCGAGATAGACCACAGGTGACCACGAGGCAACTATCATAGCCGCTGAAGCGAGGTAGGCCGTGGATGTAATCCACGTAGAGAAGAGAGTTAGCACAATAGGGTATGGGTAAGCTGGAGATCAGGCCCCTATCCCTACTGTCGTTCTGCTTGCTGGCATGACAGCCACAAGCATCCACAATGGTCTGCATACGCGACCTCAGTTCAGTCAGGGTTAGACTAGAGTAGAAACACTCACGGAAGAAGTCCACTGAGCGATTAGCGCCAGTGTGACCAGAACTGAGATGGGATCACTGTAGGCACCCATCCAGTCGTGCCTCAGGCACCACAATTCGGTCCTGGTAAAAGACGTACTGATTGTTTTTATACAACTGGTGCCCGTCAATGACACGGGGTTCGAGACCAGTGCTGAGGGTTTGGAGAATTTCTTCATACTCTGATTGATAGTCGGTTAGACTCCAACCCTCCAGGATTCCAGCAGTGCGCATGGACAGGTCAAGCTGGACATCCATACGCTGGAAAGACTCTTGGCGAGCGCCTCAGAGCTGTCACCAATAAGCGCATCGAAGTTTTTGCGCGATATATAGTCAGACAGTTCATTCTTAATCCCGGGGATCTGATGCACTGTCAGCCTGAACTGGCTCAGGTAAGTCCACCACCGTTTTAGCTTTGCTTTTCCTGGTGGTGGGCCCTTCTGAAAAGACTTCACAGGCTCCTGGTCACACAGCCAGACAATAGGGTTAGATCCCAGGAGTCGGGATTGTGACGATAGCACCAACATACCGGCCAGGAGTTCCTGGTCATAGGTGCTGTAGTTGGAACGCGCTTGGTTCCATTTCCAATTCCAGTGTCCCAGTGGCACCAGTCGCCACTCACTGGTAGGATAGTCATGTTTCAACGAACCATCACGGTTCAGTCCAGTAGTACGATAATGGCAGTGGGTTAGTTCAGCGGGGTGAAGCTCCTGCCATTGGTAGATCGTACCTCCCCCCCCCTACCTCACTGGCATCAGTGATCAGGACTATCTCGCCCTCAGGGCGGGGCACTCCCAGGCAGTTGGAGGAGGCAATCTTCTTCTTCAACTCCTGGAAACACTCTTCCTCTCTGGAGGTCCACCTCCAGGGAGTAGTTTTCTTGATCAGGTCAGTGAGGGGTGCAGAGAAGTAAGTAAAGTTGTAGATGTGACGCCGATAGAAATTACAGGCGCCAACAAAACTCCTCACATCGTGTAGACCCTTCTTAGGGTCATCGCGAATCTGCATGTCCTGTAGGGTCTGCATCTTAGACGCGGCTGGTTTCCACCAGCCATACCCCACGTCAAAACCCAAATACTCCATCTCCTCTTTCATAAACTCACATTTTTCGAGTTTGATTCGGAGATGGTTTTCTTGACAGACAGTGAAAAATTCACGGAGGAGAAGGACATGGTCCTCTTTGGTATTAGTACCCAAACTCACGTCGTCGATGTGAGCCTCCTTTTCTGCACCCCGAGAAATCAACTCTTGTACTAGAGGCCTGCGTCACAGTATGTACAAAATTTTTTTCATAAGCTCCTGGAAGAGCGCTGGGGCATTAGCCACCCGGAAAGGCATAACCTTCCACTTGAAGACACGACCCTTAGGGGTTATAAAGGCCAACAGCTCCTGAGGTGCGGCGGTTAGGTCCACCTGCCAGAAACCAGAGCGTTTGTCCATTTTGGTCTTATACCTGCATTCGGCAATACGCTCCAGGGTGTTTTCCATGTTAGGAATACTCCCTGAGTGGTTCTGGGTTTTCTTGTTGACCTCACCATAGTCTACAACAAGACGTAGAGCAGTCGACCCTGGTTTAGCAACAAGGAAACAGGGACTGCAGTGATGGGGATAGTCCCCGTGTTTATACTCTTTAACGAGGCCAGCATCAATGCATTCTTGGATCTGGCGCTCGATTTCTTCGACCTGTTCCTGTGGAGCGGGATAGGGACGACGCCTCACTCGCGTCTTTTCAAATTCTGGTTTCAATTTCAGGTCCATCTGGACCAGTTTTTTACAAGAAAGGGGAGGCGGCAAGGCGCCGAACACCTCCTCATAGGTTATCAGCAGTTTCTTCAGGCGGGGGTCAAGGTTAAGACTCTCGAGTTTCTGAAGGAAATCCTCCTCAGCATGGAGGTTGCTTTTTCCATGTTCTTTCTTTTTATGCCGATCAGCAGTTTCAGCAGGCACAGTACCATCGCCCCACTCAGGGGGACATTGCTGCCCATAGTGTAGAGAATACACTAGAGGTATCTCAGGATCAGGCAGCGTATAGGACTCATCGTCCTCCTCAGACCAGATGGAGTATTTCCAGGTCTGTCTGAGGTATTGCAGCCGCTCTTGGCGCTCAATACCTTCGGCCTTCAGGTACAACAGCCGCCGGAGTTCTTGAGTCTCATGCTCGGACAATGGCATATTATTAGCAGCAGGCCGCGCCAGAGCATCAGCACTCCGGGCCACGGGCTCACCTGTATGCACAGGCTGCATGTGTAGCACTGGCTTCCCAACAGGGGAAGCGGGTTCAGAGGTTGACTCTAGATCTACCTCCTCTAGCAACAGCTGGGCTAGGAAGGCACTATGTTTTAGGTCAACACAGCTGGGATCAACAGAGGGAATAGTGCTGGCGATCTCAGACAGTTGGTCATCAGCATCCTCTTTTACAGCTGCAGGTTCCAGATAGTCATCAGGAGACTCACACCCTGTAAGTGTGGCAGATAGGTGCTCAGGAGATCGATTTTTGAGATCATAAAGGGTCAGACCACGATTTTCGGCCATGACCTCTTTTAGTAGCACCTGGTCTAGGTCACACAGGGGTACAGGATTGAGAGATCAATCGACGATGGACAGGAAACTGGCCCACTCAGGGGCCTGCATAGCTGTGTCTGAGTCCTCAGGCACATACATGAGGCCGTCGGGGAGTTGCACTCTTCCCACGGTCATTCGATCTAGCATACGGCGCCAGTAAGCATGTTCACCAGAGCAACCCCAGTCAGGGGTGAACATAACAACCCTTCCTCCCTCATAAGCGATTTTGGTTAGAACCTTCGCGAGCAGGGAGAAGGGAGGGTTAGCATACGCTAGGCCCATTGCTTTCCAGAAGAAACGGAAAGCATTGTTCAGTTGTTTCGAGCAGTACAACTGCATGATGTGCTGTTGTTGGCTCGCAAACAATTCCACCTGGATCTCATCCAGGTTTACCTGAAGGGCCGCCAGTCCATTTTCAAGAACGTGACGGGCCAGTTGGTAGTTTTCAGTACGATAGTTCGTCTTGGCTGCGTAGCGCAGCCCAGACTCTTTTCGTCCTGACAGCTCCAAAGGAACGGAGAATAGCCCACTGCCAAAGTCGCAGTGCAAAGAGTAAGGACGCTGTAGGGACAGCATTTTTACCTGGGGGTTTCTTCTTAGAAAGTCGGTGCCAATGACGATGTCAAAGGCGTCAGTGTCCAACACTCTGCAGTGTTGGGTCACGGTTTCGTCGCCCAGACATATGGTCACATCCACCCCCCCCAATGAATGGATGGTACGCCCATCCCCTACTCTTATGGCCACTGTCTTAGTTTTCCTGAAAGTCTTAAGCAGGCGCCGGGCCACTATGGAAAGTGGTGCACCGGTATCAAGCACTGCTCTAAAAACCTGATCCCCGATTTTCACGAGGATCCAGAAAACCAAGTCCTCCTCTTCGGAGCCGCCCCCCTATTCCTCATCAGGGAACTTCACATCCACCCCTGCAGCCATGAGGGACTTGGCCATCCAGGCCAAGCGCCTCTTCTTTGAATTATTCCCCTCAGGGGTAGCGTTATCCCCTTCGGGGCGTTTCTTAGGGTCACCTGCGGCAGGAGCGGGTGTAGCAGCAGGAGTGGGTGTAGCAAAAGGCGCTGATGAGCGCCTCTGGGGGTTAGGGGGTCCAGTTTTGCCACCCCCCTTGCCACCTCCTTTACCTTTATCCCCATTCGGGGGATTTCCGGCGGGCGTCTGGGTCTTCTGGCGTTCCGCCTCCTGACGCTTGAGTTTGTCAGTCTCGCGTTTCTTGATGTGGCATTCGTCCTCGTAGTGACGACGTTTGCCACAGTAACCACAGTTGATGGTACACCTGAACTGGTCCTGATGGGTCACAGTTTTCCCATCTTTGGTATGCTGCTGACGTTTCATCTGCAGCATACAGCCACTGCGGAGATCGCAGTCAGAGGCATGACAAGGTCCCCCCTTGTCATTCACAGGTCTGCAGTAGAACAGGGGGGGTGTGCCTGCATCAGGTTGACCCTCATTCATGGCACGTAGGTTGCCACTCCCTTTACCACCTCCCTGGTTGGTGTTAGTGGGATTTTTATGCCCCTTCCCCTCGCCACGTTCGGGGGTAGAGGTACCACCTCGTCCCAAATGCTTCTTGAGGAATTTCTCCATGTGGGAGTCATTCTCTTTCTCAAGAGCTAGCTCAATCAAGAGATCCACCAGTTCATCGTACGAGTGGGTCCTGCTCTTCCTCTCAGAGGTGGAGCGGCAATCATCCCACGTACGCTGGGGGATCTTACTCATGAGCCACAGGTGGGGCTCAGTGGCTCCGTAGGAGCCCACGTTCATCCTCGAAAACAAGTACTCCAAGTCGCACACATACTCAGAAATTTGCGCAGCGGATGGAAACTCAGGGAGCATAGGTAGCTCCTCGATCTGTGTGCGTACGCTGAGGTCAGTCTCATAGACTGGGAATGTTTTCTCCAACCTCAGCAGTACCTCTGCCCACGTAGAACAGGTTTTCACAATCTGTTTTACCTGTTTTTGCAAAAACTTCTTTTTGCATGAGCGTTTTAGCAGTGAACATTTGGTGGCCACATCCACATGGGATTGGCCAGTCAACAAAAGGAACTCTGCAAATTCTTCTGCCCATTCGGGCAGATTTTTGGGGTCGAACTCCGGCAGTTCCAGCTGGATGTTCGCCTGGGCAATTGGTCTGCCCGTCTTCCCACCCCCCGGCGTTAGGCCTGAAGGCGACACGCCGGCAAGAGGTGCCAGGGCTGACAGGCCTCTTCTCTCAATCTCTGTGACAGGCACGTCCTGTAGATCAGCCATAGGCACTGTCCTGGCACGGGGGTGAAAGGGGCTGGGGCAGGTTACCTTAGGCAACAGCCTTGAGACCCTTGATCTCTTGAGATCTTGGGCCAGGGTACTCAGTCCTGGAGAGGGAGAGGGCAACTCTGGCTCGGGTAAGGGTTCTGCAATACCCAGTTTAGCCTTAATGGCCTCCGATAGGGCCGTCACATCTGGATCTTCTGATCCAGACAGGAGTTTGGCCAACAGCTCGGCCATATGATCCAGGGCACCGTAGGTTGGCCTTGGATGATGTTGTCCTTCGACTCGTGTCGGGCCCACTTCGGGAGCCCTTGGGGTTGGACAACATGGTCTTGGATACTCAGGTCTTAGTCGTCTTGGCGGGGATGCAGTGGACGGAGGACCGGAGTGTGCGTAGGACCCTAGGTCTGTACGTGGTCTGGATCCATGTACGCCCAATGGTTCCTCTCCATCTTCCCCACGGATGGATTTGTAGTACTCCTCATGTAGGATGTACTCATCCATCTTCTTCCTCAGCTCCTCATACTCCTCAGGTCCTTCAATGGCAGTTGAGGATGAAGCTGGGCAATTGGATCTTGATACTGAGGCAGCCACACGTCTGTGGAGGTGACTGAAGCTGTCTCCACCGTGTGCTGCTAAGGCCTCGGTGGTAAGGCCTTTATTCTCTTCCGCCCTTCTGCGTTCTTGATCTCCTTGGGACCCAGATGCGCCACTGAGATGATGTGGAGCTCGGTAAGGTGGTTCACTCATTGGGTGGGCCATGCTGCCCATTTGCACTTGGACAGTTCTGATAGGCCAGGTCCTGACGCTTGGCGTGGACATGATGAACTTGTTGTTGAGCTTTTGTGCTGCACTTCTTCTCAGGGTCGGTTCAAAAGGTCACAAGGGACTGTCTCTGCTACCGGAAAGATGTCCTTGAATTATGCCCTAGATATTTTGATGTATTCCTGCAGGTTTTGTAGTTGAAAACCCCAACCAAAGCAGCAAGTAGAGCAAGGACAGGATGTGGATCGAATCAATGATTGGTTTTGGAATCCAGTGTAACACAGAAGGGCTGCAGATAGACAAAGCAGGTTTATACACATAGATTCAATCATAAATGGATAATACAAAAGATTTTATATGAAAATTGGTCTGACTCTTGCCTCAGAGGTTGCATTCGGCACTTCATGTGCACTCTTTTGGGTGAAATGGTGCTGGTTAGGACTGAGGGGCATAGATGTCAGGACCACACAGAAAATGACTTGGCCAAGCAACTGAATTCAGAAACAGTTACAAAGTAGGACCACAATAAGTGATAGAAAGAATTGAGTATAGGGGTCTTGGGGTGGGAGACCACTAGGCTTAACCTCCAAGGCCTAAAGCATGAAATGCCTGTTTTATTTCGGTATATCCTCCATGAGGGAAGGTACCTCCGCTCAGTTGAGTGGTAGGGGTGAACTTCATGGGGGGCTAGGGTCACAACCCTAGTTACTTTGAGAAAGTGTACTTTAGGCAACAAAAGAGTGATAAAAACACTTAAGTTTGTCTTAGCATCAACAAAAGGGTTTTAAGGGGGGCTTGGCCTGGATCAAGCCCTCCGAGAAAGACATGGCAGTGACTTTTTCTTACTCACGCAGTAGGCGCACCGCATGGGGGTGGGGCCGCGGCCACGTCTTGCCCGCTTCTTGCCAGTTTACGATGGCAGCGGGGGGCGTACTTGGTCTTGAGGTCCTTGGTGGTGGTTGTTGAAGCGGTTGCTCCGGTGTGGTTGTGGAGGTGGGTGACGCGGCTGGTGAAGCTGGGTGTGCGGCCTTGCTGGTCGGCCGATGGGACTCGCTGATGAGGGAGTCCTGGTCAGTCCACCTCCTTCACGGCCGCGGCGCTTCTGTGGTCGCTCAGGGCGATGCTCTGGGCGGCGCTGCGGGCTCTGTGATGGTCTTGGAGTCCTCGGGGTTGGGGTGCTGCTCGTACCCCTCAAAGGCCCCGAGTGGCACGCGGGGGCTCGGTAACCCCGCGGCGGTGAAACGCTTTTGACACGTTCCCGTGGGGGGCCTGGCCACGGGACGCTGCGGTGACACGCCCAAGCAAGCAGGCAGGCAAAGCACTGCGCTCACAGGGGCATCAATACGCTCGTTTCATGTGACAAAGCGTTTCAGGATCCTTGCCACTCTGAAACAAGGGAACAAAAGTATGTACAGCAACACATCAGGATATGTACACATGGGGTTGAGACTGGACTGGGGTAAGGGCATCACAGGACAATAGACACTCAGTCCCAACTCGTATCCCAATCCCAGGTCCATCCCTCACAGTGGCTGGCAGGGGCGGGGGCTCAAACACAACCCATGCCCTACTCAGTCCGGACCCTGAAACCCTGCCAATAGGGGAGGTGTCCCGCCCAGCCAGAAGGCGAGTTCCTGGGAACCAAGGGGCTCCAAGGCTAACCGACAGTCACTCCCTATGCTCCCGTAACAACGGGTCCCAAGTCCTCTCTGAGCCAGAGATATGGCCCCGCCATTATCCCCTAGGGGTTGGTAGCTGAAAATGGGCTGTTTCAGCCCCAACTGATATTAGCTCAAAAATCTCCGAAAATGACCCCTCGTCCGGACCCGCCAGAGGTAGGGACGAGGCAACTGACCCTATGCCCTCCGCCTACAAACTCCCTGGAGCCCTCACCCATCCTGGTTCCCTCTGAGGTCCCGGCATCAGGGCACCACGGGTTCGTCAAGTGGGGTCATAATTGCCAAAATGGCAAAATGGGCCGTCTCGGGCGACCGTCCAGGGTAGGAAACCTTGGCGACTTTGTCGCGCCAAGCCTTGATTCAAGACCCTTGATATCCCCTTTGGTCCCATGCCCTGGGTTATCGCTTGCTGTCACGCTGGCTGCTTACTGTTCACCAAGGGGATGAACACGCGGATGGGGCAGAAAGCAGCATGCGGTGCAAACGGGGGATCATGGATCGCACCAAAAGTTGAATAACTCTGGATGAGCCGGAGGAGCAAATACGAGACTCAATGGCGTTCAACCCTCGGTCAGAAGCTACAATAATCGCCTTTCCTTCCTGGCTAGATTCCGTGCCCCATGGAGATATGGTAATTCCAATATGGCATACAATGGCAAAAACAGCGAAATATGGCCAAAATGGCCCACACTCAACAGTCCATATCTCCATGGCCACGGCGAGGATCCTTTCAACCAAGGATGCTATAGACACATGGGACTTAGGTCCCAATCTATGCCACTTGCCAACCCTCATGGTCGCCTCTAGCTATTTTCCCCATTGGAGGGAAAGTGATAAACAAATGGGGCAGAATGGCAACATACCCCAAATTGGGTGACTCACAACTCTCCCTTCGAGAGGAGAGGCCACATGAGGAAACACCCCATTCGATGCGGGTTTATGTACTCTCTCCGAATCGCCCTTACCCTTGGTCAAGTGGCGCACGCAACCTCGGGGGCGAAATCAGGGGGAGATGGGGTTTGTGGCCATTCCGGGCAAAACGGCCAAAATTCACCCAAAAGTGGTCCCTCCAAAAATCGGATCTCCGTATCACAAGAGAAAGGAGCCTCGGGCTTTTGCATGGATGCAAACCGAAGCTTTGCTTCCCTTTTGCAACAAGGGTTGAGGTTCAAAGCATAATGGAAACATTTTTAACACCTCAATCCTTGAAGCACGCTATTTATGGGAAAAAGTGCATATATCGGCGATATTGGCATGAACATATCTTTGGGTCATTGAGGAACAAAAATATGAGCAAACACATTTGGAGTAGGCCCATAGTAGGTGCCTTCAAACATGCCCACTATGGTTAGATTGTCTCCGCCCACTCGTGTCATTAGTGCTTGCATATGAGCGCGTGTGCATAGAGGCAGTATGGCACGCGTGCTCACAAGGCGAAATTATATAAAATGGAAGACAAGGTTGTCAAAATCAACCAAGCCATCCACGATGTCCTTCGTGGTCTCTACTTTACATATTGCCTTGGTTCGAGGCTCAACTCACCATAGGCTTCGAGTACGAGCCAGGGGGGTTTGCCCATTTTGGCCTCATTTTCGACCAAAACTTGCCCTCATTTGAAAATAGACTTTTGGTACGCATTGAATTGCGTGGAGCCATTGTTGAATTGGATCGAAAAACGAAAATGGCCTAGGGCTCTTGGTCTTGTGAGCATTGTGTTCGTTTATTAACGTTCATGCTCACAAGGCCACAAAGTTAGCGTTTGCGCACGCAAACGACTTGGGTTTGCGAGACCCATAGGCTGCCTAAAACATCACAATTGCCAGCTTCCCTATACAAAGTGATATGCCCACGTGAAAGGGGCATGGATGAAAGGCATAGGGGGGGAATGTAGGGTTCAGTCCGAACTCATGGTCCTTGAGAACCATGAGTTCGAGCGATCGACGGAAAAGCTTGCGCGCTGATTTTCTTGAAGACGCAACGGCGAAAAATTCTGGTGAACACACCAGATGAAAGTACATCAAAAACCCTCTAGATTCAGCCCTTAAGTTCCCTTAGAACCTCAAAGGTACTCGAGAAAAGTCCCTCACAAAACTCGCCACGGAGAAGCGACGAAAGCGCGCGAACAGGCGACATCAGGCGGCGATTTCACGACAATTAGAAATCGCGGTAGAAATCGGGTATTTCACCGATTTCCGACCGAAAATCGCCTAAGACAATAAAATTATGGTAATTCTACATCGATTTTTTGGTTAGAAATCGGATTCCAGATTTCGCGGGTTAGAGAACAGGAATATCCTGCTGACAGCCGGTGTCAACGGCTTCCGCACGGGTGTGACGGCTCACAGGCCTCTGGGCCATGGGCCATAGGTTCTGGCTACCGCTTCATGCTGTGAAAATAATGATGATACTAACAATGATAATAATAACAATAATCTTGTTAAAAAATATTTTTGCAATTTTTTTCGTCAGAAACATTCATCTTAAAATTTCTTCTTAAGAAGAAAATATTCATCGTAAGAAGAAAAATTCGTCGTACGAAGAAAAAATTCGGAAAAAGCAGAAAAAATTGCAAAACCGGAAAAAAAAATGTACTTTTTGCAGACAACGCCATTTCTGCCACCTCAGGGCCAGAACCAAGCTCCGGCAGCCACGGTGACTCCAACCAAGGAGCTGCCAGCTGCAGATCAATTGGTTCACACACCAACACAATTGGCGCAGGACCCTGTGCGACAACTTGACCTCAGTGCCACGGACAGCCCACGCAGTGCACTTAGCAGCCCCCTTTCTGAAATGTCTGGCTACAAGCTACCTAGCCATGAGAAGGTGGTCCTGGAGGAATGCCACGTGAACCCAATGTTATTGAAGTGCCTGGAGGATGATGTTGATATTCCTGGGCCGTCGACACCCACTGACCCTACCATGGTGCACGTGACACTCAATCATGCTTTTGGCTGTTGTCGGAACAAGCTTACGAGGCAGCACCAGAGTATGAGCCTGGATGCCTGGGTTACAGCAAATCAGCTGGCTGGCCAACGACCTTTTGGTGTCCCATTGGCTGAAAGGCAGAGAAATAATCCACCCCGTCAGCCTCCGGTGCCTCCAACCGCCCTGCTAAGATTATTGGGAGTCATCTGGAAATTACATGGAGTTGTTGAGCTTCATGCTGAAGCGGGGGAATGGATGCTATGGTTTTCCAGCTGCCCCGCACCTGACGTTCCGAATATTCCTATCCCTGAGGGCAAGCAGAAAGTGAGACCTCCAGTAACATCTGCGCCACCACCTGCTATGAGATCGACATCTACACCATTACAAGAACCAAGTGAGCCTCCATCACCAGTAGCAGCAGCACCAAATTGGAGCGCGACGTTGATGGCAGCTGTGACTGCTGGACTCCAGGAGAACGCGACAAAGCAGCGCCAATATGAGGTAGGCAACCTGTGAAGAGGTGTGAAAAGGTTCATCTTAAAAATTCATCGTAAGACGAATAATTCATCATAAGAAGAAAGCAATTCGTCGTACGATGAAACGGTACGAAAAATGTCGTTCGTTCATTGCTCTTTCTTCAGGTTGAAGCTGTTGAGCGCTCAGCTGTAGGATTTCGATTTGTTGTGGGCAACATTGGTACTGACCTTGGGGTTCAGCATGTTCTTACTGCAGGAGGCATCCTAAATTCACTGAGACGTGCACCTGCTCCAACATTGGGGATGCTACAGGCATTGGAGACCAATGAGAACGCACCAAGACCAATGCAGCATGAGCAGAAAACGGCTGTTCACTGGGAGCCCCGGCAGAGCCCAGTGAAAACGGCAACAACAACCGTGAAAAATGCAAAGCCGATTAACCCTAATGCCATGCGGACACTGCTTGCCCTCCAGAAACAAGCCAAAAGGACGGGCAAATCAAAGAGTAATGCAAAAAGTAATGAAAAAAGCGAACCGACAAAAGCAGCACCACCAGCCACCAGAAAACGCAAGTGGGAATCTGAGTCTGAAACTGAGGAGTGAGAAGAACCTGAGCCGGATGAAGGTGAAGACGAGGAAGAGGAAGATGACAGTGATGCCAGCGATGAAGGCGTCACCCAAACAACACCAGCCAATGGAATGAAGTGGTCGTATGTCCCATACCAGGCGGAGGCCACTGAAGAATGAAAGGTGGCACCAGGGATTTCTCGATGATATGATGAGCCTAGAGAAGGGAAAGTATCTGACGAACTAGTGGCTGAAGCGAAGCGGACTAAGAGCACTATCTATTGGCTTCCTGATGATGCGACCGACAAGAGCTGGAACGTGGAAGGTCAATACCTTGCTGCTCGCATCGCGTTTTGCACTTTCAAAGAAGCCGAGCTTTACTGCAAAGGCATGACGCTGGAACTGAAGAAGCGCAAGATGAAGGAACAGCAGCAGAAGGAGCGCGAAGCCCGCAAGGCACGCAAGGCAGAAGCTGCTGCAGAACCAGCTGCACCACCAGCACCAGCTGCAGATCAAGAAAAGCCCGAGGAACAAACAGATAAGGTGTCAGAAGGTGCAGGTGCGAGTGGTGCAGCACGTGACGGTGCAGAGCCCAACTGAACGTATCCATTTGATTGCCATTGACTGTTGGAAGCGACTGTTACGACTTCCACTGTTACTGTGTCAGATTGTGGTGCGGATTTTTGCATGTCGCTTCTGTCGCGCTAAATACATCGTAAACTTTCATCGTACGACGAAGATATTCAAGAGTCCAGAGTCGCGCGTGTTCGCGCCTGGCGCCTGGAATTGTTTGAATTAGTCCTTTCCTGAACAGGAACGAACAGAACATCAGCAATTCTGGATTATTAACAGTGAGACGTGGAAAGCCTTTCTCACAGCCCTTGCAATAAGCAACGCGCCAGAAAATGACGAAAAAAGGAGATAAAGAGAAAGAACGCACCAACGTAAAGGATTTGAATGAACCTGAAGAGAATCGAGGAGTAAAAAAGATTGCGGAGAGCCGCCGTCAACGCAACCGAGCTCAATCCGTCGCGGAAAGAAGAGAATCATCTCTAGTAGCTCAACGTGTTTCTGCTTACGAAAACTCGTCTTCTCCCATTTTCTCAACTCCAAGCAAAGCACCGTGAACGCCAAGCCGCTCAAGAAAAAGTAAACAAAAAGAATCGTCAAGTTCTCCCTCAAATTCTTCGCCCACGCCTTCCAATTAAACTCCAATCCAAAAAGATTCCCATGGTTCATATCGAAATGCCCTCACCAACACAAAATCCCGCTTCCACATTATCAAGCAAATCCACACCAAAGAAAAACCGCCCCACCACACCGTCCGACAAGGAAAAACCTTCAACGTCATTGAGAGAAACAATACCATCTTTGATGCGAAAGGTTACACCACCCCGGGCCCCATCCTCGACAAGGTGTACAACGAAGTCAAGTTTGAAATTGATCTCTTTGGAGACCGTGTGAACAACATCTACAACAACAAGGATCAATACAAATACCACGAAGAAGGTCTTGGCTATTGTGCACAAGGTGATGACGACCTCCCGTTCCAAGCAATCCAAGCCGGTTTCAATTTTTGGGCTTTCCCACCAAAAAGCAACCGCCGCCAATTTGAAAAAGAAGATGGAGAACCTTCCCTAACCACAAACATCGAAAAAATGATGGAAGCAATGAAAGAATCCCACGAAGAAGTACAAGGTGCAATCGCCCTAACGGTCAATGATCCACTCATCAATGAAAGGAACGCTTTTGATATAGACCATCGAAGAGTACTACAAGCAATGGCGGAGTTTTGCACCCACACATTCCTTTTTGAACACGTCCACTTCATTAAACCAACACCGCAAAAAGATGATCAATGTTGCCTCACCCAAAGCACCTGCCCAAGTGGAGACAAACTTCTCGTATGCTTCGTCTCAAATAAGTCATCTTACCGCAATTTCAACAAGTCCAAATGCAAGATATTCAAAATGAATTCCCCGGGTAAAGATCAACACTCCCTATCCACCCAACTTTCTCACCATGGCTACGAAGACGAAAAGGTTCATCAAAAATGTTTTGTGAGGATCGACGTCGACAAAAGCATCCTTGGAAACGCCGATGAACACACGAACATCTACAACTACATCAATCTTTTCTACGGATCAAAACAAGTACCGGAAGAAGCAGAAAGTGTCCAATCGGAATTCGCCACCTACCAAAGATCACAATTCCACCCGAGATGGTCACCGCTCAAAGACTGGGCCCGATGGGACATTGAGGTGCCGCCCGACGAAGCAACAGCCCTCGCCAAAAAAATATGGTATGAGCAAGCTCAACAAGTAAGCCGCACAATCCTTGCTTTCCCTTCAATCATATACGAGGACGCCAACACGTTCATGGCATTCCCATCAAAGCTGGTAAAGAATGCCTACACAAAAGGCATACCTTTCGGTGAACTAATTAACATGCTTGATTTGGAATCAAACACTGGAACAATCTTACATGTGGCCCCAAGATCAGCAAACTCTCTATTTGTGCATGTATCTTATGAAAACGCAATTGATCCGGAGAGCTTAACCCTCGAAGAAAATTTCGCGACAACCCAAAAGCGAAGATTGATTTTTGTCCGTACAGTTGACGGCAAATACTGCCTACAGGTGGCGCCCACATTGGATGCATCCTTTGATGAATTGGCGAATGTTCACCCCCCTGAAGTACCCAACACCGTACTAAGGATCGCTCCTCCCCACACGTCCTTCAGAGAAGCTAACTATGCTGCGGCCCTTTTCGGCTCCTTTTCGGAGGTCAAACACTACCAATCAGGGCCCCGCATTCACTACGAATTTGTGTATGACAATCGTGAAAGTGCCATCATCGCAAACAACTCTATCGTTGATTCTTTCTCTTTCAAATACTACGACGCCGACCCTGACATCCGTGCAAACATCATTGCCACACACTCCAAAGGAAAACAAAAATCTGACCAAATTCTTTTCACCATTGGTACCGTTTTTGGAGCCTCCAAACAATTGGAAAAGTTTCAGAAAGACCCCCTTCTAAAAATGCGATATGACTGAACCACATTTCATGCATCAACCCCCCACCCAAAAATTTCTTCCTCTATTCAGCCGCACATGCGTTTCCAATCCGTTGCGCACCTCGCCGCACCACGCGTGGCATCCAGTCTCTCTACCACCTCCAGACAAGCCAATTGCTTTGTCGGCTCCCAACGCCTTGGAACCCCCCGTCCCGGATGACTTCTCTGAGCACATTTTGTGGACATGCCTGACTACGTGGGATATCCAGAAACGTGGGAAAGTATCAATTCATTCTCTACCGAAGACAACCCGTTGGAACAATTTGGGTGAATACAAACACAAATACCAAGTGCCAATTACCCGCTGCTGCCCATGTTCAAATATGCTGGTGAATCTATTTCCAGCTGTTCAACTACTACCACATCGCCTCCTGGGACTACCGCATCGAAATCAACTTCTCCCCTTACAACAAGAAAAGCTAACGGTTTCACAGTATTTTGCCTTACACATCGATGGAATCGGGCACTATTTATGCAAGCTGATCCCAGCTTTCGCCTCAGTGAAGAGTCCCAAAGGAGTCCCAGAACAAGCAACAGAACCCTGGTGGAAACCCCAGCCTGGACCTCATTCAAATGCCGCCTACACCATGGTACATCCTCCTATCCTTTTCCGCTGCTGCCCAAGTTCAAGCATGCTGGTGAATCGATTTCCAGCTGTTCAACTACTACCACATCGCCTCCTGGGTCTATCGCATCGAAATCAACCTCTCCTTTTACAACAAGTAAAGCCAACGGATTCACAGATTTCTGCCTTACACATCGATGGAATCGGGCACTATTTATGCAAACTGATCCCAGCTTTCGCCTCAGTGAAGAGTCCCAAAGGAATCCCGGAACAAGCAACAGAACCTTGGTGGAAACCCCAGCTTGGACCTCATTCAAATGCCGCCTACACCATGGTACATGCTCCTCTCCTTGGTTATGGTACCAATGCAAGCAAGTCGCAGGTCTCGCCTAAACGAAGATGCTGAACCAGAACCTGAAAGCCTCCTGCTCTTGTAGAATTCCCAAGCCAAGGGCCTCTACGCCAGTCTGGACCAGATTCCATGGCAGTCCGATCCATGAAATCAGCTCACGCCGGTTGTCCTCAAATTCCGGAACATGTTTTGGTATCAGCCGCCGCCTGAAAAATTGGTCTCCTGCCAGCGCCAACACACAGCTATCCAGTCTGTCACAGGGCAATCGAAATACTCTCAGCTCACAACACCATCTCACAACCATCCTCCCCACACACCCACGGCAACCCCCCCGCCCCCCCAACTCAGACATGAAAAATGTGTAACCCACCCTCCACACGTCCCTCCCTCTCCAATATTCCAACTTTAAAAACGAAACAACACCTCGCTCAGCCACCGCCTCCTCAAAACACTGTCATCACCAAAACACATCTCAAACTTACAACTCACAACATACAAAAACGAAAGGACACAACAAAGGCCATCATTGCGCAACACTTTCAGACACACACTGACATACTCTGCCTTCAAGAAGTCCTGGAAAAGCCCACCCCTCCACCCAACCTGGGCCTCACGACTTTTTACTGTGGCGCCACCACCAACTCCAACGGAACAGCAATCCTTGTCCCATCTTACATCAGCCCGTTCACAAAACTCATTTCCCACACACACTCAGAAGGTACCATCACTGCCATCCAAATCTCTCTCCCTGGATACCCTACGTTTGCACTCATCTGCCTTTACAAGACATACCACGCCGCTCTCACACGAAAAATCGAACGCATCCTCGACTCACTGCTAAACAAATTCCCTCTTCACATCATACTAGGTGACTTTAACTCCCACACCCAACCTCACCTAGATACCCAAAACATCAAACACATTAAACAATGGCCTTGGCTCCAAAACCAACTTCTTCCCGAAAACATCTGTGATACCTCCCTCATCGATCTTTTTCGAAAAGAGAACCCAGACTCAACCCAATTCACACGGTACGCCTCAAACCGTTTGCCCAATCAATCACGCATTGACCTCATCCTCACCTCACACTCTTTCCACACCTCATTCCAACCTCTGAAAACCCACATCCACACCAACAATTTCTCCTCCGATCATCATCCTGTCTCCACCTATATCACTCTCGCCACCAACCCAATAAACATACACCACACCCCAAAACCCTCCATTCGATTCAAACCACTTAACCAAGAACAACGAAAACAGTTTTCTGACCTCCTCTCCCCGATTGACGCCTGGTGCAAACAACACAGCAACATTCCCCGCGACACTGACCCAGACACTCTCCCCACTACGTTAAACTCCCTTCTCTCCTCCATCACTGAAGCCTGCAGATCTGTCACGCACACACAACACTCCCACAAACCCACATCCTTGGAAAAATCCTTTACCACAGACATCAACTCCATCGACTTAAGCAAACCCATCACGACTCAAACAACACAAAAACTCCAGAAAAAACTAAACACCTGGCGTGACAAACTAAACCAGAAAAGAACCAAATACATGCACCACTGTCTTATAAAGGGGTACAACTTAAAACGTGCCATCAGCAACCTCACCACTCCCCAGAGCCACACTCCCATCACTTTGAAAGACGACAAAGGCAACATCATCACAGATCCCACCCTCCTGTGCCAGATAATGGGAGAAACCTTTGCCACCCTTGGGGGACCGAAGGACTTCAACATCGATCCAAACCTTATCGACGAACTAATGGCAAACTCCCCATCCATTCCTGCAGACCACCAAAGCCCTTCTTTCACCAAGGACTTCTTCGACAACATCCTTGCTTCGGCAAACCCCACCACAGCACCAGGCCTAGACGAGACCAACTTCTTCCTCTTCCACATCACGGAATCACGGTGGGGAGTGTCGCGCGCGCTGGGGCCCTGTCCCAGAACGAAATAAAAAGACGAGTAAAACACGACGGAAAAATTTTCTGAATAGCTGAAAATAAAGTTAATTAGCATAAAAAACGCTTAGGCGAAAAAGCGCGCTGCGAAACGCGTAAAAACGCGACAAAAATTTTTCGACGTGAAATAGGTGAATAGTTAACGCCGTAAGCACCGTAACGCTCGTGGGACCCCAACGCCGTCCTTGCGGTCGTCTAACTCGCTATAGGCGCAAAGAAAAACGCGTCGCGAGCAGCGCGTACAACTCGAAGATTTTTCGTAACTCGCCACGACCCCTCACGTCGCACCCTGCCGCCTTTTTCTTCTTATTCTTCATGCACCTCCCTCCCCACCCTCGTGCCCATCACTCCCCTTGCCCTGCAGCTCAGGCGGCGGCCCTGGGGGAACGCGGTTAACCCTTCGCAATGAACACCAACACGCTCCACGACGCCACGCACAAGAACGCGGCCGAGAACATCAAGAACGACGGGTAACACGTAAGCTACAGCGGCGAACATGGTCTTGCTGCACGCGAGTGTGTTGGGTCGTGTATAATTTTATTTTATTTTCGAAAAAAAAAAAAAAAGAGTTTTCAAAGGCACGGAAAAACGGCAGGGGTTTTTAGCAAAAGAAAAGAGGACAAAACAAACACCAGCAGCGCAGACAACCGCACAGCACAGCCAACCAGCACGGCACCGCAGGACAGCACGGCACCGCAGGACACGGCACAGAGCGCAGGACACCACAGGACAACGCACAGCACAGCAAGACACCACGACACACCAGAGCAGCACCACCACACCGCAGAACGCCCAGGAAGACACCCCAACGCACAGGGACACGCCACAGCACGAGGCACCAACAACAGCGCAGACGACACAGGCGCCGCACGACAGGCCGCAGGAGGGCAAGGCAAACACAAACAGCACCGCAAAACGACAGCAGAGCACGACAGCACAGCACCACACGACAGCACAGCGCCACAGCACACGACACAGGGAAGCAGGGCACCACAGCCAGCACAACAAGGCACCGCAGCGCACAGAGCGGAGATGACAGGGAACACACAGCGCGAGGAAAAGAGCACCACAGCACGCAGACACCACCACCGGGCCAAAAACAGCACAGCCAACCAACAGCACAACACAGCACAGCCCACAGCCCACAGGAAGGCAAAGCAAGCCCCGACAGCACCGCAACACGACAGCAGAGCACAACAGCACAGCACCACGCGACAGCACAGCACCACAGAACACGACACAGGAAAGCAGGGCACCACAGCAAACCACACCAACCACAGGGAAGCAGACCACGCGGCCAGACAGAGACACCGACACCGAAACACGCCGCGAGCAGACAACCACGGGCCACCAGACCCAGCACCGCACCACGGCACACCACGGGAAACAGCACAACACACAGCAGCGCACCACAGCACCAGGCGCCAGCAGCAGCACGCACCACACGAACAGCACAACGCGAGCGCACCAGCACAGCGAAGCACAGCACCGCACAGAACGGAGAGCACAGGGAACGCACAGCACAGCACCCCGAGACACACACAGCACAAGGCAGAGCGGCGAACAACAGCACGCACCACCGCGCCATGGCAAAACACACACAGCACAGAACACACAGCGCCGGGGGAACACCGCAAAACACAGCACCGCAGAGCACAGGGCCCCAGGGCGACGGGCAGCACCAGAGGGGACGGCGCAACAAGCAGCGGCACCAAACGAGCGCAACACAGCACACGACAGCACAACACCGGGCGACACAACGCGCAGCAGCGCGGCGCAGCACCGCACCGGGGGACGCACAGCACAACACGGCACACAGCGCCGAGCGGCAGGAACGAAAACCGCGGGACACAAGGGGGGGGGGGGGGGCAGCGACCACGCGGGAGCAGCCAACAGCCAGGGGTGGCACGAAAGAGGGACGAGCGCACGGAGAGCCGAGAAGCGGAAGGCCAACACAACAAACAACGCAAGCGCCGAGGCCCAGGGCACCCGGGGCCGGAAACCAGAGAAAGCCGGGGACAACGGGGGCGCACGAAGGAAAAAAAAAAAAAAAAAAAAAAAAAAAAACACCAAGGCCACAAGCAGGAGCGACAAAAACCAGAAACACAAAGTGGGGGGGGGCGGGGGAACAACCACCAAAGAGCAGCTAACGGCCAAGCGGAGGACACAAACGAGGCGCGAGCCAAGCAGCGGGAGGCCGAGAAAAACAACCAACGAGGAACGTCAACAGCAGCGAAAGAGAGGGGGGCAACCCCAGCCCGGAGGGGGCCAAGCAAAGCAGAAAGACAAAGCGGCCAAAGGAAAAGGTGAGGCGCACCAGAATGCGCCCGGGAGGCCGGCCCGCCCGACCCGGCCAAGAAGAGCAAGCACACGCAAACACGCACGGGACCCGGGCGTGGCGTCCTCCGACCCGCAAGGGGAGGTGTCGGCGTCCACACGAAACAGCCCCGGTGCACCGGCCGAGTCCCCCGTCGAAAGACGGACGGTACGGGAAACCGGACGCGTCAGTGACCGGGTCCACACACGCCAACCACCGCAGCGCACGCAGCCCAAGACCGACGCCGGAGGGACCCGCCAGGGACAACCCCATCGCGGGGCCCCGAACGGGTACGACGCGGAGCGAGCCCAGCGCCCCTGCCTCGGCGGGGGCCAGCGGCAGGCACAATGAGCCCGGTTCTCGGCCGGCCTCCGCGTGCCCCGCGCAGCCGCCCAGTAAAGCCGGGGGCGCAAGCTCCCGGGGTGGGGAAAGGCACCACGGCGTCGGAAAAGCCGACCGGAGCACCGAGAGCGACCGGACCGGACGAGGCGCGGCGCACCACGCGGGGCCACGAGGCACGCCAGAGAGGCACGCCGCCGGGCACAACCAAGGCACACGGACAGGTGCCAAGCAGCGACGGCCACCGGGTGCCACAAACCCGGAGAGCGCGCACAACACGCAACGAACCACGGCACACGAACAGGTGCCAGGCAACAGCCAACCCACACACCACAAACCCCAGCCAACGAGGAACGGCAACAGCAGCGAAAGAGAGAGGGGCAACCCCAGCCCGGAGGGGGCCAAGCAAAGCAGAAAGACAAAGCGGCCAAAGGAAAAGGTGAGGCGCACCAGAACGCGCCCGGGAGGCCGGCCCGTCCGACCCGGCCAAACAAAGCACGCACACCACCGCCGCCAGCGGACCCCAGCCAGGAGTGGCGGGGACCGCCCACCACCAGCGGCAGCGAAACCCAGCCAGGAGTGGCGGGGAGTAGCACACAGGGACCTCCGCCAGGAGTGGCGAGGGACCAACCACACCACACACCAGCCACAACCCCACCAACACACCACCGCCACACACCACACACCGACGCCGCAACCGGACCCCAGCCAGGAGCGGCGGGGACCGCCCACCACCAGCGGCAGCGAAACCCAGCCAGGAGTGGCGGGGAGTAGCACACAGGAACCTCCGCCAGGAGTGGCGAGGGACCAACCACACCACACACCAACCACAACCCCACCAACACACCACCGCCACACACCACACACCACACACCACCGCCGCAAGCGGACCCCAGCCAGGAGTGGCGGGGACCGCCCACCACCACCGGCAGCGAACCCCAGCCAGGAGCCGCGGGGAGTAGCACACAGGAACCTCCGCCAGGAGTGGCGAGGGACCAACCACACCACACACCAGCCACAACCCCACCAACACACCACCGCCACACACCACACACCACACACCACACACCACCGCCGCTAGCGGACCACAGCCAAGAGTGGCGGGGACCGCCCACCACCACCGGCAGCGAAACCCAGCCAGGAGTGGCGGGGAGTAGCACACAGGAACCTCCGCCAGGAGTGGCGAGGGACCAACCACACCACACACCAGCCACAACCCCACCAACACACCACCGCCACACACCACACACCACACACCACCGCCGCAAGCGGACCCCAGCCAGGAGTGGCGGGGACCGCCCACCACCACCGGCAGCGAAACCCAGCCAGGAGTGGCGGGGAGTAGCACACAGGAACCTCCGCCAGGAGTGGCGAGGGACCAACCACACCACACACCAGCCACAACCCCACCAACACACCACCGCCACACACCACACACCACACACCACACACCACCGCCGCAAGCGGACCCCAGCCAGGAGTGGCGGGGACCGCCCACCACCAGCGGCAGCGAAACCCAGCCAGGAGTGGCGGGGAGTAGCACACAGGAACCTCCGCCAGGAGTGGCGAGGGACCAACCACACCACACACCAGCCACAACCCCACCAACACACCACCGCCACACACCACACACCACCGCCGCCGGCAGACCCCAGCCAGGAGTGGCGGGGACCGCCCACCACCACCGGCAGC
This sequence comes from Eutreptiella sp. 'Long Island Sound 2002', assembly GCA_964036045.1. Lineage (NCBI taxonomy): Eukaryota > Euglenozoa > Euglenophyceae > Eutreptiales > Eutreptiaceae > Eutreptiella > Eutreptiella sp. 'Long Island Sound 2002'. Next base: position 30,296,514 of record OZ038382.1, read on the forward strand.
GAAACCCAGCCAGGAGTGGCGGGGAGTAGCACACAGAAACCTCCGCCAGGAGTGGCGAGGGACCAACCACACCACACACCAGCCACAGAGCAAGCGCCAGCCGAGGGAAGGCAAGAGGAGGAACAGCTAGGTAGTCCCCCCCCCCCCCCCAAAAAAAAAAAAAAAGGCGGGGGGGGGGGCGCGCGAAAACACGCCACAGCCACCAAACCGCCAGCCAACAACACAGAAGGGGGCCAAACCCCCCACCCAGAGGGCACCGAAGACAGGACCCCCAAACAGACACAGGGGGACCACCCAGCCAAAACCGGCAACACCAAGCCAAAAACAGCGGCCCGACGGAAAAAGGGGCACCGAAACAAGCAGAAAAAAAAAAAAAAAAAGCCAGCAGCCCAGCCCGAAAGAAAAGAGACGGGGGGAGAGACCACAATGCCCGGGACAGGGACGGGGAGCAACCGAAAAAAAAAAAAAAAGCGCAAAAAACACAACCCGACAACCCGGCCAAGCAGGGCGGGGCACAGCCGAGACCCGGGCCCAGCACGCACGCCCACACCGCACACCGGAACCGGAAACGGCGGGGGGCAAGGGAAAAGCGCGCGAAACCACACAGGTCCCGAAAGCAGGCCGACACCAAAGCCCAACCATGAACACCACAAACAGCCGGCAAAAGAGGGACAACACCAAAAAAGGAGCCCAAACACACCCAGCCAAGACCCCAGCCAAAACGGGCAGGGGTGAACAAAACCCACGACCAACCGCAACCCGGACCCAACCACAAACGCAAGCCAACAGTAGGAAACCCAGTGCCCACAGCCCGGGCACTGAGGCAGCCCCCGCCATGCAGGTGACCCGGCCAAACGAGATCCGGAGCCCGGGGGTAAGGCTGCATCCTAAGGCCTGCGCTGCTTTGGGACTCGAGGCGGAGCGTGCGACACCCAAGCGCCTCGGAACCCTAGTACCAAGAACGTGCATGCATGCCTTGGGAACGGGATACGCCAGGAAGTCCGGTGAACCCCTAGGGTTCCGCCCAAAGGAGGGGACGTGCGCAAGCACGGGGGCACACCCTCCCGGCGAGACAAGCACGTCACGCTGGCGGCGATCAGCCCTCCCGGTGTAGCCCGGGGCCGCTTTGTTGGGGGCCAACAGTTAGGTCTAGCGGGATGTAAGCCGCCTCCCCTCTTCACGCGCGGAGCCTCTTCCTGCTCGTCACAGGGGCGACGCCAGGGGGAACCATGGGGCGCCTCTCCACGACCGAGTGCACCTACCTACCTACCTCCTCTTCCACATCTCCCCACTCACATCAAACACTTTCTTTTCCCAGCTTGCTCCTACTTCCTTCACAATCCCATACCAAATCAATGGCTTCGTGCCAAAGTCATCCTACTCTTTAAGAAAGGTGACCCTCAAATTCCCTCCAACTACAGACCCATCTCACTACTTACCTCAATATACAAGGTTCTAGCTTCCTACGCCACTCACGTTATTACTTTTCTCACCCTTGAACACTCCCTTTTATCCTCTTCACAATTTGGGGGGCTACCAAACCACCGATGCACCGACCACATTTTCCCCATGATCTCCAACCTTTCTACAGACCCCGACCTATACCACCTTTATCTCGACCTCAACGAAGCCTTCAACTCCGTCCCTCATTAGGCCCTCTTCCAAATTTTAGGCAACTACAACTTTCCTCCCTTCATCATTACTCTCATACAACAACTCTACAGCTACCCTACTGATCTCGCCTCCGTCAACAATCACACCCTCCACGAGGCAATGAGCACCCGCGGACTCAGACAAGGATGTCCCCTCTCTCCAATCCTGTTTTGCCTCTTCATCCCCCCCATCATTCGCCATTTACTCACTCTCCTCCCCCCAAAGCAACAACACCTATACGCTTTCATAGATGATCTCGCTCTTCAATCCTCCGACCCCAAAATCCTCCACACAATCCTTAACTTCCTCTTCCACACGGGACCGAAATACGGACTACTTTTTAACCAAGAAAAATCTGACCTTCACGCACTTAACAACACCCCACACGTTACCATCCGCATTTCCCCACACATACATTTCTCCACATATGACAAATCAGGTAACCCCCGCACACACTACAAATACCTAGGCACATACTTCTTTAACAAAACCCAAAACAAACACATGCATTCTCTCCTCACTAACACTATTTCTTCTTTCTTCCACGACCTTGCCCCTCTTCCTCTCTCCTACACCGAGCTTATTAAACTCAGCAATTCACAACTCATTCCCTCTCTCACCTACCGCCTAATTTACAACTCACTCCCAGAAAATCTACTCGACTCCCTCGACAGCGCTATATGGTCTTACATTTCAAAACAAGGCCATCTATCCAAACTCACCCCAACAAAAACCAAATATGGGAACCGCGCTCACTTGTAGCTGGGCATAACCTCCCTCAAATTAAAAGTTCATCAGCAAACCGTCAACCATATAACTCGGTACCTCCTCAAAGAAGGACCGAAACCAACCAATGAAGCTGTCCTTTACGCCCTCTCTCAGCCAACCCCAACCCCAAACCTTCTCCAATCATTCTCTGTCGACTCAGCAAACTTCATCAACATATCTCTGCACAACGTCCCAAACTCAAACCCAGCCCCACTCACCACCATCCCGCTCTACACCACCATCCAAGTTCAGTTTGAATGCTTCCTCTCAACCACAGCTCCAACTTCCTACTCCTATACCCGCACAAAGACTCACCCCACACCCAGCCAATGATGGGCAACAGGTACCATCATCAAACAAAACTCCACATCCACAGACGTAGACTTTGGAGACGCCATCATGACCCTGAAACTACACCACCGGTTTAAAGTCCCCTCACATAAAACCCTCAACCCATCTCCTTTCTCCACCATCCCACTCTCCAGCACACATTCTACCCCCTTCCCCTACCCCTTCAGTTCGACGTGCTCCATCAGAACATACATCCAGTTTGATCTCAGAGATGTTATCCCTCTACCCCCCAGTGGCACTCTCGACTATTGGCGCTGTCACGACTTCATCGAAGCTATTCAACATCACCCCACCGCCACCATCATTTACACTGATGGTTCCAACAACCCTACCAAACCTCTATTACCATCCGGCTCCGCCGCCATTATCACCACCCCCTCCTCAACGCTAGCCATAACTTCCACATGCCCCATTAAAGGCTCTTACCCCGCAGAAATCTACAGCGTACTCATGCTCACAACCTTTCCTTTACACTCACTACCTCAACCCATCATCATCCCAATCGATAACCTCTCAACCTGCAGTACCTTAAACTACATCATGTCACACTCCCACTTCCCTTTGTCCTCCTCCACCGACCCTTTCTCACTTTGGTACTACTTGATATGGGCCTCACTCAACCAATCAAAACTTGCTCCACTCTTCGTTTGGTGCAAAGGACACGTCGACATCCTGGGGAACGAAATCGCTGACTCTATTGCAAACTCGATTCCTCACAATCAATACCAACACCCCAACAACTACCTCCCGTCAGTCACTTCCCCCATCCTTACCATCGGTTTCAGCATACTTCCCGGAAAAATTTCCTACAAAAACTTGACCACTCAACTCCCTCAACATCATCACAACAACATCCATCTCTCACTCAGCAATGACTACTTTCTACACTCTTCATGGTTCTCCGTGTCTTCATTTAAATGGGTGAACGGCCTTTTCTCTTGTAAAGGCTACAAACCTCACTTCATTCTCAATGATTTTAAATGCCCGATGTGCTCCCACATTCACCCTTTGGACCCCCTGTCAACTCTCTCATACTGCACCTCCACAATTCACCTTCGCGAACTCTTCAACAACACATGGCCACTACCCTTCCGCCACACCGTAACAAACTGGATCCCCACCGCTCCAAGGGGAGAAGTCCGAAATTATTTCAAAACCCTTGTCCCCAACTCTCTCAGCAACCTTCTCCGAACCCCACACAGAAACACCACTTATGGTCACCATATAAACTCACTCACCAAAGCCCTCCAACATCGTCGCAAACCCCTCTCCAAAGCCTTGGAGTCCATCAAAGACTGGTTCATTAACAACCCTCTGAACCTTGATCACCTCGAGCCTCACGCCCCTGACAACCCCTGGTTTACACCAATGTCTGATTTCAGCACCTCCTCCAGCGCTCCAACAAAACTCACTTATCCAAAGAAACAAACACACAACAAACCCACCAACAAACAACCCTACCAAATTCGCTCCTCTCACAACACAAAACCTTCATCAAAATTCCACCGCTTGAACCTCACACCCCACAATTTCCCCAACACAACATCTTCTCCCCCAACTTCATCTCCACATTCCAATTGCACCACTTCTCGCCACCACCTTCCAAAACTTCTCGACTCTGCTCCAAAAAGACGCAGGCTGACCCCCCCCCCAGCAAGATGCATGAAAGCCCCCCCCCCCCATAAACCAAAGACCCCACCTGCCCCCCATTTTCCCATAACCACAGCCCCCCCCCCCCCCCCCCCCCCCCGCCCCTCATATCACGCTCGCCAATTCATCCCTGTTTCTTTTCGTGGTGCCGGCATACCCTGGTTTATACATCTGCTTATCTGTGTACTCTGTCTTCTTGTGATGATCCATCTGTCACTGAGCTCAGGTCCTTTTTCAGTCCCACAGACAACTGGATCTTTCAGACAATCCAGACAAGCAGGCTCCCCATTTTCACTGGAACCTGCATGCCCAGGCCCTCATTTATTTTCTAATTTTCTTTTGTATTTCTGCAGATGTCCCTGGTTCCCGGATTCAAGCCCTTGTATCTTGTTTATATGTCTGCATACCTGTGGACTCTGTCTCCCTGGGATGAGCCATCCGTCACAGAGCTCAGGTTCTTTTTCAGTCGTACAGACCACTGCATTTTGCCCTATCTCTTTTAGTTTCATCACGCCTTTCAAAATGCTTCCTCTCCTGTTGGTAGCCCAGCAATATTTGATTGCCATTTGTCACTCTCTCTAGGCTATTGGTGCCCCTCTTGGCAGTGCTTTGCACCCAGGGAAATTTACAGTGGCATGATCTTTTTGTACGGGTTCCATTCCCGCGGCTGTCCTTCGAGGAACCTCGCATTGTGAGCAGTTTGTGATGATGTTTTGGGCGGGAAACCGCCATGTCTCAAAAAAAGATATTCTTCGTACGACGAATTTTCTGTGAAAAAACTTTTCGGTGCAAAAAGTTACGGCGACAGGCAGAAACAGCGGCACACACGCGCACGGCATCTGCAGCAGGCACCCAAACACAGATTTGGAACCAATATGACCGAAAAAATGAAGGCATGATGAATAAGATTTAATTTCAAGATTTTCATCTTAAACATTTTAAGATGAATATTGAGTTCCGGTAAGATGAAACTAGGGACCAAGTGGGCGTGCGGGGTCGCTTGTCCCCAAGGAGGGAAGACACACCTTGCTTCATAACACCTTGCTTGTCATTCCCCCCTGAAGAAGTAAGCCACCGTTCTTCGTTGGCTCCCCAAGGTCATTACATTAGGGCAGTTCCCGTGCAAGACATGGTCAACAAGGCATACACTCGCTGGGTGGCTGCAAACCTGATAAGCGGCCACCTGGTCCACGCTGGAAACCATAGGCATGGGACTGCAGGGCACAGACAGGGTCAGTGCAGTGCTCAGTAAGCAGTGGTCTGTGAAAGACCAATGGCCTGCGGCCAGGGAGTGGTTGTCACGGGGGGCTAACGGTCCTGTCCTGCGATGCAATGCGGGGCAACTGTGACAACTGCTCTCACACACATACACAGGCACATCAGCACAAGAGTGCTCACTGCTCCTGTAAGGTTAGAACACAGTCAGTAGACTGACACAGTGAAATTAGCTTTTCTTTTTACACTGGGACAGAGTCTCAGCACGGGTTAGTAGCTGCCCCTCGTTGTTCTCAAGGAGCGGAAGATGGGGTTGATACTCCCATCTGGTTGTATGAAGGCTGACATAGGTTCTCAGGTCGCTTCAGATAACCCATAGCCATCCCACAGGGTTACGAATTTCCAGCCCTGTTTATACTCGTGGCAAGCAATACCTGCAACCACGTAGTAACCATCGACTGCCATCTCATCGGCAGTCATTTCTTCGAGTTCGTCTGCAACCCCTGGACTGGCAGCGTTCTCTAGGTCAATACGCTCAACCTCACTGTCGCTGAGGAGCCACTCATCCCAGGAGAAATCGTCAGGGGAGTGATAGTGCCTCAACTGCTTAGGTGCACACAGCAGTTCACCACCTAGACGTGGACTGCACCTGACATGGATCCTGGATCCGTCTATCCTGATGATACGGTAGGCTCCAAAATAAGGGTCCCGTAGGAAGTTACGTGGCCAGGAGGGTAGGCGTGAATGGTGAACCAAAACAAGGTCACCAACCTTGAATCTGGCAGGTCGCTGTAGGCGTATCCGCCGGCTCAGTTGACGGTCACAAAGGTGTCTCAGGTTAGTCCCAGCCTGGTTAGCCATAGACTGCTTGTGTTCCAGCCAATCTCCAACAGGGCTCTTGAAGTCCTCAGGAGAGGGGGTTTTGAAGAACCAAACAGGTCGTCCTCCATGGAACAGTTCATGGGGGGTGAAACCCGTAGAAGAGCTCCGCTGTGAGTTCATGGTCAGCACTGCCCAGGGCACTAGGCGTACCCAGTCTTTGATACGCTCCTGTTACATCAGGATTCTCAGGTTTTGCTCCACCACACGGTTCTGTCTCTCACAAAGAGGGTTAGACGTGTGGGTATAGGGCACATCTGTGGTTACCTCCACGTTGAGGGCATTTAGCACTCGTTTGTACCACCCAGTGTCACTGCGGATGCGTACATCCTCATCAGAGTGCACCTGCTTAGGTGTTCCATAGGGTTCGAACCATTGTTCAACCAACATTTTCACAGTCTTCTCACCTGTGATTTTCTTATTGCAAGGGAACACACGGGTGAAGCGGGATAGGCCACAGGTGACCACTAGGCAACTATCATAGCCGCTGAAGCGAGGTAGGCCGTGGATGAAATCCACATAGAGAAGAGAGTTAGCACAATAGGGTATGGCCAAACTGGAAATCAGTCCCCTATCCCTACTGTTGCTCTGCTTGCTGGCATGACAGCCACGACCATCCACAATGGTCTGCATACGAGGCCTCAGTTCAGTCAGGGTTAGACTAGAGTAGAAACACTCGCGGAAGAAGTCCACTGAGCGATTAGCGCCAGTGTGACCAGAGCTGAGATCGGACCACTGTAGGCACCCATCATTTCGGGCCTCAGGTACAACAATACGGTCCTCGTAGAAGAGGTAATGGTTGTTTTTCCACCACTGGTGCCCGTCAATGACACGGGGTTCGAGACCAGTGCTGAGGGTCTGTGGCCATAGAGTACGACCGCTGCGACCCGAACCGCGCAGGACCTCAGGAGGCACCCATGCGCCCCCTACAGCACTAATGCCCCACCCTCCGCGGCGACAAAGACGACAAGGAGCGGCGACAGAGCATCACGTCTCAGAGGTTCCACCCCAACACGGGATACCTCTTCCACCTGATGTACTCGTATATCACCCAGGGGCGCCCAGACAGGGGCCTCCTCCGCCTCACCCCACGAGCCCAGGCCATCATCACCCAGGGGATAGGCGTCTATGCAGCGCCACTACTACAACCCACGCAAATCACCGCCAGAACCGGCCAAGGGAACCCCATCTACGTCTATCACCCCACAGCAATTGCCCGCCTACCCATACCCAGCGACACCGACATCATCTACTTCACTGACGCATCCGGCACCCAGCAACGCACCCCCACGGTCGGTTGCGGATCCGTGCTCATCACCCGGCACGCGAACGGCCTCCACGTGGAACACCACACCGGGGCCACCATCTTTGGGGCGTCCTCCCACGGCGAACTGCGCACCATGGCAGACGCCGTCACCGCCACACCGCCACCCACGACGATCCGGCCCCGCAACATCTGGGTAGTCGTGGACACCACGGTCGACATCCACCTCACCAGGCGCCTTGCGGACCTACCCCTCCACAAGGCACTCGAGTCCGGCCTCACCACACAAGTGTTGGGACTATGGATGGCCTTCAGGGCCATGCACCCCCAGGACGCCCTACACATCGTCAAACAGGAGTCACATCGCTACGCATACGGCAGACACGCAGGCCAAACACCAGAACACCAGCCACACCCCAGGGCTCGAACACGTGCGACTGGACACCCCACACCACAGCCACTTGCAGTACATGCCCCCGAAACCCCCGGCCACACAGCCCCCCCAATGGATGCCCGAGGACACGCCGTACACAGATCGAGACAAGCAGTACCACTACCCCACACCCATCCAGCAACTGGCCACCACACTGGGCCACCCAGCAAACACCGAACTCCTCCGGCGCGTCGAAGACTCCGTCCACACCCCCCTCTACTACTCTGCCCTGCGCCCGGATAGCCTCCCAGCACACCTACAAAAACCCCAACTGCACTTCGCCCTCGAACAGCCTCCCCTCCTCACCCGATACCACCGATGGTATGCGCGCCGCTCGATCCACGTCCCCGCAGGATACACCAAATGCATCTGTGCCCACGCGGAAGAAGAAACCTGGGACCACTTCAAGGTGTGCCCCCTGTACAGAGGACTCGACACCCTCACAGACTGGAACCCAACCCACACCATCGCACAGCACGCCGGATGGCTGACGCAGTCCCCGGCGACCCAGCAACTCACCACCGTCCTCAAGCAGACAGAGGTACTCGAGGCGGTCCGCAGGGGACTTGTCCCCACTGCCGTCTACACCTTGCTACGCACCCACGCGGAGGACCCCCAGGCAACAGCGGGGCACATGCAGCGGATGGCTGTTGCCAAGACAGCGGAGCAGCTCACATACCGCACCCACAAATACCTGCAGCATGCAGCAACCCTGCCCCAAACAGACCAAGCCCACCTCCTCAAACTCCTGTTCTACCAACCATGAGAACCTACCCCGTGACATACCAACACGGAACCCCCACCACGTCTACACACCATCCACCGAGCACAACACTGGCACGGCACACACAGGCACCACAGGCACCGCACAGACTCCCACCAGCATGCGCGCGCCACCAGCCCCCATCCCTCCACGCCGCCGTCCGTCCACAGGTACCACCAACCACCAGCCACCGCATGTCCCCTCTGCGTACGCCAGCGGCTACCACAGACGGCCCTGCCCTGCAACCCAGACCACTGGGTCTGCCTGGGAGCCGCGCACCGCCTCACTGACTGCCCCCACTGCGGGGACCTCAACCCCCACCACCGCGAGCGGCCCGCGGCCCCAGCCGCAACCCCCCCTGCCAGCCACCCCAGCTTCTTCAGGCCACTCAACGACACCCTCCGGGACCACCTGGGAGGGTACTACGTGGCGGACGCGGCGGACCACGCATGGACCATAGCCGTGGCCACGGGCAGCACACCCCAGCCAACCCTTACGCCACAGCGGAGGCGGCTTGAACGTGGCGGCCCGCCAAATCCTCCTCGCCCTATACCTCCACCACCGTGACCTACACCTCCCAGACCCACAACTCCTGGCCCCCCAAGCAGCAGCCCTGACGCCAGAAGCGTGGGCGGACACGGCACCAGAGGAGATAGCAGCCTACCTCCGAATCACTTGTCGCCGGTTCAACACCGCCCTCGGCCGACGGAAGGGAACACCTTACCCACTCAGCGCACTCCTCTACCCGGCACACCACCCCCACCCCGCACAAAAGAAGCCCCCGGAGGGCTGGGCGTCTTTTTGGGACGCCCACCTGGCCGCCCCCGACGAGGCCACCGCCACACGGATGGGCCTCACGGACCAGCGCAACTACGTCAGAGGCCTCGCGGCGAGCCTCCGAGAGGCACACGCTGGCACGCCCGCTCCCCGTCGCCCCCACGGGAACAGGGGGGTTCACCCACCCCCGACACCCACCAGGCCAAGAAGACCAAGACAGGTCAGGGGACCCGCCAGCGCGCCCGGCAGCAGGGCGCTACGCCCCGACCAGGGCCCTGGTCCAGCCACACCGCACCACCCCACGCCCAGACCCCCGGGGCACACCAACAACACCGCCCCCACCAGCGCCCACCACCATCACCGTACCGCAGCACCCAAACCCTGCAGCCCAGTCAGCCACCACCGCCCACACACGTCCACACCATGCCAGAACCACCATACGCGCAGAGCCAGGGGACATGGCACCACCAACACCACCACCACGCCCCCGTCCCTCCCAACCCCTACCCCCTATGGCAGCCATGCTACAGCGACCCCCACCAGCTACATCCCCACCACGCCCGAGCACAACCAGGCCCCACGAACCACCCACCCCACATGGCACACATCACCGCACCACACCATCACGTATTCCACCACCACCAGCCCCTACCACCACACCCACCAACGTCGGGGTACCACACACAACCAGCACACCCTCAACACCACCACCACGCGGTCCAGCACCACCCGCCGCCCCCGCTACACGAGCCCACGACACACGAGCCACGGTAGACCCCCATGGACCCGCGGGGAGCCGTGCACGCACACCAGCAACACCAGGGCCTAGTAGGAGCGCCCCACCACCACCAGCAGCCCCCCCACCCACACCCTATACGGTCGAGCACCATCCACCAGCAGCCACCCATTACATACGGACCACAGCCCCACCCGGACGCCCATGCGGCCGCCTCCCACCCACACCCCGGCACCACAACCAGTCAAGAAGCGCAAGGACCGCACGGCGCACACACGCAACACCCACACGACCCACAGGGACGCCCAGACCCCCAGCCAGCACAACACCCACCCCCGCCCTGCCCACCACCAACAGCCCGACCCCCACACCAGCCCCCCCCGCCCCCCCCCCCCGAGACCAGGCCACGGACGCAACACGCGGCAGCCAGCACCAGCCAATTGACGTCGATGCCACCGCCGACACACGCCACCGCGAATCCCCCCTCCCGCGACCGCCACAAGAGACCGCAAAACCGGACCCCACGCGCCACAACGACGACCACCCCCCCCAACCCACACCACCCCCCCCATCACACTCCGCACCACCAGCCGCCGCACCGGCCGAACCCTACGCCCTACACAGCCCCGCAGCGATACGGCAGCACCTCCGGGGACTCGGGGAACAGGACGTGCTGTGCCTCCGCACCTCCGGGGCCAGCACCCGCATCCGGGCGGCCACCCTGGTCCAGGCGGCCACCCTGGGGGAAGGCGTCCGAGACTTCCTCTTCGACGCCTTCCTCCACGTCGACTGACACGACCGCCCCCCACGCGCCACCCCAGACGGCGAGAGCCCGCCCCCCACGGGGAGCCGGATCTGGGTGCCCCCCATCGACTGGGGGCGACACCTAGTCGGACACCCCGTGCCAGAGCGGGACAGCACCCAGGGCCCCACCCGCTACCGCGAGCCCAACATGGCCCAGCCCCTACCCGGCGCCACCCCCGACAACACCAAAGAGTGGGAGCGGGAAACATGGGTAGCCCGGATGGCCTCCCTGAGCAACTTCCGGCACCACGTCCCGGGGGACATCCCCACCCCCAACGAGCGGCAGCCAACCCCCTCCACGTACATGACCCTCATGTACAATCTGCACTACACCCTCTCCACCACCCACTACCACGCACCCACTGAGCACTGGGTGGTACACGGCACCGACTCCCTCCTCCCCGCCGACTACGCCCCCCCCCTACACAACCCAGGCCTCGGCACGTACACCAGGGGGGACGACCCGGACGATCCCCACATCTGGGGCACGTGGGAACGCAAATCCCTGGACACGCTGCTCTCTATCCGCAGCGGCAGCCAGGGCCTTGGTAGGGCGATGTATTGCCTCGCCAAGTGGACCCAACGGACCTGGGGGATCCCCACGGACCGGTGGGTGTGGGTGGTCACGCTGCGCCCCCAGCAGAGGGAAGCCCCCCCAAACCGCAGGGGACCCACCCCCCCACGCCCCACCACCCTACAGCTCTGCCCATACATGGTGGCAACGCGCCTCATGGCGCTGCTGTGGCCGGGCCCAGACACTTCCACCCAAAACTACCCCCACCTCACACAGGAGGACATGCCCGGCATCGAGCGATGCTTCTTCCGCACCCTCGACTACCTCCAGCAAACACCCCTGCACGTCCTGGAGCACATATTGCCACCCCCCGGGTAACCCACGTGCCCGCGCAGCCGGGACAACGCTGCCACACCAGCACCAGCACACACGGATCACGAGGGAAAACGCGCGCACACGCCCGGTGCCCGAACCCGCACCCTCGGTCTCGCTACTTGCAGGACCCAGCATCCTACGCCCGCCCCCGAAGCCCAGGACCCTCCGCCGTCTCCCACAGCCCTCTCCTCCGCCTCCGACTCCACAACCTCCACCACCACAACCACCTCATCGACCACCACCACCACGTCCTCATCCAGCACTCCACCCCCCAGGCCGCGGGGGACACCTCCCAAACGGGCCCCCAAACCGGCCCCCACCGGGAGCAACCCCGCCGCCGCCAAGGCCCACGCCCGGACGAGGCCCACAACCGCGACCCAGCCGAAACCAAAGACCTCCGCCGAACAGCCACCCAAACCCGTCAGCGCGCCACGACCGCAACCCGCAGCCAAGCCCAAACCCAAGTCCAAACCAAGCGCCACGACGGCAGCGCGTGCCCGGCCCCCCAAGGACATCCTCTTTGACATTCGGCCCCAGCCGTCCCAGGCCTGGAGGCAGCAGCGCCCAGCACGGCGTTTCCCCACCGTCACCGACGCCGCTGCCACCACCTTCATAGCAGAGCGCGCCGCGGCCGAAGCACGACGCACCTCGTCCCGCCACCTCTCAAAGCCCGCACCCCAGGCCCACGGAGCGCCCCCGACCAGGCCAGAATGACGCCAGGGTCCGCCAGCAGCGTCCCCGCCCCCCTACCAACCCTCGATGACAGCCCACATACAGCGCATGCCCCGCTACCGCCGCCGCCGCGAGTCCCCGCCCAACCCTGAGGCGGAGACCGTGCGCGCACACCCGCGGGTCCACATCCGCGCGCGCCCCCACTCCCCGCGCACCCCCACGGAACAGGACTACGAGGAATCCCCCAGGCCCGCCACCGCCACCGGTCCCCACGACCCCGTCACACCCACCCACGCCCACTCCTCCGCCCAAGACCGCAGGCCCGCCCAGGGACAGTGGTGGCAGCGCTGGACCCACACGCAGCTCTGGGAGCTGCGAAAGTGGGCCCGGGGAGAGCCCTCCCTCAAGGGCCTGGTCCATCGGCCTCGCAAGGGGCCGGTGGAGAACTGCCGCCTCCGGCCAACGGGGGGTTGGATGCCGCAGGCCGCATGGGAAGCCATGCTGGCCGATGCGCTCCAGCCCCTGGGAGTCCACCCCCACACCCTCCCCGCGCCCCAGGACCACCCGTATGTCCTCAGGCGCCTGCGGGAGACCCTCCAGGAGACACAGCGAGACGGCATCCGCCTGTGGCACATTACCCAAAGCCCAGCCCCGCACACACACACACCCTCACCACCCCACAAGCGTCGGCGCACCGACACTGGCGGCACCCACAGCACCCCAGGAGCCCTGCGCACCACACAACACGACGCGCCTGACCCCCCGGCCAGCGGCGCCGCCACCTAACCCCGTTACCCAGCAAACCACCACCACGGGGCGCCAAGCCAGGCCCCGCCCAGAAGTCACCAAACAAACCGGACGCCGAAGGACGCCAACGCACATGACAACGGGCACCACTACGCCCAAAGCCACCGAACCCAGGCCCGCTACCGTCGCAACCGCCTAACCGAGCCAAAACCCAAACACAAATCAAACCCGAGCCACACCCCGAAAACGCTAACCCTTGACTCCTAACCAGGCCCGCCGAGGGAACAACGTAACCACAGCCCACACCCACAGCCCACACAGCCGCCTAACCAGCCAGCTCCAGAAGCAAAGAGACACCTAACCAAACCCACCCTGGCCCAAGCCCGGGTACATCAGGACGCGCGAGCCGCACCCCTGGGGCGCGACCGACGCCACAGCACCGACGACACACGCCAGAGGACACAACACTATTGCACCGCCGCACCAGCTGCCCGTGCCTGTGCCTGCAGTGTACGCGCGCCCCTGTTTTTCTATTTTTTCAAACAAAAAAAAACACGAAAATTAGGGGGGGGGAGAAGGGACACAACCACCCATGGCACACGTGCACCGCACACAGCGCGAACACCGGTGAACGGGAGCCAGGTGGCCCAGGACACCGCACACGCAACACAACACACCGAGCGAGCACACGGGTGAACAGGAGCCAGGTGGCCCAAGGACACCGCACACGCAACACAGCAAACCGCGCGGGCACACCGGCGAACAGAAGCCAAGTGGCCCAGGACACTGCACACACGTAGGGCGGCCGAGGGACAGGAAAGAACCAACACCCCATGGGTCGGACGCACTGGGGCGACCCAGCCGACCCACCGGGCCAGTGGCAGGAGCGGTACTCCAAGGCCAGTGGTCCGAGCCCGGCCAGGCTGCATCAGGGACCATGGCAAACGTCACCCGGAGCCATGGAAGCAACCGGTGACAGGCGAGACGGTACACAGTCCAGGAGGGGGTCGCCTGCCAAGCAGAGTGGCCCCGCAACTCAAGCCACAAGGGTAAGGCGGTCGTACCGTAGACTAGCGGGAGCAATACTCCTTGTGGTGAGAGATGCTCCACACGGCTGGGCAGCCCCCAGAGCTGCCGCCCAAAGGAGGGGGCATGTGGCCCTACCCATGGACACATGTGGGGACACCCTCCCACATCGGACACATGGACCGGGTGGCCGCGACAATGCCTTCCCAAGCACATGCGGGAGCGGCTCAAGAGGCACCTGACATAGGGCAGTGGGAGGGACAGGAAGTCCCCTTGGTAAGACCTTCTTCCTGCAATGTCAAAGGAGGCATCCCGAGCTCCCGAAGATACCTACCTACCTACCTACCTGAGGGTCTGGAGAATTTCTTTATACTCTGACTGATAGTCGGTTAGGCTCCTACCCTCCAGGATTCCAGCAGTGGGCATGGACAGGTCAAGCTGGACAGAACAGGGTCCTCCTTGGGAAGCTCCTAATTTCAGGTTGACAGACTACAATAAAATCTTTTCCTGAAATTTTTCGATATCACTGATTTCTGCCTGCGTGTTAGGTATCACTCGATCCGCAATTTCCTGGCGCACACGCTGATCATAATTTCAACAACAGCTGCTCAAGAAATCCATCATGGGCAAAGATCGCAACGCGCCAAAAAGCCGCAGATCCGAGCAAGTCTGTCGCCAATCGCGTGGTGCAATTCGAGAAAAGCGACCAACAACTGAGGGATCACAGACGCAACGCTGCTCTTCAGGAAGGCAGAACAAATGAAAAGGGAAAGGAGAATGATCAACAACCCCAAACTCAAAAGTCAAATCAGAAAACATACTCCGAGAAAAAGCTCCAAAAAATTCCAAGAGAATTCCAAAAAAATTCCAAAAAGCTTCCAAAAACACTCCAGACGCAATTCCAAGCCAGAATGCAAGTTCGAGCTCAATCGGCAAATTCAAACGCGGCAAGACAAGACGGATTCAAAATACCACCCCGCAATCAAACCGTGAAACGAAGGAGGCAGTCAACGACGACATCGTCATCAACACCTAACTTCATTACAATGAAAAGCCAACGGTGGATTATGCCAAACTTTCAGAAGAGCGTACCAAGAGTTTCACTTTCATCCCTATGGAAGACTTGGAAACCCACCAAACCACCAACGTTGTTGTGAACGACCCCAACGACAACTCTCCATCCCAACTTCACCAAGACCTTCAAGACGAAAAAGTTCCGGAAGTCTATCAATTCCAATCTCAAGACAAACGTGTATACTCCGACTACATCACCATGTTACCAACCGAGGACATCATCGCCCAATTTCACAATCAACCTCAGGAAATACATTTGGGGGGCACCGACCAGCAACACTATTTCAACGAGAAGTACGAGTATTCCGCCCCATATCCAACGGAACACCATGAACGAGCCATCAAAAACGCAAGACTGGTCAGTCCCCAAAAATATCACAACCCTCAACATCATGGCCAACCTCTACGAGTCCCAAACAAGAAACTTCATCTTCACCCCCACCACCAACTACGACTTCAACAAGGACGCCTCGCACAACACAACCGCTCACGTGAACATGTTGCTCAATGCCTTAGCGTCGCTTGCGCATGCTAAAATACATGTCAGGGGTACGCTAATTCTTTTGGTATCGGACCCGAGGGTGTGTGAAGCCACCAACGGGATTTGGGATTACTCTCAAGCCTATGCCAAAGCAAGGAGGTTTATGGTTGACCAAAAAATCTCCCAAAACTTTCTTCCTTTGAATATGATCCTCAAGAGGGATCAAAAGCGTTTTGACACCTGCTCCGCCCCACACCCGGAGGGATATATTATGATTACTTTGGATAACCTTTGCGGGTCCCAATACACACCGCCCAAATTCTCTCATATTTCTCCAGGCCATGACCTTGCACATGCCGAGGCTTTTATGACTCCGCAACAAGAAGCCCATCACTCACCACCAATCACCGATTATGTCAGAATTGACGTTTCGCGAGATCTCGAAGTCCTCACGGAGGAAGATGCTTTCCAATTTTTCAAAAAATTAATCAAACCCGACCTCCAAGATGCCTCATCCATTACCTCCACCAATTGCGCACAATAACGCGGTGAGATAAAAAAACGTGACTCGCCCATCGGAAGCACCCATACTCGTTTCGACATTGAAACTAACTCAGCCCACTCCTCCCAAAACGCCAAAACCGTTCAACCTCAAACCTCAAACCTGAAAACCGTTCAATCCCATTACCCACTAGACAGTAATCCACTCATTATGGCTTTTCCCCACAACCTCTCCGCCCATGAAAATACTTTCATGATCTCCTCCACAAAAAGCTCCGCTAAAAACGGAGCCAGACTCGAACCCACGGAGCTTCTAAATCGAGTGGCCTCTCTTGAAAAAATGACTTCTATCATGCAATACGCGATGCTACGCACGAAATACTCAGTATTGGTGCATCTGGATGTCCACTCCATTCCAAGTAACACCGAAACACGAGTTTCAAAGCTCAAATGGATGAACGAGCAATGCAAGAAGGCCGGCCTCACTTTTTACAATCACGACAACACATATGCAGTTTTGTCCGACGCTCCACTAAGCTACCGGGCTAAACCCTCCTACACACCAACCGACGCCAAATTGGTTGTCATCTGTGCTCCACGCTCCACAAGTTTTAGAGACATCAACAAAGCAACTTCCCTTTTTGGTACCTTCACCTCCATCCAACCACTGGAATCCAACCCAAGTGCCAAATCACACCAATATTTTGAAGCAGTCTTTTAAAACCTGGGATCCAGTATCCTAGCACACCAAGAAAGAGTTCAAGGCATCACTTTTACATCCGGCTTGCCCAAGCTCTTAAAAAAACAAAAGATCATTGATTCAATTGTGAAAGACCATACCACTTCTAAATGGGATGCCACACTCTTGGCCGCCAAAGAATTTGGCTCCAAGAAACAAATACGCTCCATTAATGAGCGATTGATCGTCGCTAAGCCCCAATGACTCCTCACCCACCCACACTCCTTCTCTCATCCAGTTCTCAATGTCTTCACTATGTCGCTACTCAGAGATATGGGTTCCTTTTGTCCTCACTCCTTTCAATACCAACGGTATGACCTGTTTATCAGGCTGCTAGTCTTCGAAGCGATTTCATCTAACCATACCCACACCCTTCTCATAAAGGACTCCACCATTACGATGCATTGGAGAACCTATTTTCCTTTTCAAGTTGGTCAAATCCGCTCCGCACCAAGCATCATCTCGCAAGGTATTGTGCCACGCATCGGAAAAAATGCGAACACACTGGAACGTACACTCCCCTCACAAAGCTTCCCACATGCCGTGTGGATTTCTTTCACTCATCTCCTGTGTGTCAAGATTTTGATTCATCCAAGCCACGATCGGTTACTTAGTTGCACGCCCCATGTCACTCTACCCTTTAATTGGCAACTACGGGGCCTGCTTGATTTCTGTCATGACCGCGTGGAGGGTTTAACACTCCCTGTCCTCTTCAAGTGGTTCATTCCCCTCAGCCAAGGCCGTCCTTGTGGCTCCAAGCCCACTCTATGGAGGTGTCCGAGTCCCGCAACGTTTTGCAAATGGTTCCTTCTTGACCCCTTGAGTGGCCGTTCCCATTCGGGCCACGACCGCCAATACGGCTTCACGTTAGGCTTGAGGACGTGTCAAGATCCAGGAATGTTTTGGAAGTGGTCAGAATTTGAAACCTGGTCCCATCTCCCTCGTCATCATGACACCGTCAATTGATATCCCCATCCCACCGGGAGTACCCCAACCACCAAGATACGCTACTAACATTCACAACGCAACTAAACCTACCACACCTACAGACAACTTAATCCACTCTAAAACACGTTTAACACTCACTACTCATAACACTGCAAAAAACATTGACAACCCAGACGCCATCATACTACGACACCAACAACAAGGAACCGACATACTTTGTTTGCAGGAAATACCTACCACCCCCTCCTTACATTCACTTCTAAACCTACGCACTTTCACAAACATTTCTTCTGACCAATCCAACGGCACAGCGATCATCGTCCACTCTTCTCTATCTCCCTTTGTCACGCAACTCAAACACGACAAGGTCAATGGATGCCTTAGTGCCATCGACCTTACTATACCAGGCTACCACACGCTTCGTATCATTAACGTGTACAAATCACATCACGCTCATCTCCGACACAGACTAGAGAAAACAATCTCTGCCCTCAAACAAGACCAGCCGTGCCACATCATGCTCGGCGACTTCAACACATATCTCCAACCTTTTCTAGACACGGCTAATGTCAAACACAATAAATACTGGCCATGGCTCCACAGCCAGGTACACCCCACCATTCCCACCACCACACCAACCCTCATTGACCTGTATCGTAAGGACCACCCGGAGACAAAACAGTGGACGCGCCCTGCAAACAAAAGGCTCCCGTCTCACACACGCATCGACCTGATACTCTCTTCTCCTTCTTCCAACACCATTTTCAAGCCTTTCAACACCTTCATTGACAGTCACAACGACATCTCCGACCACCGACCGGTATCCACCTCCATAGCCATCCCCACCACCCCGATTAACATATGCAACATCCCACACAATTCGGTTCACTACCGCCCCCTAAGCAAAGAGGAAAAGTCAGACTTTACGTCCCTCAGTAGACCTCTTACCGACTGGCTCTCCAAGCACCACGACACTCTCATCCAACAACCAATTGAACAAGGTATCCCCCTGACAGACTTCCTTTTCACTCAGCTAGTCACTACTTAGAAAAAAGTCACTCATCAAGCACACGATCACAAACCAACCAGCGTGGGGAAACAGTTCCTTGACGTTATAAAAAACTTATCTTCTTCTGCCTCCAATGCACACAAAGCTAAAACACTTCAAACACTACTCAATGACTGGACCTCAAAGAAACAAGCACAAGCGCACAAGAAACTTCACCACTCCCTCATTTCTCACAAACGCATAAAAAAGACAATCAACAACATTCTCAACCCCGAAAACACTACCCCCATCTCTCTCTATAACCAAACTGGTCAACTCACCACCGACCTCTACGAAATGTGCAAATCTATGGGACACACCCTCTCTTCCTTGGGAGGCCTTCCAGAGTTTAACACAGAGCCAGCCTTCATCGACACACTTATGACTAACTCCCCCAAAATACCCAACAACGCTCCACAACCACACTTTACCAGAGACTTCTTTAACCTTCTTTTGTCGCACGCTAAACCCCACACCGCACCTGCTTTCGACGAAACCTCTCTTTACCTTTTCTCCATCTGCCCCCCCGACATCCAAACCTACATCTACAGCTTGTGTTCCCTCCTTATCACGAACCACATTCCCTTTCACTGGCTTAAGGCAAATTTTTCTACTTTACAAAAAAGGCGACCCTCATAATCCTATAAACTACAGACCAATAGCACTCCTTAACACACTGTACAAAATCATAGCTTCTTACGGTGCACACACCCTCACCTACTACGCCACAACGTACCACCTCACCAACAACACACAATACGGCGGACTCCCTAACCACAGAACCACAGACCACATATACACTATGATTGCCAACCTATCACTGCACCCCGACATGTATCACTTATACCTTGGCCTAAATAAAGCCTTTAACTCCGTTCCCCACCGAGCCTTAGGGCAAATACTCTCCAACTACAACATACCTCATCCAAAACCTGTACGCCTGCCCCCATGACTTCCCCATCGTCAACGGCTTCGCCCTCTTTGCAGCCAACTGCATACGAGGAATTAGACAAGGATGCCCCATGTCCCCCATACTCTTTAACCTTTTTGTCGACCCCATCATTAACCACATACACTCTCTCCTACCTAAACACGAATTCAACGACCTTTTCTCCTTCATCGACGACATCGCCCTCCAGACAACCTCCCATGCCACTCTACACAACGTACTTCACTTCCTCTTTATCCAAGGGCCCCGCTACGGCCTTTCCTTTAACACTACAAAGTCCGAACTCCACGCACTCAACAACGCCACCCACATCACCATTCCTATTAGTCCTACGCAACATTTCAGTACTTTTACCGACAATGGTAACCCCAGAGTCTTTTCCAAACACCTGGGCACCTACCTTTTCAACAAACAGCAAAGCGCCAGCATGCTCCAACTTCTACTCAACACTCTTCACACTTTTTTCGCAAACATATCCACCCTCCCTCTCACACACAACGAAATCATAAAACTATCCAACATACAACTGATACCTACCCTCACTTACCGATGAATCTACAACTCACTCCCGCAACATGACCTTGACAAACTGGACATCACAATTTGGAGCCATATCTCCAATTCAGGCAAACTATCCTTTCGCACCCCCAAAAAAAACAAAAACTCTCCCCTACACACACTAGGTCTAAACATCACAAAAATTTCTATCGTCACCCACATGCAAGCCATCAACCATATACTTCGCTACACACATAACGACGGACCTTCCCACACCAACGAAAGAGTAACATACAGCCTGCGGCACAAATCCACTAATCCCAACACCATACAACTCATGACCGCTCACTCTGCTGGTTTTTTGGGTTTCCACACTCACAACATACCCACAGTCAATCCATGTCTCCCTTTCTAAATCCCTACACACACAACAATCAAAGTCGCCTTTATTCTCTACCAGTCCAACAGCAACCAACCAACATATTCCACTACGAAAAACACCACCCACACCACAAAAACTACCCTATGGTTCCAAGGCACAGTTGACCACCCCCTGCCTCAGAAAACCACAGTTACTTTCCCTGACATGTCCACAATCCCCACCCCTAACCACCGGTTTCACTTCCTTACTCTCCCCACATCCCAAGATATTTCCAAATCTACGGAGCCCCTCCCACTACCCGACACGACCAACTTCCCTTTTTCTTTCACTGGCACCACAACCACTCAAAATTTCATTCAATTTACCCTGAAACACAATCTCTCTCCCACAAACCTTCAACACCTACATTTTTGAGGGTGCCACGATCTTCTAGACGCACACGACGCCTACCCCAACGCTACGGTCGCCTACACCGACGGGTCGGATGACCCCACAGTGGACACGCCATCAGGTGCCGCCATCACCTTCAACACTACACCACCAACAACCATCTGCAACACATCACCTATAAACAGATGTTACCCAGCAGAAACTTATGCCATCATCTTGTTTACCTACCTCCCACACATCAACACGTTCTCCCAACCAGTAATTTTTGCCATTGACAACCTGTCAGTTTGCCCTACACTCCACCAAATATAACAATTCAATGCTAAACCCTTCGCTTCAAACGCTAATTGCTTCGCTCTTTGGTACAACTATATTTGGGACTTTCTTCACAACACGCACCTTCACATAACTTTCACCTGGATCAAAGGACACGCTGACTTCGCTGGCAATGAGCATTCTGACACAATTTCTAAATGGGTCTCACTCAACCTCCCCCAACACCGAGAAAATCACAACCCTGACACTTCTAACTTCATATACCACAATCATACACCACTACCAGGACGCATTACACGCAAAACTGTCAAACACCTACTCCCAAACCATAAACACAACAACATACACTTACCTTCTAGCACCGACTTCTACGCTCACACATCGTGGTTTTCCAGATTACCTTTCAAATGGACAAACAGACTGTACTGTTGCACTGGTTTTCTTCCCCGTTACAAACTTAACACATATCAATGCCCCAAATGCCACACTCATCACCCCCTCGACCCCATAACTACGGTGACCGAATGCGGCACAGCGAAAGCTATTCGTGACCTCTTTTTTGAGGTCTGGCAACAACCCTTCAGGCAAACAGTCATCAACTGGTGGCAGCATGCAACAAAAGGAGAAAGACGAAACCACATCCGCACGCTCATTCCCAACTCACTCAGTAATGCACTAAAAGATATCCCACCCGACACTCCCTACTTCCAACACCTACAAAATCTAAAAACAGCCTTTAAATACAGCACAAAAAGACTCAAAACAGCACTACAAGAGACACAAACCTGGCTCAGACAAAACCCAATTAACGATCTGCACTTACTCCAACTAGATTCTGCAGAAAACCAATGGAACAACCAATACTCCATTTACAGCACTTCATCTCACACCGCCACCTTGTTGACCTACCGGAGACGGACAAACACAACAGTCGCCAATAAACACCCTCACAAACACAGACACATACACAACAACAACAAAAAAACCAAATCCCAACTACTTAATTTACCGTAACTACCCACATAGAACCACGTTACCCTAAAAAGCCATCGCGAAAAGAAACTAAGCTCCGCAAGCGACTGGGGGGTTTCTGCCCCGCTTTGGTCTCCGGGTGACGAGTTTCTCCCCCCCCCCTTTTTTTTTCCTTTATTTCTTTCTCGTTTTCCACTGTCCTCCTCATCTTCAGCACCTGCCATCTGCACCCACCCCCCCCCATAGTCCCTTGATACCATTTGACAGATCGACGAGATGGGACCACGTTCATGTGAACGAATTATCTCTGTTGTTCCTGATCTTTTTGCCCCTGCTCCTTTTCGTACATCATTCAGGACTTTGGGGATCGGAGTCCTTTTTAGCGTGGTGATCCATGATGATTTTTGACTGTGGATGCCAAGTATATCATCCTTGATTCTCAGAAATCTGATCTTTCCCCAGACGTCCACTGGAGGTCTACTGTGGACGTTCCCCAGATGTATGGAGATCAGTGATGTCTGAGGCTATCCTTTGAGTTTCTGATTTACATCTGATTTTTCCCGTGACGATTAGAGGTCACTGGAGTTGTGTGAATGGAGATCAGTGGTTTGCAATCCGTTCCATTCCAATGCGGTCACTGATGCCCAATCCCAGATTTGATTTTTAGAACTGGACTGGAGCCTAGTGGAGCGAAGTCAGTGGATTCCACTTAACTGGAGGTCTTTTATGGTACCCCAGGAAATCTTTGGCCGACTTCGGATTTCTAGATATATATATATATATATATATATATATATATATATATATACATATATACATACATAGTCCATTTCATTTTCGATTCGTCTCGCGCCATAATACCAACCACAGGGCCAATGGCGAAGCCACAGCCCACAGTAACCAGGCCTTTGGTGCATTCTGGGGCAGGGTCACACCCCCTGAGTTACTGTACATATGGGTGCTGTCCTTCGATGAACTTCGGCTCGCAATGAACGCTCACTTGCTCGTGGTTAGGCCGCTTTTGTGTTATGCTCGCCGCGGGGCAACCCCCATGCACCAAAAAAAAAGGTCAAGGTGGACCGCCATACGCTGAAAAGCCTCTTTTGCGAGCGCCTCAGAGCGCTCACCTATAAGCGCATCTAAGTTATTGCGCGATATATAGTCAGACAGTTCATTTTTTATACCGGGGATATGATGAACTGTCAGCCTGAAGTGGCTCAGGTAAGTCCACCACTGCTTTACTTTTGCTTTCTCTGGTGGTGGGCCCTTCTGAAAAGACTTCACAGGTTCCTGGTCACAGAGCCAGACAATAGGGTTAGATCCCAATATTTGGGATTGTGACGAAAGCACCAACATACCGGCCAGGACTTCCTGGTCATAGGTGCTGTAATTGGAACGCGCTTGGTTCCATTTCCAATTCTAGTGTCCCAGTGGCACCAGCCGCCACACATTGGTAGGATAGTCATGCTTCAAAGAACCAACACATTTCAGTCCGCTAGTACATTAATGTCAGTGGGTTAGTTCAGCTGGGTTAAGCTCCTGCCATTGGTAGATCGTTCCACCCCCCCCTACATCACTGGCATCAGTGATTAGGACTATCTCGCCCTTAGGGCAGGGTACTCCCAGGCAGTTGGAGGAGGCAATTTTCATCTTCAACTCCTGGAAACACTCCTCCTCTCTGGCGGTCCACCTCCGGGGAGTAGTTTTCTTGATTACGTCAGTGAGGGGGGCAGAGGAGTAGGTAAAATTGTGGTTGTGACACCTATAGAAGTTACAGGCGCCCACAAAGTCCTCAAATCAGGTAGGCCCTTCTTGGGGTCATCGAGAATCTGCATGTCCTCTAGGGACTGCATCTTAGACGCGGCTGGATTCCACCAGCCATACCCCACGTCGAAACTCAAGTGGTCCATCTCCTCTTTCAAAAACTGACATTTTTCGACTTTGATTCGGAGATGGTTTTCTTGACAAAGAATGAAAAATTTGCGGAGGAGAAGGACGTGGTCCTCTTGCGTATTAGTACCCAAACTCACGTCGTCGATGTGAGCCTCCATTTCTGCACCCCGAGAAATCAACTCCTGTACTAGAGGTCTGCGCCTCAGTATGTACAAAATTTTGTTCATTAGCTCCTGGAAGAGCGCTGGGGCATTAGCCACCCCAAAAGGCATGACCTTCCACTTAATTACACGACCCTTAGGGGTTATAAAAAGCCAGCAGCTCCTGAGCTGCGGCGGTAAGGTCTACCTGCCAGAAACCACTGCGTTTGTACATTTTGGTCTTGTACCTGCATTTGGCACTACGCTCCATAGTATTTTCCATGTTAGGAATACTCGCTGAGTGGTTCTGGCTTTTCTTGTTGACCTCACCATAGTCAACAACCAGTCGTAGGGCAGTCGACCCTGGTTTAGCAACCAGGAAACAGGGACTACAGTGATGGGGGTAGTCTGCTCTCTTATATTCCTCCACAAGGCCAGCATCGATACATTCCTGGATCTGGCGCTCGGTTTCTTCAACCTGTTTCTCTGGAGCAGGGTAGGGATGACACCTCTCCCGCGTCTTTTCAAATTCAGTTTTCAGTTTCAGGTCAATCTGGACCAGTTTTTTACAAGAGAGGGGGGGCGGTAAGGCGCCGAACATCTCCTCATAGGTTAGCAGCAGTTTCTTCAGTCGGGGGTCAAGGTTAAGACTCTCAATCTTCTGCAGGAGATCCTCCTCAGCATGGAGGTTGCTCTTTCCATGTTCTTTCTTTTTCTGCCGATCAGCAGTTTCGGCAGGTACAGAACCATCGTCCCACTCAGGGGAACATTGCTGCCCATAGTGCAAAGAATACACTAGGGGTATCTCAGGGTCAGGCAGCGTGTAGGAATCATCGTCCTCTTCAGACCAGATGGAGGATTGCCAGGACTGTCTGAGGTATTGCAGCCGCTCTTGGCTCTCAAAACCTTCGGCCTTCAGGTACAACAGCCGTCGGAGTTCCTGAGTGTCATGCTCAGACAGTGGCATGCTATTAGAAGCAGGCCGCGCTAGAGCATCAGGATTCCGGGCCACGGGTCACCTGAGTGCATACGCTGCATGTGTAGCACCGGTTTCTCAGCAGGGGAAGACGGTTCTGAGGTTGACTCTAGATCTACCTCCTCCAGCAACAGCTGGGCTAGGAAGGCACTGTGTTTTAGATCAACACAGCTGGGATCAACAGGAGGGATAGTGCTGGCAATCTCAGACAGTTGGTCGTCAGCATCCTCCTTAACAGCTGCAGGTTCCGGATACCCATCAGGAGATTCACACCCTGTAAGTGTTGCAGATAGGTGCTCAGGAGATCGGTTTTTGAGATCAGAAAGAGTCAGGCCACGATTTTTGGCCATGACCTCTTTCAGTAGCACCTGGTCTAGGTCACACAGGGGTACAGGATTGAGAGATCCATCCACGATGGATAAGAAACTGGCCCACTCAGGGGCCTGCAAAGCTGTGTCTGAGTCCTCAGGCACATAGATGGGACCGTTGGGGAGTTGCACTCTTCCCACGGTCATTAGATCTAGCATACGGCGCCAGTAAGTGTGTTCACCAGAGCAGCCCCAGTCAGGGGTGCACATGAAAACCCTTCCTCCCTCATAAGCGATTTTGGTTAGAACCTTCGCGAGCAGGGAGAAGGGAGGGTTAGCATACGCTAGGCCCATTGCTTTCCAGAAGAAACGGAAAGCGTTGTTCAAATGTTTCGAGCAGTACAACTGCATGATGTGCTGTTGTCGGCTCGGAAACAATTCCACCTGGATCTCATCCAGGTTTACCTGAAGGGACGCCAGTCCATTTTCAAGAACGTGACGGGCCAATTGGTAGTTTTTCAGTACGATAGTTAGTCTTGGATGCGTAGCATAGCCCAGACTCTTTTTGTCCTGACAGCTCCAAAGGTACGGAGAAGAGCCCTTGCCAAAGTCGCAGTGCAGATAATAGGGGCGCCGGAAAGACAGCATTTGTACCTGGGGGTTTGTTCGTAGGAAGTCGGTACAAATGAGGATGTCAAAGGCGTCGGTGTCCAACACTCTGCAGTGTTGGGTCACAGTTTCGTCGCCCAGGCATATAGTCACATCGACCCCCCCCAAGGAACGGATGGTACGCCCATCCCCTACTCTTATGGCCACGGTCTTAGTTTTCTTGAACGTTCTTAGCAGGCGCCGGGCCACTATAGAAAGTGTTGCACCGGTATCAAGCCCCGCTCGAAAAACTTGATCCCCGATTTTCACGAGGATCCAGAAAACCAAGTCCTCCTCTCCGGAGCCGCCCCCCTACTCCTCAGCAGGGAATTTGACTGCCTCCCCTGCAGCCATGAGGGACTTGGCCATCCAGGCCAGTCGCCTCTTCTTGGAGTTATTCCCCTCAGGGGAGGCGTTATCCCCCTGTGGGCGCTTCTTGGAGTCACCTTCGGCAGGAGGGGGAGTAGCAGCGGGCGCTGATGAGCGCCTCTGAGGGTTAGGGGGTCCACCTTTGCCACTCCCCTTGCCACCTCCTTTACCACCTTTATCCCCAATTCCGGGGGGTATCTGGTGGATATTTGGTTCTTCTGGCGTTCAGCCTCCTGCCGCTTGAGTTTATCCCTCTCGCGTTTCTTTATGTAAGATTCGTCCTCGTAGTGACGACATTTGCCACAATAGCCACAGGTGATGGTACACCTGAAATGATCCTGATGGGTCACAGCTTTCCCATCCTTGGAGTGCTGCTGTCGTTTCATCTGCAGCATACAACTACTGCGGTGGTCGCAGTCAGGGGCATGACAAGGTCCCCCCTTGTCATTGACAGGTTTACAGTAGAACAGAGGGGGGGTACCTGCATCAGGTTCAACCTCATTCATGGCACGTAGGTTACCCCTTCCTTTACCACCTCCCTGGTTGGCATTAGCGGGAGTTTTAGGCCCTTTCCCTTCGCCACGTTCGGGGGTAGGGGTACCCCCTCGACCCAAGTGCTTCTTGAGGAATTTCTCCATGTGGGAGTCATTCTCCCTCTCAAGAGCTAGCTCAATCAGCAGGTTCACCAGGTCGTCATACGAGTGGGTCCGGCTCTTCCTCTCAGAGGTAGCACGGCAGTCATCCCACGTACGTGTAGGGATCTTACTCATGAGCCACAGGTGGGGCTCAGTGGCTCCATAGGAGCCCACGTTCATCCGCGACAACAGATACTCCAGGTGGCACACGTATTCAGAGACTCGCGCAGCGGAAGGAAACTCAGGGAGCATAGGTAGCTCCTCTATCTGTGTGCGCACACTGAGTTCAGTCTCATAGACCGGGAATGTTTTCTCCAGTCTTTGGAGTACCTCAGCCCAAGTTGAACAGGTTTTCACAATCTGTTCCACCTGTTTTTGCAAAAAATTTGTTTTTGCATGAGCGTTTCAGCAGTGAGCATTTAGTGGCCGCATCCAAATGGGATGGGCCAGTCAGCAAAGGAAACTCAGCAAATTCTTTTGCCCATTCTGGCAGATTTTTCGGGTCGAACTCAGGCAACTCCAGCTGAATGTTCGTCTGTGCAATAGGTGTGCCACTGTTCCCGACCCCTGGGGTTAGGCCTGAAGGGGGGGAAAACACGCAGGCAAGGGGTGCCAGGGCTTATAATGGGTCCACAAATGTAGAAGATACTCTTATCTATTTTGTTTCCAAATTTATTGTAGATTATGCATTTTTATTATAATATGGGCTGCTGAATGGCCCGCGAAATTTGCGGACGGAAAATGCCAGATGGCAGCCGCGCATCGCGAATTTATGTGCGTAAGATTTAAATTTTTGATATGAAGAAAACTTAGGTAAAATCTACAGATTTTATAATTTTTCTAGGTTTTATAATATTCTGAGTGGTGTTTATACATTTTTTGGCATGTTTAGGACAGTTTGCTGTGTTTTGCACAGGCATGTTTGTAGATCACGTCTAGTGATCTAAAATGCTTTGGAGTATTTGGATCAGTGCGTGTGCTTCAGTGTCCATGGGAACAAGGGTCAAGGAATAGACCTCAGCCAAGACCAAGTTGGGTTGTATTACAATCTACAAACCCGCGTTGCAACGACCTGCCCAAGGACAGTGATGGCACTGACGTGCATGACGGCATAGCCGGACCGTTCACAGAGCCTCAACGGCGCTACACATTCCACCCTGTGTGCTGCATAGCGACCTGCTTCTTTTGCGCTGCACAGTTGGGCTAAATGTGGCTGCCGTCGTGGGTGCCGGCCGCTGCAGCCTTCAAGGACAGGGTTCACTCAGAGACGCGGCTGTTGGACAACACCATTTTGGATGATCAGGGTTGTGGTGCCTATGAGGAGTTGCTGCTTGAAGATGACTGGCGTGCAGCAGTGGACGTACGGGTGTATGAGGTCTGTCAGCTTCGCCGGGCAAGCTTGTGGGGTGATAATCCTCTTTCTGCCGTCTTCTGTGAGGCCCTGAGGCTGAATCAACCTGGTCGCAAGGCGAAGACTCTGCGTGACCTTCGAGAAGATTTACAGCGCCTGCTGCAAAGGTACGCGCTTGAAGACATTGATTCTTGGAGTCCTAGGTTGCAATGCCTTGTGCTGGAGGAGCCGTCCTTGTTGAACTGGGTGTACAACTCTCGAGCCCCTTTGGTTGCGCGTGATTTGTGGCGTGAAAGACAATACTGCTTGCGAGAAACGTCGTGTCGGGTTAGTGCAGTGCGTTTCAGTGAGGTGGATAAAGCGGTGTTACGCCCTGACTGGGCCTGGCTTAGCACGCAGGGCGTGCTCCATGGTGGGGCTGTTGTTGTTGTTGAGGCGGCTGAAGAAGCTGCTCGTCATGCGTTGGAGTTTGAGGAGCGTGGCGCAGTGATGAAGTTGTTGTCTGTGGAGAAACCTGTTCGGCGTTCGCGAAGGGGTACAAGATCAGCTGCTGCGGCTGCGGCGCGGCAGCAGCAGCGCAAGCAAGCTGGCGCAATGCGTGCCCTGGGTGACTGTGATCTCGATTGAGAAGGCTCTAGACAGTGCAGACGAGGTCTTGGTGGAGGCGGCCTTTGCTGCTCGCTGGAGGCGTGTTCCTGAAGTTTGCTGCGCACTAGATGGTCTTGGTGGATGCGGCCCTTCGCTCACGGGTCCTGACTGCGTTTAACTGGAGGACAGTTTGTGCTGGGTGTGTAAGCCTTCGTTAACAGCGAGTGGTTCCCTTTTGTTTTCGTGATTGACGTATATATGGTTGAATGTAGGCTAAATCTACTGTATATGAAATTTTGACTTAGCGCAGAGGTGTTTTTGCGTCTCAGCAGTGCTCTTAAAGGCAATGCCTATACGTATGCGTTGTGCAGTAGACCTTTGTTTTGGTTGGTCGATGTCTTTTTGTACAATTTTGCAGAGACCAGTCGAGAGATTCGTTCTGAAGTGGCGGAGGTCCCATAGATCAGGGTAAACGAGCTGGATGTGAAAAGTAACTTGGACAACAAACGCCGTAGGATAAGAAAAAAGGATGGGAAGTTGTTTATGGTAGTGTAAGGAGGTTCAGGTTTGTTTTTGTTTTGTCTGTGGGCTTGGATATGCCCCGTTTTGCTTTGCAAGCCCTTCGTTATGGGCTGTGGGCCTGTTGGCCTTGTTTGGGCCCTGTTTGGGCGCCTGTATTTATGCTTTTTCTGCCACGGCTTTGCAGGTGCCTCTTTTCCACTCACAGGTCTTTCAAGGTAATGTTTCTCCAGGTTTTTTCTGCTTTTTTTGCCGAAAGGGGCTGCACGAGGTGGGTTGGGGGATGAAGATGGGTTGAGGGGAGGCCAATTCGCCTTTGAGGTACCTCCCCTCTTCAGTGCAGCAGCCCCCTTGGGAGATTCAGAGCCAACAAACCTTTTCTTGAAAAACTTCTACAACCCCTGGGGATATTTTTTTTAAACTCTTTACCTGCTGCAGATTTTTGGGCGGTCCGAGGACATGTAGTGGGGGGCATGGCAAGCCTTCATTATACTTTTATAAGTGGGGTTGGGGTATGGGACGCCAACTACGCCCCATTCCCCCTCCAGGTCAGCAGGTACGCCAGTGCCTGAGACGTCAGGCCCAGTGGTAGGGCAGAGAGCAGGTGGGTCAGTGGGAACCTCTGCTCTGCTGGCAGAGTTGTACTTTACATTTTTTTATTTTCGGAAAGGGTTTGGCATTTGAATTTGCAGGGTGTTCCTCAATTCTGGTGTCTGGGTGTGAGCACCTTGCTTGGTGAGTGCGAGGTATGTGTAAGCGTGCATGGTATGGTGAAGAGATGTCGTTGCAAGGAGGTTGATACTGGATGACATGTTGAGGAGTAGTGAAGAATTTAAAAAAATTTGCTCTGACGTTTTCTTTTTTCTTTTTTGTTCGTTTGTTCAATGCTGTACAAGTACTGTGCACTGCACGTTGTGCACTGCACCTGCACTCTGTAAAGTACTGTGCACGGCACCAGGATGGTGCGAACCCAGTGGGCACAACCAAATCTGTTTGTACGATATTTGTGTGGGGATACTCTGTGCCTTGCGCCTGTGTGTCTCTGTCCTTTTGGGGTCTCCCCTAGGCAGGGTACTCTGGGCCAGGCTCCCTAGGCAGAAATTGCAGTTTCGAAACTCTGGCTGGGTTTTTGCACTGACTAGGGCTGTTGGAGCTGGTTTTTATATAATGAGAAATGACTGCAAGTTACAGGTAAGCTCAGAAAGAACATGCAGGATTTTTTTCATTATATACAGGTTTTGGTGGGAGTGTGTCACAACACCTCCCAGAAAGGGAATGGGGTTTTTATAGCCTTTTGCTGCAGGCTTTTCCCCAACCACTGAGCAGGGACTTTTTTTTTACATTAAAGCAAAAAGCCCCTGACACCTGGTGGGTCTTCATTTCAGGGCACTGGGGTGTGGCAGAAGTTTTTGTTTTGTACATAGTAGTTGTAGTAAATACCATGTCACAGGTAAAGTATGGGTTTATGCTGAAAACGCTCAGATAGGCTTTGGGTGTATCTTACCCATTTGCCCCCATTATTCATATTTTTCAGCAACAAACTCAGCTCTGGACCCTGAGTTTGAGCTTGGTGGGGGAGTGTAATGGGTCCACAAATGTAGAAGATACTTTTATTTATTTTGTTTCCAAATTTATTGTAGATTATGCATTTTTATTATAATATGGGCTGCTGAATGGCCCGCGAAATTCGCGGACGGAAAATGCCAGATGGCAGCCGCGCATCGCGATTATTGTGCGTAAGATTTAAATTTTTGATATGAAGAAAACTTAGGTAAAATCTACAGATTTTATAGTTTTTCTAGGTTTTACAATGTTCTGAGTGTTTTGTAAATTTTTCGGCATGTTTAGAACAGTTTGCTGTGTTTTGCACACGCATGTTTGTAGATCACGTCTAGTGATCTAAAATGCTTTGGATTATTTTGATCAGTGCCTGTGCTTCAGCGTCCATGGGAACAAGGGTCAAGGAATAGACCTCAGCCAAGACCAAGTTGGGTTGTATTACAGCTGACAGCCCTCTTTTCTCAGTCTCTGTCACAGCCACCTCCTGTAATTCAGCAATAGGGACTGTCCTAGCGCGAGGATGAAAAGGGCTGGGGCAAGTGACCTTGGGTAGCAACCTGGACACCCTGGATCTTTTGAGATCATCAGCCAACGTGCTGAAACCGGGTGAATGTGAGAGTAGTGTCAGCTGTGGTAAGGGTTTGGAGATACTGACGCGTTCCCGTGGGGGGCCTGGCCACAGGACGCTGCGGTGGACACGCGCAGGCAAGCAGGCAGGCAAAGCACTGCGCTCACAGGGGCATCATCACGCTCGTGTCATGTGACAAAGCGTTTCAGGATCCTTGCCACTCTGCAACGAGGGAACAAAAGTATGTACAGAAACACATCAGGATATCTACACATGGGGTTAAGACTGGACTGGGGTAAGGACATCACAGGACAATAAACACTCAGTCCCAACTCATGTCCCAATCCCAGGTTCGACCCTCTCAGTGGCTGGCAGGGGCGGGGGCTCAAACACAACCCATGCCCTACTCAGTCCGGACCCTGAAACCCTGCGAAGTGGGGAGCGTGTCCCGCCCAGCCACAGGCGAGTTCCTGAAAAACCAAGGGGCTCGAAGGCCAACCGACAGTTACTTCCTATGCTACCTTAACGGCAGGTCCCCACTCCTCTCTGAGCTAGAGATATGGCCCCGCCATTATCCCCTAGGAGTTGGTAGCTGAAAATGGGCTGTTTCAGCCCAAACTGATATTAGCTCGAAAAACTCCAAAATTGACCCCTCGTCCGGACCAGCCAGAGGTAGGGACGAGGCAACTTACCCTGTGCCCTTCGAGTACGAACTCCCTGGAGCCCTCACCCAACCTGCTTCCCTCTGAGGTCCCGGCATCAGGGCACCACTGGTTCATCAAGTGGGGTCGTGATGCCAAAGTCACTAAAATTGGCGTCATTCCCACGCGTGGCTCGCCCGGCCAGGGCAGGGCCAATGGCTCACAGGATAGGAGCAGGACTTAGGACCTATATCTGAGTGCACAACTCAAAATTAGGTCCGGGCTCCTTGTGGGCATAGAGATATGGGGCCGCCAATTGACCACACGGGCGGGTGAAATTGGGGTCCCAAAAGGGGGTCATTTTGGCTGCTCAAAATGAGCCAAAATCGGGGGTATCCCCAATGGTACATCTCCACACCAGCTTGGAGATCAAATGCGCCATTCCATATGTGATCCACCAGGAGTCCAACAGAGACTCCCATGCTCTTGGCTCTCAAAGATCTCCATGCCACTCGGCGTGGTGACAATCCAAATTGGGTCCACAAATGCCAAAATGACAAAATCGTCCACACTCACCTTGAGCTAGCACCTTGACGAAGGTTGCTCCGCTTCGCCCACGTGGTGTGCAAACCATGGTGACCAATATACATAACGCCCATGTCATATATGGTCCATTGGTCCATGCGTCCGGCGTGCACAAAGGGGCTGAACATGGTGCACGGCAGGCAGATAATGTGGAAAATTGCTCAAAATGGCCGAAAATGCACACACTCATGGTTGGGGCAAATGAGGCACATGCCCGACTTGGACCGGAGTGCGCCATAGGATTGGTATCAAGTCATATGCATCCAACATATCTTTTGGGCGTGCCCAAAACCCCTCCGTTTTTGGGAATGGCAGGGTCGCCAAGTGAGCCCATGATTTGGGATCGTCCCAAATCGCCAACATGGCGGCCACGGTATGCCAAGCCCAAGAGGAGTTGTTCGCCGGGTCCAAGATATGTTGGGCACCGAAGTAGGTACCCCCATAACATACTTGGGTCATGATGTCAATTGGGCGCAACGTTGAGATACACGGTCGCCACTTGACATCATGACGGGCAAAAAACAGCAAAATTGGCGAAAAAACACGCAAATGTGCCTTGAAAACTACACAAATATATTATACTATCTTCGGCTTGGATTGAGTAGTCGACCAATCCTTCTAAACACAATGACTCAACACCGATGACCTTCGATTCCACATATGTGCTCCACTTGGGGCGCTTTGGAAGGCCGCGCGCGCTGCCTCCCAAGTTGGCACATGCAAAAATGGAATATTGCAAAGAACACACCTTGCTCGCAACGCATCGCTTCGGGGGCGCTCCACAAGCGTCCCTTCACAAAGGTTAGGCTTGCGAGTGTTGGTTGGGAGTACAACGAAAGGCTTCGTGCGATATGGGGTCCATTGGCGGGTTAGTCTTCGAATGGTGCACCCGCCAAATGGGCACGTGATATGTCACCAAATATGGCATACAACCCTACCCTCGCCTTCTACACCCAACCTAGTGGCCTAGAATCAAAGTATGCCTATATTCTAGAGTAACGTTGGTCCCTTAACACGCATGCAAGTGCTTTGGTCGAAAATCGACCTCCTTTCGTAAAGCCGAATTTGAGCATGCACGCAAAATATGTTGCCAATATATATATGGAGATCATATATGCACTATCCGGGGAAGACAAGTGATATGCCCCGGATGTAGAGGCAAGCAAAGAGGGAGAAAACGCCAACTCAACATACTTCTACACGTACTTTGACGCCAAGTACGTGAAAAAGCGCACTTCTTGGAGAACACTCAAAATAAATAACCCTTTGGGCCTATGGAGTTGGGATCCTTTGGCCTCATCCTATGACTAGGGGGGGCAAAACCTCATACACAGTGCCTATGAGGCACGTTGATTCGTCCTTGGGCGCTTGAACGCTCGTAACCCTTGTTATTTCACTTGGGGGTTCAAAGCGCCTTCGGCCGCCCAGATTTTCTGGGAAAAATGTGGGACGCAATGCGTTCTATCAAGGAAAAAATTGCGGATCACTCGAAGACTGTTTCAGTCTTAACTTCAAGAAAGATCGTTCTACAGAATCATCTAATGCAGTGCACGGAACGGGCGACGTCTGGCGGCAATTTCACGACAATTAGAAATCGCGGTAGAAATCGGGTATTTCACCGATTTCTAACCGCAAATCGACCAAGACAGTAAAATTATGGTAATTCCACATCGATTTAATGGTTAGAAATTGGATTCAAGATTCCGCGGGTTAGAGAACAGGGATATCCCGCTGACAGCCGGTGTCAACGGCTGCCGCACGGGTGTGACGGCTCACAGGCCTCCGCGCCATGGGCCATAACGGGTGTGACGGCTCACAGGCCTCCGGGCCATGGGCCATAGGTTCTGGGTACCGCTTCACCCCCCTCCTTAGAGCAAACCCTGGGGGGGGCTCGATAACACCCAAGCATGGCAGCGGGTACCCAGGACCATCCCCTGAAGTGGGGGGTATCACATCCTCACTTCAGGCCGATTTGCGGGTTAGGCTGCCCGGTACAATCCCACAGTAAGACAGGTTCGGTGCTGTAGCTGTTAGTAACTGCAAGTATGGTATCAAGTATCAAGTCCCGGGTCCTGGCGGCGATTGTCCGGCATCCAAAGGACCCGTTAACCCATACCAGGCGCACCGGGTGCCGGCTGCGACGGTCACTACCACAGTGGCAGTGGCATACACCGCCAACATAGGCGCGACACAGCAACCGAGGTGGTCCCACAGGTCGAAAGTGACCACAAAGATCCATCAGGCTACCCCAGGCTTCCCAAGGCCGCAGTCTGGGGGAGAGTCCCCACGGGTCCTTCCTTGGGCGCACCATGTCTGTATCCACGACGCGAGTCCAGAGTGGTAGAGTCGAACGAGCTCCTCCATAAGGGATCAGGCATCAAGGCCGTCTTTTCCCTCGCCCCATTACCACGAAGGCCATGCATGGGGGAGTCCCCATGCAGTCTGGGCGGAGGTGTCGACTCCTCAAACCACCAGTTTCCCAGGCAGACTGACCGAGGTCAGGACACCGGAGGTCGCCACCCGACTGCAAGTGCGTCTGCGAGTTGGTAGGCTCACACTGGGACTGACAGTGGCGGACCGCTGGGAGTGTAGTCAGGCAACTGGGCTTCCCGCCTGGCGCCATCAGGATCTCAGCACATCACAGCCACTAGGGCACACGGTATCACGGGCACTCAAACAGAAGAATCTGTACTTAGGTACTGGTCCAGACTGGACCTCATGTAAGAGCATGTACACGGCGACTCAGGGCGCCTTCGTATTCCGATTCGCATCCGTTCGGGGGGAAAAGCAGTCCATATCTCGGTGATGGACTGACAACACTTAACATACAGATGCACATATCCTGGGGAACAGAAAAGTAAGCAATGAGCGGGGTAACAGGCGTGTAAACACACTCTGGACAGAGCGCCAAACCACGCCCCGGTTAGGATAAGGCATATGCAGGAGGGTGGACAGGAAAACGCCTGAGTTCAGGCCATATATAGTCTGCAGACACACGTAGACTGGTCTGGATCCCGCAAGTGCCATGGGACCAGACCACACACCCAAAAATCGCAATGCCGATGACAGCGGCATCCGTTGCGCAAACGTCGTATGGGCTTCAAGGCCCTAAGAGCTCAGGAAATGTCAAGGTCAGTCGCCCTGCCTGGTTTCCCAAGGATTCAGCAGGTGGGGAGTGACAAATAGGAGTTGAAGAGAGGGGCCATCCTCCCCTGGATTCAGCAGGGGGGGGTACATGGCCACTCTGATGGCAGGTCACCGGAAGATGGAAGAGAGCAAGCAAGTGACGGACGATCCGTCGACCAAACAAGCGCTCAAAATGCATCGGGGGAGAGCTCAGGGCGGTGATCAGGCGCCCCTGGCTGCAATCGCCCGGGTGAGTGCTGCCAAGTCCGAGACGTGGATCTTGGTCTTGTGCTTGCGGATGTAGTCCATGAAGGGGGTGTTAATCCGCGGCACGAACGAGGAGACGGGTTCCCAGGTGTCGTGGGACGGCCCATAGCCTCGCCAACGAACATTGAATCCCAGGCCTCCGGGTGCCGAGGCGTTCGGACGCTGGGCCAGGATCTTCTCAACGGTATAGTCGTCCTGCCCAGCGTAGTCGTCGTCTGAATCAGCCTCATGTGCGGCATAGTCCAGGGACACATGTTGGCCACGGAGGTCGGGTTCCCGCACACGGAGTTGGCTCTCGTGGCGTTCCCGGAACTGTCCGTGACCCACCTTGATGCGGTAGGTGTCCTCACCAATCCAGCGGACCACCTCTCCGGGTGTGAACCCGGTTTTGGTGCGGTGGGTGCCCATAGGGCGGGGTCTGATCACCCACACCGGGTCTCCCACCCTGAACTTTTGCGCTGTCGAGCTCGGGGCGGACTTCTGACGCTCAGCATGCTCCTTCTCTAGGTGCTGGCGGATGTCCCGCGCCGTTGCCTCTTGCCGCGCAAAGAATTCCTTGGCGTCCATGGCCATACCATCACCAGACAAGGGAAGTCCCCGACCAAGGGGGTCCCTGCCGAACAGAATCTGGTGAGGGGACAAACCACCCGGAGTGGGGGTGTCATGATGGGCCTTCAGAGCGGGCCACATCTCCTCAAACCAGTTCCGACGTGGATTGGTGATGTGGATCTTGCGCAGCTTCTCGAACAGCTGCCGTCCAGCCACTTCAGCCCGGCCATTGGACCGGCTGAGATAGGCGACGCTCTTGGCATGACGAATTCCCATGAAGGAACACATGGCCTTGAACCAGCCACCAGTAAACTGAGGCCCTCGGTCACTGCAAATGGTGCGGGGGATGTCAAAGACGGTCAGCCAATGACGAATCATCATGACTGCCACTTCCTTGGCAAGCAACCCCTTTTTGCGTGCCGGAGCACTCGGGACTCTGGGACCAGCAGCTTACCATTCCGGTAGAACTTGCCATCTTCCTCAGTCAGCCCCTTTGGCCACTTCTGCCCGTCATCAGGGTCGCTCACAGCCCTATATTCGGCCCGAAAGGCCTCAGACTTAGCGTAGTCGTCGGTCCAGTCGTCCTGGAGGCAAGATTCAGGGAAGAGGGGCTTGTCGGACTCAGCTCCATCAGGGGCGAGTACTCTGACGGCTCTGCCCATCCTCGTTCCGAGGGGGGCATCCGCAGCCACGACGACGAAGCATTTAACACCCTCCTCCTCCATCAGGCGCTCCATTTCCATGATCCTCTTGGCTTCAGCGGTCTCAGCCTCATCGCCAGGGGCAGACACGTCTGTCATGCCCTTGCTGGCAGGATAGGCCCACCTACTGAGACAGTCCGCCACGGTGTTGTCCTTACCAGGAACATACACAACCGTGAGGTCGAACTTGGCCAAGGTCTCGTGCCATCGTGCCCGTCGGGAGGCGGGACCAGAGGGGGTATCCACGTGCTCTTTGTGCCAAGACTGCAGACTCTGATGGTCGGTGCAGACGGTGACGGGAAGGAGGGCTATGTACCCAGTCCATTTCCTGAGAGCCATGACGATGGCATACGCCTCCTTTTCTCGGGGCGTCCACGTCCGTCTCTGGCCTTCCGCCAGGACTCGGCTACAGGAGGCCACTGGCACGTGCCTCCCATCGTCAAGCACTTGTTCCAGCACAGCGCCAACGGCGTAGTCGGAAGCGTCGGTGCGCAGGACGAACCCTCGGTCAGGATCCACGAGGTGCAGACCCACTGCGGATAGCAGCGCCTGCTTCATCCCCTCAAAGGCACGATCGGACTCAGCATTCCAGACCAGAGTCTTCTTGGACCCCTTCTTGGTCTCCTCTCGGTTGCCCTTGAGCATGGTTGTCGTGGGGGCTGCAAACTCGGCATACATCTTGATATACCCCGAGTAGTAGTTGCAGAACCCCAAGTACGCCCGTAGCTCAGAGACCGTTTTGGGCTTTTCCCAGTGCTCGATCGCAGCCACCTTGCCAGGTATGGGCTTCCGCTGCCCGTTCCAAACTACGTGGCCAGCGAAGACCACCTCGCTTACCGCAATGGTGGCCTTGTCACTGCTGCCAGTGAGTTTGTGCCGAACCAGAAGGTCCAGCACTCGAGTGAGGTCCCTCTCATGTGCCTCCAGGAGCTCCTCGTAGCTCATACTGGAATCCCCGGACGCGATGATCACGTCGTCCACGAAGAAGTCAGCACAGTCACGCACCGGCTCAAGCAGGTTCTCCAGCATCCGCTGAAAACCCGCATTGCCGTTGGTAACGCCCATGGGCATCACCTTCCACTGAAGAGGTCCAAGTGAGGTGCTCATGGCTGTGCAGGCACGGGACTCCTCGGCGAGAGGCATCTGATGATAAACATGTTTCAGGTCAATCACCGTGCAGATCCTCCGCCGGTGTTGTTTTTGCAGCATGTCCTCAATGAGGGGCAGCGTATAGCTGTCATGCTGCGTTTTGGCGTTTAGGCCGCGGTAGTCGACCACGAGCCGCCACTCACCGGCCACCTTCCTTGGGGACGATGAAGCACGGAGAGGCCCACTCGGAGTGGCACGGCTCAAGCCAGTCTCTCTCGATGAAGTCACGGAGGATCTTCTCCATGGCCTCTTTCCTCTCGGGCCTCGTGGCGAACTCCCGGTGTCGATACACACCGGGGTCCTTCTTCAGTCGTATCTTGGCCTCGCCATACGGTCCACGCACCGGTGGGGGAAACACAGGTTTTCCGCTGAACAAGGTCTCACCATACTTCTGCTTCAGCCTGGCCCTCAATGCCTGGATCTTGAGGCAATCATTGGACTCCGCCTTGGCTTTTCCGGGCACCTGGACCACTGAGCTTACTTGAGGGGTAGCGACCCCGCTCGGTTTCGGCTCAGGTGGTCTTCCCAGGTCGCCCAAAGGGCCACCTCTGGTCTTGCCTCGGAACAGGTCGCCGTAGGTGGGTGGGTATCCGCCGATTGGCTCGTCCTGGCTAGACATGTGGTCCAGCACCCTCTTTACGAAAGTATTCCCATCATAGGAACCGGAGACGATGGAGTCCACTTCCCACCAGGCTTTGTCCTGGCCCTTGCCCTCACGCTGGCCTCCCCCGTCGTGAAAGGGCTGATCCATACACCCCCGAACCAGATCGAACTCCTCTTCAGTGAGGGGGTCCTCCGATTCTCTGATGTCAACAGGGGAAACCGCAAAGCATTGACTCCATGGCTCCGCTGTGATGCGGTTGACACACACGAAGTCCGTGGTGTCGGCCTGCTCAAGGCCCCCATCCACATAGTGGAATTCCGTTGGCCATCTCTGGGGTGGCATGGGCTGTCCCTTAGCATCCCGATAGACACTCTCTCCAGCCTGTAGGACGACCTTGTTTAAGGTCAGGTTGGTCAATGAGACCACCCAATCTCGGGTGCTTTCCTCCTCGGTGCATCCCATACGAACAACCAGCACTGCCTTGGAGCGGTCCTTGCGAATCTTCGCTACCGCCCTTGGAATGTCCCATCAGGGGCAATGGATCCACATCAAACCCTGATGCGGACCCCAGTGCTTCTTCCACGCGGAGTCCTGGGCGCTCCAGTACTTCTCACAAACCCGAAGATGGGCGGAGGTTCCTGAGGAGAACACATCCTGGGCGAGATCCGAAGCTCCCAGGTCCGCGACCACTCGGCTCGCCACTTCCGGCATTACGCGTACTCCTGGTTTGCTGGCCCAGTTGGCTCAGTGCCTAGCGCGGCTACTTCGAGCTGATTGCGTTCCGGGTGGATCCATTGGCATTCCACATGGTGCTCAGGTGACGAAAGCCACGAGAGCTGGTCGTCCTGGTACAGGGTCATTGAGGCCTGGGCCGGGAGAACGCCGGAGTCCGTCTCCATCATGAAGTCGTACCCAACGATCATGTCCCAGTCCATCTCGGCCTCCTAGAAGCGACCTTGCAGGAGGACTTCCTTGCCGAGGTCCGGGCGGCTCAGCTCACCGTGGTTCACGAACTGCAGCCCAATGGCCGCTTCCTTCGTGCCTCCCACCATGTATTGGCCGTTCGCCACCTTCAGCCTGACAGGTTTCCGACTGTCGGTCAAACACTCTGGTGGAAGTAGGCCAGCCTTGACCAAGCTGACCTGAGCTCCCGTGTCGACCAACACGTCGAACACCTTCTCCACTTCCCAGCATAAGGCACGGACCTTAAGGTGCAACTGCCGCTCACGCCCAACTCGGCGCACGGCGTGCAAGCTCAGGATCTCCGGCCGTTCCAGAAGGTCAACAAGCGACTGGTGCAGGTCGTGGACAATTGGCTCAGGCTGCCCATCTGAAGCATCCAGCTGCGGTCCGGGTGATCCTCCGATACTCTCGGATAGATCTTGAAGCACATCGAATACATTCTTGGTCGCGAAGGATGGACGGGTGCAAGGGTTCGTGCCTTCACTTGCCCTCAGCCCGCCACCGCGACTGTCAGGTGCAGGACCGGGCCTTCCGCCCGCGGCAATCCCTTTGTGCTTTTTGTCTCCCAACTGGGCTGGTGTGGCGCTTCCCACGACACCATCCCGCGACCGCCCTAGCTGGGGCCCTTGGCTGCAGGGGCTCCGCTAAGGGGCGTCGGTTGTGGTGGTAGTAGGGGTACTCTCCTCCGCATCAACCTCGTTGATACCCTTCTTCTTTTCCCCCTTTCTTACCCTTCTTGTCCTTGTCCTTGTTCTTGTCGTTCTCTTTGTTCTCCTCGCTCTTGTTGTCCGACCTGGGGACCCAGTTCCTCTTGATCTCCTGGCTCTCCTTGGCCAACCCGGTCCCCACCGACATCAGCTTGGAGAGCTCGTCCTTGTCGGCCTCCACCGTGGCCTCCCGGATACCCGTGGGTGCACGCTTCTTCGACCCCTGCACCTTCTTGTAGGCCTCCGTGTCGGCCTTGTGGGTGGGGCATGTTCGGTGGTCTTGGTTGAACCCTTTGTTCCTTCCATAACACACGAAACAGCCCTGAGGGTGAGCTCGTATGAACTCCCCAAAGGACAGCGCCGGGTTGCCAATGCGGCTGGGGTCCTTCTTCTCCTTCTTCTTCCAACCCTGCTGCAGGGGCTTCCAGCTTCCCCGGTTGCTCCCCGCGTTCAGGTTGCTGGCCACGAAGGCAGAAACGGCCATCTTGGCGGGCTCATCGTCGTCGTCATCGTCGTCGAGAGCCTCATCGCCATCGGCTCCCGCTGGGTCCATGGCAGCTTCCCCGCCAGGCCCCTCGCCAACGTAGTTGACGTCACGGTCGCCGGGCCTCAACCCGCGGGTGTTGTGGAGGTTCCGGTACTCCTTGAGTACTTCGTCTCCAACCCACTCCAGGATCTCGTCGCAACTCATTCGCGCCGGGATGGGCTGCAGACGGATGGTCTGGCGGCTCACGTCACACTCATCAAGGCGCCACATCGCGGTCTTCTCGCGATTGCCCGTGACGTCGATGAGGAGGGCGTTCCGCTAGGAGTGCCGTTTGACATCCCGGGCCACGTTCTTCTTTGTCCAAGCCACCACGTTCGTATGATACTCCTTGGGCAGCATCATCTTGACTGTGTGGTTGGACTTGGCCCTCTTGGCTTCCTCCTTGGTGACTCTCTTGATCCATGCTTCAAGCAGCATGGAGAGCAGGCGAGCCTGCTCGTCACCCTCATTCCAGTCCTCCAGGTTGCGGCGGAAGAGGGTGTATTGCCCCCGGAAGTGACGCCAATCCCGTAGGCGGATCTCCCGACGATCATGCTGAAGCTTGATGGACTTCCACCGCTTGGCAGCCACCTGCGGAGCGTCCACCCGCTCCTCCTCGTTGAGCCACTTCTTGGCTTCCTTGAGGGTCTTGATTTTACCCTCCTTGGTCGCCACGAAGTATAGCTCTTGGAGCACTTCCAGCAGGCGGTACCTGAACCGTTTGAGGACATATCTCTCCGCATCTGCGGGATCCATGTCTTCAGTGACGGTCACCCCCCAATTGTCCAGCTTCTCCAAGAAGCGGTCGAGGTTGAGGGGGTTGCCATCGTACATGGGGGGCTTGATGTCCTTCAGGTCTTCCCACACGGCGGCATCCGCGGCCTTAGAGACCATGAACGCCGGCCGCGAGGTCGACCGAGGTTCCCATCGGCGTCCCCCGAGGACTCCCACGGCCGCCACTTCCATCTCCTCCACGGAATCCATGTGGTTACGCCGTGGTTCTTCCATGTACGCTGAACCTAGATGTTCACGCCGTACTCCTTCCATATATGCCTCCTCATCACGGCGCCGGCCGCTGCGTTCAGCGGCCTCCCCGCGTACACCACGCGGAACTCCTCCAGGTCTTCCTCACCTCTGCCGACATCCCACTCCACGTCTCCTCCGGGGACCTCATCCCTGAGTCCACCATAACGTCCGCCAACCATTGCAATTGGCTCCGGGGCTGGGGCGGGGCGTCTGGGGCGTACCGGTGTCCGCGGTGGAGCACGGCAGTTGTGGTACTCCGCCCTGAGGCACTCATCACGCCACTCCTCACTGCCACTGCCGGGCGGCACGCGCTCGTTGCGGCGGCCCGCGCTGTGCTGAGAGGGGGCGCTGAGAGAGGGGGCACTGGCGCTGGGGCGACTCCTGGGGGCTCCGCCGGGGGCGTGGGCTCTGCCTGGACCTGGACCAGGTCCCCAGCCGTCGTCCGACGAGCCAGACTCCAGGGGTGGGTGGTCGCTGTCGACGCTCCCACGGCCTTCCACCTCGTCCAACCGCTGCTGCAGGCCGTTGATGACCTTGTTCAGCAGCCTGGTCTCGCCCCTGGCGATGTCCAGCTCCCTCTGGGCGGCGGTGGCGACCTTGGCGATCTTGACCATCTCCCTCTTGGCAATGTCCAGCTCCTTCTGTGCGCCCGCGGCGACCCTGGCGATGCGGGTCATCTCGCCCTTGCCCGTGTCTACCTCGCGCTCGAGGGACTGGACCCTTCTGCGGAGGTGGACAATCCACCGCCGTGTAGTCGAAGTCCATGTCATCATCCTCGTCCATGTCGCCCAACCTGGGCGTCTCGGTCCCGCACGCGGAAGACTCCGAGCTCCGGTAGGGAGGGGGGAGATCCTCACTCTCACCCTCCGGCTCCATGGGGACGTCTCCGCCTCCTCCGCCAGCCACTCCTCGGCGATGTCGGCGGCCTCGTTCATCCCCGTCGCTGGGGGTGAAGAAGGGGTCGGAGTCGTGGGGGTGTCCGCCCGCTGGCCTCCGTGACCTCTCGGGGGTCTTCCCCTTACCCTTCCTCCGTCGGTAGGCGGTGGGGCCACTGTCCCCACTGCTGCCCGTGTCGACCTCCTCCGCATCCAGCGTCATCTTGGAGGAGGCGTCCCCTTCGAAAAGCTTTCGAAGCGTCTCGACTCGGGATCCTCCCGGGGGAGTCCCACGCTGGAGCTTGGCCTCCGCCTCCTCCAAA
Source organism: Eutreptiella sp. 'Long Island Sound 2002' (assembly GCA_964036045.1). NCBI lineage: Eukaryota > Euglenozoa > Euglenophyceae > Eutreptiales > Eutreptiaceae > Eutreptiella > Eutreptiella sp. 'Long Island Sound 2002'. Next base: position 30,340,996 of record OZ038382.1, read on the forward strand.
GCGGCGGCCGTGGCGGCGGCAGCTCGCCCTTCAGCCTCCTCCCGGGCACGGGCAGCCTCGGACTCCCGAGCCCGCTGCAGCCGAGCCTTCTCCGCCTCCAAGGCTGCAAGCTCCGCCTCCGTCTTGGCCCTCTCCTCAGCGACCTTCCGTCGCGCGGTCTCAATGGAGTCCTTCCTGGCGGCGTCCGCCTGGGCCTTGGCCGTTGCTTCGGCGTGGGCCCTTTCCTCCGCCTCCTTCTTTGCCCTCTCTTGGGCAAGCGCATCTTCCAGCGCCTTCACCTCGGCCTCCTTGTGGGCAATGGCCTCCTGGGCCAGGTGGGCCGCCTTGGCGGTTGCCGCCACCTCACCCCTGACCCGGGCAGTCGCTGCCTCTTGGGGGGCTGCAGCCGTGAGACCGGCCGCGATGGCCTCTGCCTAAATCTGTGGCCTCCTCCTGGGCGATGCTGACGGCGCCCTCCACGTCAGCGTTCTGCTGCATGGCCCGTTGCCGGGCAACCAGAAGGTTGCAGGGCACCCCACAGGCGCGCTCACAGGCGCCCGCCACGTCCCTTTGGTCGGGAGCGACGCTGCTGCTGGAGCTTGCCTGGTCGGCTGGCCTCCTCCCGCGGTGGGCCGACTCCACGTCGCTGCTGCGGCCTGACTTCCTCAGGTGCAGCTGACGGGGCTTGACCTTGGCCTGCTTGGCGACTTCGAGGAAGTCGTTAAGGGTGGTGTGGCCGGGGTGGTGGCCGCCACTGGCCCGTTCGGGGCTGGAGGCTGGTGTTCCGCCCTTGGCGCCTTGGGCGGCTTCGGCGGCCAGGGATTCCTGGTACTCCCGCCACTTCCTGTCCCGCCTCCTGTCCCCGGCAGACCGCTTCTCCTTACCAGGAGACGCGCTGCTGCTGCTGCCCTGCAGCGTGCGCTCAGTCCCCGGCTCCGGGAACTTCCTTTCGATCATGTCCCACATGGAGACGTTGATCGTGGCGCCCGACTGGTACTCGTTGGGCTTCTCGTCCTCCTCAATCCTGTAGGGGCGCAGCCCTTCGCCGGGCCTGTCTGGGCGGGTCCAGATCCTCCAGCGCTTCTGGCGGAAGCGGAAGGCGTATCCTTCCACCCGCAGCCAGTCTTCCACTGACTGCAGGCGGTCGGGGCCCATGTCCTCGCGGAGCTCGAAGCTCCCGGGCATGCCGCCTTCGCACTGGGGATGGCTGTGGCGGTAGTGCTGGTCCCACACCAACCCACGCAGTAGGCGCACCTCATGGGGGTCGGGCTGCGGCCACATCTTGCCCGCTTCTTGCCAGTTTACCATGGCAGCGGGGGGCGTACTTGGTCTTGAGGTCCTTGCTGGTGGTTGTTGAAGCGGTTGCTCTGGTGTGGTTGTGGAGGTGGATGACGCGGCTGGGAGTGCAGCCGGTACTGGTCGGCCAATGCGACTCGCTGATGTGGGAGTCCTGGTCTGTCCACCTCCTTCACGGTCGCGGCGCCTCCGTGGTCGCTCAGGGCGATGCTCTGGGCGGCGCTGCGGGCTCCGTAATGGTCTTGGAGTCCTCAAGGTCGGGGTGCTGCTCGTACCCCTCGAAGGCCCCGAGTGGCACGCGGGGGCTGAGTAACGCCGCGGCGGTGAAACGCTTTTGACGCGTTCCCGTGGGGGGCCTGGCAACGGGACGCTGCGGTGGACACGCGCAGGCAAGCAGGCAGGCAAAGCACTGCGCTCACAGGGGCATCATCACGCTCGTGTCATGTGACAAAGCGTTTCAGGATCATTGCCACTCTGCAACGAGGGAACAAAAGTATGTACAGCAACACATCAGGATATGTACACATGGGGTTAAGACTGGACTGGGGTAAGGGCATCACAGGACAATAGACACTCGGTCCCAGGTTCGACCCTCTCAGTGGCTGGCAGGGGCGGGGGCTCAAACACAACCCATGCCCTACGCAGTCCGGACCCTGAAACCCTGCCAATCGGGGAGGGTGTCCCGCCCACCCACAGGCGAGTTCCTGAAAAACCAAGGGGCTCGGAGGCCAACCGACAGTAACTGCCTATGCTCCCTTAACGGCAGGTCCCAACTCCCCTCTGAGCCAGAGGTATGCCCCCGCCATTATCCCCTAGGAGTTGGTAGCTGAAAATGGGCTGTTTCAGCCCAAACTGATATTAGCTCGAAAATCTGCAAAATTGACCCCTCGTCCGGACCAGCCAGAGGTAGGGACGAGGCAAGTGACCCTATGCCCTTCGAGTACCAACTACCTGGAGCCCTCACCCAGCCTGGTTCCCTCTGAGGTCCGGGCATCAGGGCACCACGGGTTCATCAAGTGGGGTCATGATGCCAAAATCACCAAAATTGGCGTCATTCCCACGCATGGCTCACAGGATGGGAGCAGGGCCTTTTTTTTTCGTAGACACATTTTGAGTCCGGTGAAGACTGTTCGATCAAATTTACACTGCAAAACTACTTTACAGCAGAAACCAGTAGGCAGAGTCACCCGATGGATGCCCCTTACGCCATTGGGTCAGTGCAAATTCGGGTGCTCGGCGCCTCAAGATCCTGTAGGGCGTCCGCCGGCACATGAGGGGGTGATATACGCGACATATCATGAGAGTTGGATGTGCATTCGAAACTGTAGGCAACACCTGGCTGACAGAGGGTACTTTCGGCGGTGGTCAGGGTGGATTAGCTAGCTACATCGTAGGGAATTACTGGAGGCATGAGGAGAGACATACAACAGGTTCAGGCCGCTAGTTCGGGGGGAAGAATCTGTCGATCCGAGGCTGTTTGGGATCAGGAGGGTGTGTAGCCGGGGGGGGGGGGGGCGGGTTCACTGCGCTTGCGCCCTTTGTGCTTCGCCTGGCCTCCGTCACGTCGGGGTGGCGCAGGGGGGGGAGGGGGGGGGGGACGGGGGCCAATAGGCTGCAGGTAGGCGTCCAGAGCGCGTTGCGCTGCGCTGGGCTTTGCTGGCTTGGGCGGTGCCGGAGGGGGGGGGCGTTTTTTCCGCTGTGGTTGATCCGAGGCTTTGCGTTTCGGGGGTGTCAACACCGCCGCAGGCAGGGCCGAGGGGGGAACGTATTTTGGCGGGTCCCGGGGGGCATGGCCTCTGGAGGTACTGAATTCACCCAGGGAATCAAAATAATTGTTTCTGGATACTGGTGGGCCAATGGCCCCGGGTGGGTTGTCCTGCAGAAATTTCTTGGCGTCCTGGATGAGCTGCGTAAGCGCCCTGTTGCGTTTAACCAGGGCGCTGTCAATATCCTTAGCATGCATAGCGGGGTCCTTGCCTGACGGGTGCGTTGCAAGCGTTGTGTGGAGCGTTTTTGGGACGAGTGTTCTGGTAGCGAGTCGTCGGTCCCCACGGTCGCTGGCTATCCACCATTCGAGTGCTAATTTGTCAAAAGGGGGGGGTCAGGCGCTGGAGAGACACTGTTGGAACCATTGCATCGTGGGACAGAGGGCACAGAATGAGATGGGATCCATCGGGTGTACTCCTTGACATTTAGGGCATGTTCGGTCACTGGTGTCGCAGTGAGGTCTGTAGTCCTGACAACCATACGTGCCTGACACCCACTTGAATGCGATTGCCGAGAAAAAGCTGCTCTGTTGGAGAAAGCTTGCGCTGGTGCTGAAGTGCAGGCGCGTGTGTGGGTGGGTCGGGAAGAGGGAGCGGGTGTGGTGTTTCGGAATTTTTGAGATGAGGGCTAGGCCCCCACTAGTGACTACCCCTGCAGGGGGGGGGGGGTAGGAGGGAGGGGTGCCACATTAATGCTTGAGCGGCCCATTTTGAGAAATAGTCCGCGAGCTCGTTTCCCATAAAGTGTGCGTGGCCTTTGATCCAAGCCACATGGATCAGGTGGGGAAGGGGGGCGAGGAGGGACGTGTAGGCAGTGTCTCGTGTACCCTGTGTGTAAGTGGACGTCCTCGCCGGGGGGGGGTTGGAGAGGGCTCGGTTGACCGCTTCGACTGTGTCAAGGTTATCACCCAAGATCACCACCGGAGTATGGGGGAGGATGTTGAGGAAGTGGGCTAACGCCATTGCCATGGCCCATTGCTCGGAGCCCCCTGAAGTGGGTGAGGGTGACGAGCGGCAGAGGACGTAACACTGTTGTTGCCAAAAGATAGCGAAGGCGCTGCCATGGCTCCCATCTCCCGAGCTTCCATCCGTATAGATCCACGCCGTGTCATCAAAGGGGAGCTCGGCGATTAGGTTAGCCGCCTGAATGCACCCCCACCCCATTAGATCCTCATGGTTTAGAACGTGGCGGAGGTTAGGCAGGTGAAACCAGTGGCCTTCACAGGTGCTATCCATGAGGTCCGCTTGAAGAGGAACCGGGATGTCGGGGTTGCGGGCTTGCGGAGAAGAGAAGGGTGGGAAAAGGTGGTAGTGGGTTATGTCACCCGGGGGGAGAGGAGGGGTGTTTGGGGGGGTGAAGGTGAAATTACTCCGTTCCGTGATGGTAGCTGATTCCCCGGTGTCGAAGCAAATGGTGGCTGTTTTTTTGTAGACTTTGGTAACCGTGGCCAGGCAGGGGGGGGCATTTCGGGGTGCAGCATACAGTCGTTCCCGCTCGTGTAGCTGGCAGGGGAGGCAGGGGTTCCATGGCCCAGGGGCGTGGAATCGAAGACTCAGGCGGTTGGCCGCATCCAGGAAGCTATCTTTTTTTTCCCACGGCGTTGGCCGCCACCCATAACGTCATCATCATTGTCCCATTGTGCATGTCACATCGTCATTACCGTATGTACATTTAAGTATGTACAGTAACCCCACTTGGAGGTGGTTCTGGTGGTGGCCTGAGCTGAACGAAATCCCAGAGGGAAGGAGAGAAGAATGGTTGAGGTGGTGGCAATGATTGTGGGCGCATGGCAGGCTGAATTAGTGGCCTGTGTGGTGTTCTTTTGCCCCTCTTTGGTGTCCTGGTAGCTGCTTTATGTGTGACCTTCGAGGGCAGGGGTTCAGGTTCATGGTACTGTGGCTTTCGCTTTGGGGCGGAAGAAAAGGATGTGCCCATTGGTGAACCTTTCATACTCCATAAATTCAGGCTGACTGCAGGAGAGAGTGGGAAGCATAATGGGTTTTCAATCAGCCAATCCTTGGCTGCTTTGACTGTCTTTGTTGTCTTGTCTCTCCTTTCTTTCAAAGCTGCCCTCAACTGGCTGTTGAATGATTTTTTTGTTAGGCCCATGCGGGAAAATAGATGATTATATAGTGGGATTGGAAGAAGTGTTCTGATGAAATTGCGTTTGTGTCTGGCTGAGGGGGCCATATGCCACCATTCTGACACCAAGGCCTGGAATGGTGCTGGCCATGCGTGAAAAAAATCATGCTGGAGGTGAGCTGCCTTAGTGCACAGAGCTGTGACAGATATTGGGTCCATGGGGTGAGGGTGTGTGCAGGCTGGACAGGGGTGTTTTTCCATTCTGAAATGTGGGTTGTATCCCTTAGTGCAGAATGTACCCGCAAACCATTTGAATGGCAAACTCCAGAACCAGGAAGTAGATTGAAACCAGTCATAGCTCTCGGGAGCTTGATGTCTGTGTGCATGTGCTTGGGGAGGAGATGACTGTATGATTTTTGTGTAAGTTTACCAAGGACAGGCATGCCTTGCCATGTGATACACAGAGCACTAGTCAGAGGTTCACAAATCAAAAGGACTCTGAATGAAGCACTGAACCCACAGACAAAAGGAACAATGGCACTGAAAGACCCCACATCATCGGAGCCAGCAACATCAGTCCCACAGAAATGCTCTGAAATTATGTTCCACACATTATTACACCTCGGTGGTGACCCACACTTTTCCCCACCAAAACAACTGCTTGACACTCTTCTGCTCAACTCACCCCAATGCCCCAGTGAAACAAAACATTCCGCTCCCCAGCCCATGAGTTGGCAATTCTTCACACAGCTACCTTCCTCAGCAAAGCCTACTAAGGCAGCAGGACTGGACAAGTCCAATCTGTACATATTCCATCTCTGTCCGCAGAAAATTCAGGAGTGGCTCTGGAATGTGTGCAATCTGTTTCTGCACTCGCCACTGCCCAGACACTGGACAACAGCCCTCGTCTTCCTGCTGTACAAAAAAAAAAGATGTCACAGACCCACGGAATCACAGACCAATATCACTACTCCACAGCATATATAAAATAATAGCAACCCATATACGGGAACAGCTATCACACCACGTGGAGAACCACAAAATCATGCACCACAGCCAACACGGAGGCCTGGCAGCACATCGCACGGCAGACCACATATATCACATAAAAGCACTACAAATCAAAAACAAACAAGCATATCACCTATACATCGACTTCAACAAGGCCTTCAATAGCATACCACAACAGGCACTCATCTACACACTACAATACTACAACTTACCAACACACTTAATAGACACGTTGAAACACTTATACACACACCCCTACGAGAGGCCACTCATCAATGGCCAACATATGGGTGAAAACAAACAAATCAGAGGAGTGAGACAGGGCTGTCCTCTCTCCCCATTGCTCTTCAATCTCTACCTAAATATCATATTACACACCCTTCCGAAAGTTTGTGCCTTCACAGAGAGTGATACCATCCATTCATACATTGATGACATACTTATACGATCAAACAGCCCACACATAATCCAGAAAGCATACACATTTTTTCACACAACAGCCAGACAGTTAGGTCTAGACATGAACACAGACAAAACAGAACTACACGCCATGAATAACATACCACACATAGAACTGCGCATAGACCGAACAACAACACTGTCAACGAAAGACACAAACGGTAAACCACACACACATTACAAATATCTGGGCATACACCTATTCACAGAAGACTCACCAAGACTGCTACACAAACTTCTCATCAATGAAACAAACAGCTACTTCAAAAACCTCCAGTCACTTCCCCTCACACACTCCGAATACATATCTCTGATCAACACTGTGTTAATACCTACATTACAATACAGGCTCTTGGCACACAACATACATATCACACAGCTGCATTCCATCCAATCCCTGATCTGGCGTCGCCTGTGCGAACTGGGACACTGGGCGTCAGTGACGTCACCAAAAGATACATACCAGCGAAGGCCACTGGGTGGTCTCGGCCTGAAGCACTTTCTGTATGCATATCATGTCCAGAAAATCAATCAGGCTACACGTTTTCTGAGCGGTGAAGGACCAGCGAGTTCTACACAGACGATTTGCAGCACACTACTCAGTCCCAAAACTAATTTCCTTCAGGAAGCCTTGGTTGATTCATGCTATGCACTCAACCTCCTGATCCATGGTTTCGGTCCTTGGAATCCCTGCCCCGTGTCTGCATTATCACCAGGGGCCAACATATATGTCGATTTCCAAGTGGTGGGCCCATGCTTGGGCACGGTTTCAGAAATCCAGGGGAAAAAAGCGAAGGTTAACTTCTCAGGCTACTCAGCAGAAATTGCAGACAAACACAATTTCTCCTTCTCATACCCCCACAGCAACCCAAAACCCATCTCACACTTCTCCCTCTCAGAACTCTCGCCTACTCCCGATGCCAACCAATCCCTCTCTACCTCTGCACCCACACCACCATTCAGCACGGCAATTTCAGACACGTCCAGCCTGGGAGCCACAGTTCACCTGCCTGCAACACATCACGTCCTCCTACCATCAGATCTCCTGAGCTGGAACTGCACAGGGGCGCTGAAACTACTTCAGGACCCCCTCAGCTCATCAGCTGCCTGGACATATCTCGATGGTTCTGCATCCTTCCCTCACTTCGGGTCAGCGTTTGCTGTTTTTGAAGGTTTGAATGCGCATTCTTGCAACGTCACTGCATCAGTTTCACCTCTACAGTCATCAGGGGGCTCAGCATTCTGGGCCTTACACTTGAAATTACATCATCTGCAAACACACCCAAACCCTAACCCACTGCAATTTGTCCTCTGCGACAATGCGAATGTGGTAGATTGCTACAGGCTTGCCAAACACCCAGACTTCAATTTATTTAACAAGCATCCTTCAGGACACTGGATCAAGTCATTCAGGTCAGCCATTGTGCAGCTTTCTGCTCAGGTTGTGCGAGTAGAGGTAAGATGGATCAAGGCCCACACAGGATTCAAAGGAAATGAAATTGCGGACGCTTTTGCCAAATGGGCGAGTTTTGCAATTTTACCAACCTCACTGATCCTTCCACCACCCCAAAAAGGAAGCATCCAGGAAGCTATCTTGAAGGGCATTTTGTCGTGTCGAAAGGAGGGCGTCTCTAACTGCCGCACAACTGGCCGGGGGTCCGTCCTGGTTCAGGTACCTTAGTCCCGCCTCAACAAAAGACTTGTGAACCGCTGTTCCCAGGTGGCGGAGACCTAGCCCCAGCTTAGCACGTGGCTGGTATATGTCCTTAGTGGAGACTTTCGGCGAGATTCTGCCATGCGCAGCAAGCTCTTTCCAGACCGCTGCCGTGAGCTCATCTATTTCGCTGGGGAGAAAAGGGTGGGCTATGAGGCGGTAGGTGAGGATTGGTATCAGTTGGACATTCACCAGTTTAGCCAGCTCAGGGAGGGTGAGGCGAAGCGGGGAGGGGTGTACGAAGTAGCTGCTCAGTTCCGAGTGTATTTGGTGTCGGAGTTGCGGGGGGTGCTTATCGTTGTAGATGTAAACCCCCAGGTATTTGTAGCCCTTCCGTGGCACTTTGGTATCCGGGTCGACAGTAGAAAGTGTGAAGCCGCTTGGGCTCTGGAAGTCATGCTGTGGGACGCCACCCAGGGCGTGCACCTCTGACTTGTCACAGTTCATTTGGAGTCCCCATGTCCTGGCGTCCGTGTCATAGAAGTCAATTACCTTTTGGATGTAGGTCTGGGAGGGTGATCGGTACAATTTGTCATCAATGAAAGCGTGTGCAGAGGTCTCGGCGGGTCTCTCCAACGGAGAGGGTTGAGGGGCTGCATGGAGCAGCACGTTAGAATAAAGGATGAACAGGACAGGGGACATGGGGCAGCCCTGGCGGAGGCCCCCGGCTCGGAGGTAGTGGTAGGGTGTGACATTGTTGACAAGGGGGGCGTCCCTGGGGTGGGCGTAGAGTCCACTAATCAGGTCAACCAGCCCCGCCGGCATTCGATAGTGGTGGAGGACCCGACGGAGGGTGGGGTGGGGAACGCTGTTAAAGGCCTTGTTAAAATCTATGTAAAAATTGTAGGCCTGGGGGCTTCGGGCCTGATAGGAGCAGGACCTAGGACCTATATCTGGGTGCACAATATAAAATTAGGTGCGGGCTCCTTGTGGGCATAGAGATTTGGGGCCGCCAATTGACCACACGGGGGGGTGAAATTGGGGTCCCAAAAGGGGGTCATTTTGGCTGCTCAAAATGAGCCAAAATCGGGGGTATCCCTAATGGTATATCTCCACGCCGGCTTGGAGATCGGATCTGCCATTCCATATGTGATCCACCAGGAGTCCACTGAAGACTCCCATGCACTCGGCTCCGATAGATCTCTATGCCACGTGGCATGGTGACAATCCAAATTGGGTCCACAAACGCCAAAATGACAAAATCGTCCACACTCACCTTGGGCTAGCACCTTGACGAAGGTTGCTCCGCTTCGCCCTGGTGGTGTGCGAACCATGGTGACCAATATACATAACGCCCATGTCATATATGGTCCATTGGTCCATGCGTTCGGCGTCCACAAGGGGGCTGAACATGGTGCACGGCAGGCAGAAAATGTGGAAAATTGCTCAAAATGGCGGAAAATGCGCACACTCATGGTTGGGGAAAATGAGGCACATGCCCGACTTGGACCGGAGTGCGCCATAGGATTGGTATCAAGTCATATGCGTCAAACATATCTTTTGGGCGTCGCCCAAACCCCTCCGGTTTTGGGAATGGCAGGGTCTCCAAGTGAGCCCATGATTTGGGACCGTCCCAAATCGCAAACATTACGGCCACGGTATGCCAAGCCCAAGAGGAGTTGTTCGCCGGGTCCAAGATATGTTGGGCACCGAAGTATGTAACCCCATAACATACTTGGGTCATGATGTCAATTGGGCGCAACGTTGAGATACACGGTCGCCACTTGACATCATGACGGGCAAAAAACAGCAAAATTGGCAAAAAAACACGCAAAAGTGCCTTGAAAACTACACAAATATATTATAATATCTTCGGCTTGGATTGAGTAGTCGACCAATCCTTCTAAACACAATGACTCGACACAAATGACCTCCGATTCCACATATGTGCCCCACTTGGGGCGCTTTGGAAGGCCGCGCGCGCTGCCTCCCAAGTTGGCACATGCAAAAATGGAATATTGCAAAGAACACACCTTGCTCGCGACGCATCGCTTCAGGAGCGCTCCACAAGCGTCCCTTCACAAAGGTTAGGCTTGCGAGTGTTGGTTGGGAGTACAACGAAGGGCTTCGTGCGATATCGGGTCCATTGGCGGGTTAGTCTTGGAATGGTGCACCCACCAAATGGGCACGTGATATGACTCCAAATATGGCATACAACCCTACCCTCGCCTTCTACACCCAACGTAGTGGCCTAGAATCAAAGTATGCCTATATTCTAGAGTAACGTTGGTCCCTTAACACGCATGCAAGTGCTTGCGTCGAAAATCGACCTCCTTTCGGAAAGCCGAATTTTAGCATGCACGCAAAATATGTTGCCAATATATATATGGAGATCATATATGCACTATCCGGGGAAGACAAGTGATATGCCCCGGATGTAGAGGCAAGGAAAGAGGGAGAAAACGCCAACTCAACATACTTCTACACGTACTTGGACGCCAAGTACGTGAAAAAGCGCACTTCTTGGAGAACACTCAAAATAAATAACCCTTTGGGCCTATGGAGTTGGGATCCTTTGGCCTCATCCTATGACTATGGGGGGAACAACCTCATACACAGTGCCTATGAGGCACGTTGATTCGTCCTTGGGCGCTTGAACGCTCGTAACCCTTGTTATTTTACTTGGGGGTTCAAAGCGCCTTCGGCCGCCCAGATTTTCTGGGAAAATTCTGGGACGCGATGCGTTCTATCAAGGAAAAAATTGCGGATCACTCGAAGACTGTTTCAGTCTTAACTTCAAGAAAGATCGTTCTACAGAATCATCTAATGCAGTGCACGGAACAGGCGACGTCTGGCGGCGATTTCACGACAATTAGAAATCGCGGTAGAAATCGGGTATTTCACTGATTTCTAACCGCAAATCGACCAAGACAGTAAAATTATGGTAATTCCACATCGATTTAATGGTGGGAAATCGGATTCCAGATTCCACGGGTTAGAGAACAGGGATATCCCGCTGACAGTTGGTGTCAACGGCTGCCGCACGGGTGTGACGGCTCACAGGCCTCCGGGTCATGGGCCATAACGGGTGTGACGGCTCACAGGCCTCCGGGCCATGGGCCATAGGTTCTGGGTACCGCTTCAATACCCAATTTTGCCTTGACAGCCTCTGACAGAGCTGTCACATTCGGGTCTTCAGATCGAATAGATAGAAGACGGATAGAAGTGTGGCCAAAAGTTCGGCCGTGCGATCCAGAGCCCCATGGGTTGGCTCTGCGTAGAGAGATTCAAGATTCTTCTCGGGCACTCTTGAATTTGTCGGCAGGTCTGGATGCCATGCTCTCGGGTGCTCCTGTACTCTCAGTCGTCTCGGTAGTGATACTGTATCCGCTATGTCTGTAGATGGCCCGGAATAAAGGAAGGACCCCATCTCAGTTTGAGGCGGAGACCCCAAGGCATCAAGAGGTAATTCTCCATCTTTCCGTACGGTGGACTTGTGGGACTCCTGGTGGAGCATAAACTTGTCCATCCTCCTTCGTAGGTCCTCTTGTTCTTCAGGACCTCCAAGAACCGTAGAAGAAGAGGCCGGACCGGCCGACCGGGCGATGGAGGCTTCGACTCGTCTGCGGAGCTGTTGCAGGCTGTCCTCACCATGGGCCGCTAAGGCCTCCATGGTTAAAGGGCTTATTCTGGGCGTATCTTGATTCGCCCTTCTGTGCTCTGGATCTTCCTGAGACCCAGATGCTGCTCTGAGTGGTGGTTCACTCTTTGGGTGGGCTACAGTGCAGAGTTGTACTTGTACACTTCTGATTGGCGAGGTTCTGGAGGAAAGTTGAGTGGACATGTTCAATGTGCTTTTCGGTGTGCTTTTCTGGTGCTTCTGCTCAGAGTCGGTTCGAAAGGTACTCAGGGTTTGCCTCTGCTGCCGGAAAGATGTCCTTCATTAGTGCCCTATAGATTTTGATGAAATCCTGCAGGTTTTTGATGTTGAAATCCCAAAACCAAAGCAGCAAGTAGAGCAAGAACAGGACGTGGATCGAATCAATGAATAGTTTGAAGTCCAGTGCCGCAGAGAGACAATGCAGCTATAAATACAAAGATTCAATCACAAAAGGATAAAACAAATGATTTTTATATGAAACCTGGCATGACTCTTGCTTCCCAATTAGCCTCAAGCACTTCATGTGCACTCTTTTAGATGAAATGGAGTTGGTTAGGAATATGGGGCAAAGGAGTTAGGCCAGACACAGATTATGACTTGGCCAAGCAACTGAATTCAGAAACAGTTGAAACGTAGAACCACAATAAATGGTAGAAACAATTGAGTATAGAGGTCTTGGGGTGGGAGACCACTAGGCTTAACCTCCAAGGCCTAAGGCATGAAATGCCTATTTTATTTCGGTATATCCTCCATGAAGGAAGGTACCTCCGCTCAGTTGAGTGGTAGGGGTGAACTTCATGGGGGGCTAGGGTTATAACCCTAGTTACTTTGAGAAAGTGTACTTAAAGCTTAAAAGGAGGGATAAAAATACTTCAGTAAGTCTTAGCATCAAAGGGTTTTAAGGGGGGCTTGGCCTGGATCAAGCCCTCCAAGATAGACATGGTAGTGACTTTCTCTTACTGGTACTGATACCCATAATACACAATCCTCCTCCTACAAGAGTCTTTCACTGTCTGTCAGGAGAACCATCTCCGCATCAAACTGGAGAAATGTGAGTTCATGCTTGAGGAGATCGAGTATTGTTATGGCTTCGAACAGCAGCAGCGCAGCGAACGCGCGAGTTGCAGTCGCAATCGCACTGCAGCCTGTGAATCATAAGAAGCATCGAATGCTAGTTGCGTGAATGAAGTGCTGTATGATCTCTGGACAGGGTTTTTGTCTTCAAATCTGTGAAGTGACTATGTATCGGTGCCCCGTCTAAAGATCCTGCGCAAAGGTTTGTCGATTTGGGAGATTGAATTTTCGAATAACAAGAGGAACAAGAGGACAAGAGAGTTCCCAAGTCGCAAACCACAACAAGTGATCGCCAGCTAGGTGGCGGGGAGATCAATATTCGAGATCAATCTTCGACGCCGTCAACTTGATTTGGATTTCAATTTACAATGGAGCGACCTTTCTACGACGCAGCTATGCTGCACTTTATCAGAGACAGTCGGGTTCGAACCGACTCACCGTTGCATCAGGAGTTTTCGAATTCGTTAGAAAAATTCATCGCAGAGCGCACCACGAGTCGAGAAAGTGAGTGGTTTCCATGCATTTGCCGTGATCTTCACAGCTTGTCGCAGAAGCTTGCAGATACTCAAGCCAAGGTCATCGAATTTGAACAACGCATCGATGCGTTGCAGACAGCAGAAGCAAATGCTACTGCGGCAACTGATCACCGAGTTGACACTTTGCAGTCCTCGACGGAGAATGCAACTCAAGCTGCTGTAAGTGAACTTCGACACCTAGAGCATGAACTGTCGCAATGTTATGTCCTTCTCAACGAATTTACACGAGTTTCAAGTCAACAACCGTCGAATCACTTCCAGTTTCCACAACAACAACCACAGCTACAACCACAACCACAACCACAGCCGTCTCCTTCGAGCTATCTGCCGTATTCACCGCCGAGCAGTTCACCTTACCCTCCGCAACAACGACCTCCACAGCCACCTGTCTTCGACCCGAACTCAAAGCACCAAGTCAAACCAGTGAATGCCGCAATTTCACGTGCTCCAACACTCGAGATTCTAGGACGTCGTGTCGAACACTTGAATAAGCTGGTTCGAAGATTCTCGGGGAGACCGGGATCTGGGGAATTTTGCACATGGAAGGAGGACCTATTACGAGCTTTCGCTGTGTCGGAAATCACTTCAACCGTTTCCCTTTGAAGGTGATGCTGTCGAGTATTATCATCGCTTGACGAAGGTTGTACAGGATGACTGGTTCGAGCTCATGCGTGTGTTGGGTCAACATTTCGATTGCATATCCCATGAGCCAGTGTACCTGTCGAGAATGTTGACCTTGAAAGAAAGTGAGTTTCCTCGACATGCGGACTACGTCAAGGAGTTCCGCGGTGGCGTCATCAAGTCGAAGGTTAGAACCAGTGACCTCCAGATGGGTTACCTCGTCAACTCTTGATTTGTTGAAGGTTTGTCGAATGACGCTGTTTGTCGGTAGTACATCGTTGAGGTCTGTTCGAGATGGCGTTCTGGGACACCATTTGGCTTCGATACCATGGTAGAGACCATCTCAGAAGCCTATATGGCGGCCGGTTACCAGCTTGAGGAGGTACAGAACGCATCGAGAACGACACCTGATACCATGGGTCCTGTGGTCTCAAGACCCCTGCCTATGATGGTTCCATCAACTTCGACTTCAACGTTTCCTTCCAACCCTATGCCAACACCGCACGTTGACCCCATGCCGACTCCAGCTGCGGCCCTCATGGCTTCGACTGTGCCAGACGCAATGAACCTCGATGCAATTGCCAAATTTAGGGAAGAACTACATGCCTTCATTCTTGAACGTCGAAATGAACGGTTCGGACGCAAAGATGGTCGAGAAAGTAGGCGCTGCTACAATTGCCTCAAAAAAGGCCACTTGGCCCGCGACTGTCCAAAGCATCGACCGGCATCCCGAGGACGAGAGTGTCGAGAATCAAGATCGGGCATGCCGCGAAGAGATCAGAGTCAAGACAGTAAGGGACGGTTTTAATCCCGCTCCAAAAGCAAAGAAAGGCCCACAACGGCCTAGGAGATATCTGCGAAGACCTGGTGGTGGACGTCCTCGAGAAGAGCTGAACACCACCATCAGTACCAATAAACCCGAAAGGAATTCGACACTTGGGGGTGTCAACGTCGAAGGAACCGAACCTGAGCATGTGTCTCTGTTCACGGTTCCAGGGCGCATTTGCGCACGTCGTGATGACTTCTTTTGACTCCAGCGTGGAATTATTAGTGGACTGTCTAGCAACCAGTGACTTCATGTCAATGCAGACTGCAAAGAGCGCGCGACTTCCCCTCTACAAACTGAGAAATCCTGGACACGTCTTAACAGCCAGAGGTGTCCAAGTCGAAGTACGATACTACACGAGAGCTTATGTTCGAACTCGTATTCCGACATCTCTTCAAGGTCTTGGAGATTCTGCCGGATGTGGTGCTTGTACTACCATGGCTTCGAAGCTGTAATCCAACTGTCAACTGGAAGGAACGGTACGCAGACATCCAACATGGTGCGAGTTTGTACCGGTTGTCTTTTGATGAATCAAGACATTCCACACAGCTGCAGTTTCAAGCCGCTTCGAAGTTGGACCTTCTTTCGATACTTTCATCCAGTGCCTCGGAAGCGAGTCCGGTTGGACATCCTACCCCAATGCCAAGGAACGCCCCGACGTACACTCGTCGACACACGTCCAGCACGGTGCTGACATGTACGATGAGTCAGAAACGGAAGATGGTATCACCGATGAGGAGTGCAGCAATATGGAGATTGAGTACATTTCGTTGCCGAAAGTCAAAAGAGAGACCCGTTGAGCTGATCTCAGAGGGGATCAAGTGTTTCTGTGCTGCATACCTCGACCCGCAATGCCGGTCGATCAAATGTATAAGATGCAAGCAAGCGATGACAATGACGGGCTTGACCCCGTTCGACGCAAACTGCCTATTGCACTGCACAAGCAGGGGGGACCTCTACGACCGGGAGAAGGCGGAGTATGGAGACCTACCTCCGCATCAACCTGGTAGAGATCATCGAATACGCCTCGTTTCAGAAGACAATCCACCGTGGGTGCACCCTTACAAAATGGACCCCAGTCAACTAGATGAACTTCGACGACAGTTGGACAAGTTGCATCGATCTGGTCGGATCAGACCATCCTTGAGTCCATATCGAGCGGGTTGCCTGCTGGTAGAGAAAGCGAATGGTAAATGGCGTATGTGCGTCGACTACCGAGCGTTGAATACGCGAACTGTTCGAGATTGGTATCCTTTACCATCGATCCAATCCATCTTGAGTACACTCGGGGGTTCCACCTTATTTTCGAAGATCGACCTTGTTAGTGGGTTTTACGAGATCCGAATCCACGACGAAGATATCGAGAAAACCGCCTTCAACACACAATTTGGCGCCTTCGAGCGGGTTGTTATGCCCTTTGGCCTCTGTAACTCGCCATCGACGTTCCAGCACGTCGTGAATGATGTCCTTCGAGACCACTTGTTGAGGCCTTGCAATGCAATGTTTCGATTTTATTTGTCCTACCAGAAGCGAATGCACTGAAAATTCGCATAAGGGTAATTACGACAAATAACATTCATTTTCAAATGCGAGGCCTCGCATTCCATTTCGAAATATGCTCAAAAGGTATAGTTTCAGGAATCTGAATGTGAGGCCTTGCAATAATGGAACAGAAAACAATAAAATCGACAGATCCACCAACTCCACAGCATGTGCATTCCCTTGATGCGGCGCTGCTGCATGGGCGCCCATACAGGTCCCGCCGGCATCTCCAGTTTTCATACTGTGGTCACCGCTGGCTTCACTGCCCCACAGGGATGGTATGCGGTTTGCAACTGGGTACCGCAGATGTGATAAAGAAAAGAAATCTGGGACCAGCTGACCATTACCAGCAACCAAAAATGCGCACTCGCTGCGGATTTGCGCGCGAAGATCGATATGCGCGTGTCGCGTGTGCAGCGCTGTGCTGGCAAGAAATTTTATTTAGCTGTAGCATTACAGGAGCCTGTCTTTCGTGGAATTGTATAAAAAAATGCGTATTTTTGATTCTTTGAGATGATTGTTTATGCCACGTAAAGTTGCGCATCGAGCGAAGAGGGAGCTGGAACGGACTGTCAGGCAAAGGCAAGCTTTCTGTGCAACAGAACACGGGTATACCACTGCTGAATCACAATGGGCTGCCGTTGAAAAGGACAAGAGTGGAGCTGTTTTCTTTTTTGATTTTGCGCGCCTGTTGCGACTCAACCGGAAAACACGGCACTCACTACTGAGCAGACCAGAGAGCCGAGCCGCCAATCACTTCAAGGAGGAGTTCTTCAACCTATACAAAATTTTGTGCTTGCGATGCACACCCCAGCACCAGGACGAGGACGCACCGGGTTTTGCCTCTATCAGTTGGCAGAACAGGTGCCGGTCACGCAGAACAGGACTGCTGCTGCTCCGCGAGGAGACCATGAAGGAACAGTCTGCGGGGAAGATGCTTGAGACAGGGCGATGGATGGAGAACCGGCAGGTTTGCGTCTGGATCGACAATTGTTACATTAAGCAGTATGGAACGCATCCAACGATCCAGGATCAGTCGCAAAACTGCACAGCCCTAGAAAGTTTTATGGTGGTTTCAACACTGTGTTTTTGTTGTGCCTCCCCTGCTGCTTGCTGCTGCTGTAGGGTTCCTGCTGCTTGTTTTTGATGAGGAAAATGTTTTATTGTTGAAATACAATCACTCCAGGATAACCCAAGCCAGAGATAAGCAAGTAGAAGATAAACAGGATCAAAGCATGAAGGGGTGCAGTCAAAAAGAGTTAGATAAAGACAACTATCAACAATAGACCACAGGAATTAGCATACATTGCAACTCAGGATGAAATATTTTACATGTTTGAGAAACACTGATTGGAAAAATACCCCAAGGGCTCACTCTCGTCCATAGTGCCATCTTGAGATGTGCACGCTTGGTTTTTGGGTCCCATAGGTGCTGGAGTGGCATGGCTTGTGGCGCTGAGGTCACTGCCGTGTCACATGGGATAATCCTACTTAGCTAGGCTGACTGGGTATTGAACCCAGGACCTCTCAAAAAGAGGTTCCCCAGCCCCCTAGGGTGCATACGACTAGGACAGCTAAGAATTCATGAGAAAACATAGATAAGTTCATAGGCTCTGCCTTCAGTATATCAGTGCCTCTGTAACCCAGTAAAAGATGATTTAATGCCTATAGCTTGGGGATTAAGGGGTCCACACGACATCCTGGTTTAGTGTTTGGTTCCATAGGTCCAAATGTGTTATCACCCATTTTGTTTCGGCCAATACTAAGATAAAAATGCCTGAGTGCTTAGAGCATCTCTAATACAACTAAAGTATACCCTAAAGCATTGGAAAAGCACCTTTTCTTGCTCCCCCCTTGTGCTGTGGTGGCCACAACTGTTGCATTGTCAGGAAAAAGGGATTTTCTCTTGGCCTTTCCTTGGTTTCCACACCTACTTTAAAATACCTATAGCTTCCCTAACACTGGAAAAGAGCGCTTTACCATGGCCAGCGACTCTTGCTCCATTGTAAATGACAATTTCCAACAGAAAGCTCAGCGCTCTTCGCGCTGCCGGGGTTCCTGTGGCTGGGTGGCGATAGAATAGGGCATCCCAAGACCATATGCATTTGCATCCCTCCCTCCAAGCTGCAGCGTAACGCAACCCAACGCCAGACTCTCATAGGACGCCCGACCCAACTTTTATGGAACCTGCTGGAGACAACTGTCCTGGTACTAGGGCGAGGGTGCGCTGATGTAATTAGAACTGCCCCTTGGAGGGGTCTTGATTCTGGTTCAGTCTCCTGCTGCTGCGTTTCGGCCCGAACAGCGGCCTACTCAACGAGGCTTTGCGAGGAAGTCTGTACAACAGAGGAACGGGAGGATGAGGGACGAATCCACGCATACGCGAAGTGACAACACCTAAATCCGTCAAATGACGGCCTAGAATTTTTCTGAAGGCACACACCTGGACAGAATCCAATTGTGCATCAGATGCACATTTTTATAAGATTTGTAGTCATCTCTCGATTTTTTAAATCAAGAAATTCTTACGCAGAAAAAGGCGGCACGCAGGAGCGGCTCCTAGCTAAGCGCCGCAAAATAAAGAATTAATAAGATTATAAATGTATGTTACGCAGAATGACGAAAATGACGAAACACACATAAATAGACAAACATAAAGATTACACCCACATTGACAGTAAGATTTCATGATTCAAGATTTCAAAAATCAACAGAAGGACTTCAATGAATCAGGTATAAACCACAGGTGTGCTTGTCTCGTATGCGGCACGCACATTGCTCGTCTTGTGTCTCCGTGAACGTGCCTTGTAGCAGCGCTAACAAACGATAGAGGGATAGATTAGAAAGATTGCAGATGACTAGAGGTAAGTCTAGGGTGATTAGACATACACACGTATGCATAGCGTCGTTTGTCGCTTGTGTCTCGCTTTTCGCTCACCTTGCCTCACTCTCCAGCGGTGAGTAAGGTAGGTAAGCCCAGGTGGGGCCACCCCCTGGCGGAGTTCGTGATCGTGGGTAAGATTAGGAGAAAACGAAAGGGATTGCCACAGGTTGACAGTAAACTCGTGCATGCTCCTGCATTCACACACGCATTAAAGGGTAGGCAACGCGAAATGCGCACAGTAAACCTTGTTCAGGTTACCCAGGGGCTCAACCCAACGTTCTAAAAGAGAACAGGTGGAGTTCCTTAAGCTTGCTTTCTTGATAGGGGCGTTTGTGGACAGCGTATTATAGGGCCATCTGAGAAGCGTATAATACGTGGAGATGGTCTTGGTTTTCCGCTGCAAACGCTCCTTCATCCGCCTTTGCTCTTCAGGTGGGAAGGTCAGGGTGAACTGGTGCAGTCCCAAGCCGTGCTAAAATATACGGCGCTGATCACACAATCAACAAGCTACGACTCAGCCAGGAGTGGCAAGCGTAGCCCGACAGCTTCAACATCCACGCTGTGCACGCAACAAGAGGTGCCCTTCCCTCCAAGCCCTAGCAGGGGACAACGCGTAGTGGCGTCCCTGTTAGGCCACAGCCGCTTAGTAGCGCTGTGTTCTGTTGCTTTCTCACAGGAGGGTCAGTAGGACCCGTGACTCCTTCAACAGCAACACAAAGTAGCGTGTGTAGGTGTTAGGGTCAGCAGGCCTGGCAGGAGTTGAGTGCAAGTGATGAGTGCTCACCCTGCCTTCGAAGGCCGGTGGTGGCGTTAGTGCGTGTAGTGTAGTGGTGTCTCCTGTCCCGCGTGCTTTTCCACGTTGGCAGGGGAGTGCGTTAGCTTTTGGCCTTTAGCACAAATTGGCGTTTTGTATGCCCTTAGCACACCTGGCCACCCCTCCCCTCTAGTAGGTAGGACTTTTGCCATCTTCCCCCAAGGATAGGCGCCAGCACAGAAATGGGGCGCCATAGGAGTGGTACTAGTAACTGACTAGGACCTTCGGTCCGACATCAGCGAAGCCTGTTGATTCGGGAGCCACGCCTGGGAGAGAAGTGAGACACACACAGACATACGTAGCACACTTTGTGGTAAGGTTCAGTCCCTAGCTTTAGTCTTGGAGGCAAGCGTCTCAGGGAGCCTCAGCAACTCAACAAGGTTGTTCTGGGACAAGTAGTCTACCAGAACTGAGTTTAGGCGTCCCTCAGGTAGAACAAACGCAGAGAAGGGTTCCCAGGTGGCTTCTTCGACTCCATACCCTTCCCAGAGGGTGAGGAGGCGCCAACCCTGGCGATAGCAGTGGCGTAGGACAGACCTCACCAGGTAGAAGCCCTCCTTAGCCATCTCCTCGGCGTTCATGTCGGGGAGTTCCCCTTCAACTTCCGTAGGGCTGGATGCCCCTTGTAGGTCCAGGGCGGCAATTTCCTCGTCGTTCAGCTCCCACTCTTCCCCACAGAGGTCTTCAGGATCATGGTAGCGCTTCAGGTGTTGAGCAGCACACACCAGGGTCCCCCCTAGACGGGGAGAACACCGCACGGTTATACGGTGTCCATCCACAGATATAATCTTGTAGGGCCCGAAGTATGGGTCATCGCTGGTAGAGCGTGGCCAGCCGGATAGTCGGCTGTGGTGCACCAGCACCCAGTCCCCTTCTTGGTAGGTGGCCGGTACTCGGTGCTTGTTCTTCTTGTTCCACTGACGCTCCCTCACTCTCTGGAGCATTGCCTCGGCCTTGTCTACCTTCGCTGGTTGCTCTTGAACCCACTCGCCCACGGAAGAATGGGTGTCCTCTGGATAGGGGGCATGTAGGAACCACGCTGGGCGCCCTAGGAATAGCTCATGGGGCGAGTAGCCAGTAGCCGAACTCTCTTGGGAGTTCATCATCAAGTACATGACGGGGAGTAATCTCACCCAATCCCTGGTGCGCTCAGTTTTGCACCATATCCTTACATCCTCCTTGAGGACACAAATCTGTCGCTCACATAGGGGGTTGCTCGTGTGAGAGTAGGGAATCCCCGTAGACACCTGGACATTGAGGGATCTCAAGAACCTCTTGTACCAGCGTGTATATGAGCGTACTCGTACGTCCTCATCGGAGTTTGGGCGCCCCCTAGAAACGAAACCACTCCTCCAGGAGTATCTTGATAGTCTCTTCCCGGGTAATGTGCTTGGTACATGGGAACACCCTGGTAAACCTGGTCAACCCACAGGTTACCACGAGGGCAAAGTCATAGCCCCGAACTTCGGCATCTCCGTGTAGTCAACGTATAAAACACTGTTAGCACAGTGAGGGATGGGCAGGGTCGAGTAGAGACCTCTGTCCCTGATATCCCCTGATTTGCAGACCTACACGGGCACTTGTCCACGATAAGCTGGAGGGTTTTCCGCAGTTGGTCGTCAGTCCACGTAGTGTGGAACCACTGCTTGAATAGCCTCAGGGTACGGTTAGCACCCACATGACCGCTGCACTCATGGGTCCACTTCAGCAGCGCTGGGACTCTGTCACTGGGTACCACAATGCGGTCCTCGTGCCAGAGGTAGCTCTTGTCCCTCTTCCACTGATCTTGGTTGACCAGGAGGGTATCAAGGCGTCTCTCCAGGCGCTTGTAGATATCCCCAAACTCCTTCAGGTACTCCGATTGTTGGAGTCCATCCAGGGGGCGTATCATAGTCATGTTCAGGTCCAAGTGGGCATCCATACGGCTGAACGCCTCCTTAGCCAGCGCTTCAGACCGGGCACCAATCAGGGCGTCGAAGTTGTTGCGGCTGATGTAGTCTGCGAACTCGTTCTTCACTGCCTGGATATGGTGTACCGTCAGCCGTAGTTGGCTGAGGTAGGTCCACCAGCGCCGTAGCTTGGCCTTCTCAGGTCGGGGACCCTTCTGGAAAGTGCAGACCGGCTCTTGGTCGCAGAGCCAGACCACAGGGTTACTCCCCAACTGTCGTGCTTGTGAGGATAGCACCAGCATACCCGCGAGCAATTCCTGCTCATAGGTGGAGTAGTTCCCCCTGGCCTGGTTCCATTTCCAGTTCCAGTAGCCCAGAGGTACTAGGACCCACTTGTTGTCAGGGTAGCTGTGCCTGAGAGTTCCATCTCGGTTGAGACCTTCAGTCCCCCATTGGGAAATAGCGGAGTCGAAATCCTCCTTCTCTAGTGCTTGCCATTGGAACAACGTTCCACCACCGCCCGCATTGCTGAAGTCGGTCACCAGGATAATCTCCCCTTGTGCCCTGGGCAAGCCCAACCACTTAGCGTTGACCACCTTGTCTCTGAGCTCGTCAAAAGCTTGTTGCTCTTGTGGGCCCCAGCGCCAAGTAGTACTCTTCTTGATCAAGTCCGTCAGAATGGCGCAGGTGTAGGTGAGGCTTTTGATATGGCGGCGATAGAAGTTGCACGCCCGAATGAAACTGCGT
Source organism: Eutreptiella sp. 'Long Island Sound 2002' (assembly GCA_964036045.1). NCBI lineage: Eukaryota > Euglenozoa > Euglenophyceae > Eutreptiales > Eutreptiaceae > Eutreptiella > Eutreptiella sp. 'Long Island Sound 2002'. The sequence goes on from OZ038382.1 coordinate 30,363,838, forward strand.
ACATCATGAAGTCCTTTCTTGGGGTCTTCGTGTCGTACCTTAGCGTCCATCAGGGGTTTGGCCTTAGAGGCCTCTGGGGTCCACCACCCATACCCAACGTCAAACCCCAGGTACTGCATGGTCTCCTGCATGAACTCACACTTCTCCAGCTTGAGTCGTGTGTGGTTCTCTTGGCAGACCGCAAAGAACTCACCCAAGAGGATTAGGTGGTCCTCCTGGGTATTGGTCCCGAGGCATACATCGTCGATGTGTGCTTCCGTCTGGGCCCCACGGGATGTGAGTTCCTGCACCTTAGGTCTCCTTCTTAGGATGGACAAGATCTTGTTTATCAGCTCTTGGAATAGAGCGGGTGCGTTGGCCACGCCAAACGGCATGACCTTCCACTTGAACAACCTCCCCTGAGGGGTGAAGAAGGCTAGTAGCTCCTGAGCGTTGGGCGTCAGGTCCACCTGCCAGAATCCGCTCCTCTTGTCCATCTTGGTCTTGTAGCGACAGGAGGCTATCTTCTCAAGGGTAGACTCCATATTAGGAATGGACCCTGAGTGGTTCAGCGTTTTCTTGTTCAGCTCTCCGTAGTCCACTACCAGCCGTTTGGCTGTAGACCCAGGTTTAGCCACCAGGAAACAGGGGCTGCAGTGTTGGGGGTAGTCCCAGTCCTTGTACTCCAGGACTAGGCCAGCGTCGAAACATTCTTGTATCTGTCGCTCAATCTCGTCGGCCTGCTCTTTAGGAGCCGGATAGGGTCCCCTCCGGATCTTGTGATCCACGAACTCGGGTTTCAGCTTGACGTCCATCTGTACCAGCTTGTCACATGAGGCTGGGGGTCGTAGTTTGCCAAACACCTCCAGATAGGTCCTTATAAGCTTCTGTACACTCGGGTCCAGTAGTTTGATCTTGTCCTCCATGTCCTCGTCAGAGTGTAAGCTGCTTGCCCCCTGGGTAGTAGATGCCGGAAGGTGATCCTCCACTGGCTCTTTGTCCTTATTAGTATCCTTCAACCCTTGGTAGGCATATAGAAGGTCTCGTGCAACCATCTCCGGCGGACGATGGCAACATAGACAAGCTCGAGGGGGTTCACATACACATTCCTCCGAGAGGTTCTCCTCCTCTGGGGTCCTCACATGGGCACCCCACACGCTCTTCATGAGCTTAAGATCTACCTCCCTTTGCCAGGTGGGGCCTTCTGTTCAAGGTCCTCCTTCAATTGGGATAGATCTCCCATACGTCCTTGCTTCAGTGGCCATGAGCTGCGGGTAGGCTTAGCGTAGCATAGCTTTTTCGCCACCGACCTCCTCTTGGAGTCCATGTACTCTCTTAGCCTGGATCGAGGTCCAGCTTCTCGTTCACAGTGTCTTCCACCCTCATGGAGAGTAGGGGTTTCAGTGGGGCCACGTACTCGGCGTTCTCCACTTCCTCCACACAGGTCTGCAGGAAGAAAGCGTTGTGCTCAGCCTCGTCATCTGAGTGGATAGAGCTAGGGAGCTCGAATAGTCCACACTCAGAGACTCGGTCAGGAACAGGTACATGGCAGGGAGAGGTGGGGGCGTTGCTGTTAGTCACGATGTATTCATCTCCCCTGCGTATAGTCTCAATAGCATCTTGCGGTCGTATTCGATCCTTCAAGTCACCCAAGGCGAGTCCATCGCTTTCTCGTTGTGTAGCCTGGACCAGAGTCGAGTCCAGGTCCTCCCAGGGGATGGAGGTAAGGCCTCCGTCCACCACGCTGAGCATACTCCCCCATCCGGGTTTCTTGATAGGCGTCTTACGCCCCAGAGGCACGTAGATGGCCTAATCAGGTAACCGGACAGAGCTGATACTCAGCCTGTCCAGGAGGGTTCGCCAGTACTCGTTGCCCCCATGGGCTCCCCCATCGGGGGAACACAGGACCATACGGGAACGTTCCAAGGCCACCTTGGTCAGGACCTTCCCCAGTTCACTGAACCTGGGGTTCCCGTAGGCCATCCCGAAAGAGGGCCAGTAAAATTTGTAGCTGCAGTTCTTCCCCTTGCTGCAGTAAAGGTCCAGGACATGTTGCTTGTCGCTGGCGAACAACTCCACACTCAGGTCTTCTCTAGAGTAACCCAACTCCTTCAGACCTTGGTCTGGGACTTCCCCCAATAGTTGATAGTCCTCAGTTTTGGAGGCCGCCATCATGTTCGAGGGCTCCTCCTTCGATACCCTCAGGTAGCTTGAGCCGTGTTCCGACTGCTCCAGTGGCACGGACTCTCTGCCACTGCCGTGGTCCACATAGAGGAGGTAGGGCGCTTGCAGCGTCAGGGATTGTCTCTGGGAGTGCTGCACGAAGAATTCAGTCCCCAATACAAAGTTCAAAGGCCTCAGTGTCCATCACATAGAACCAATGGGCGATAGTTCGGGAGCCCATAGGTACCTCCACTTCACAGTCCCCGCAGCTGTGCACCACATGTCCATCCCCGATTCGTATAGCCGCGGTGGTCAAGGTGTTCTTCGGGGTGCCACAAGGTAAAATTTTCTTGGCCAGTATAGATATGTTGGCGCCAGTATCCAATAACCCCAGGTATTCACGTCCCCCTAGTCGAATACGTACCCAGAACACCAGGTCCAGGGCCCCACCGGAGCGTCCCCGTCAGAACTCCGCGGGACAGGTCACCTTGAACCCCTTGTTCCGCGATTTGCGGGCCATCCTCATGAAACGGCTTCTCTTCTTAGCGTCGCCGTCATCACCACCTTCATGCTCACGCTTGGCCCCTTGTTCTCGCTGGGCCTGAGTCTGCGAGCGTGTGGTGGAACCAGACTGCCCTCCAGAGGGCTCGGAGTTCCCCCCTGGATTAGGGTTGGGGTTGCCTCTGTTCTTGTCCGGGTTCTTGTTGTCCTTGTCTGGCTGGCAGTTAGCGCCTCCTCCTCGTCCACCTTGGTTCTTGTCTTGCCCATTTCCACGTCCTTTCCACTTGCCCTTGCTGGAGTCGTTGCCGTTGCCTTTGCCTCCACCTTTGCCAGAGCCTTTGCCAGGATCCTCACCCTTCGGCTTCGCCGACAGGCGTCGCTTGTGGTAGCACTCATCCTCGTAGTGCTTCCACTTCCCACAGAAGGCACAGGTGATAGTACACCTGTAGTGATCCGGCATCTTGCCCTGGGCGCCGGTGTTGGTCTCCTGCTTCTTCCCTTGGACTACGAAGCAGTCTCCCTACTCACAGTCAGGGGCGTGCTGCAGGTGACCCTGCTCATCTCTGGCATCACACCAGAAGAGCTCCTTGAGGTTTTCCATGATACGGGCGTGTTTGGCGGTAGTCCCCTGTCCAGGTCTGGATCCTTGGTACCCTTTGCCCTGGCTTCCAGAGCCTCCCCCTCCAGGACGGTAGTTGTTCTGGTGCTAGTCGCCTTCTTTCTCCAGCGCCAGCTCCAGGAGTAGTACACATAAATCCTCATAGTGGAGGGCTCTAGCCTTGCGCTCTGCCGTTGAACGGCACTCGTCCCACAGCTCCCGAGGGAGCTTAGACACCAACCAGAAAAGCAGGTCGTCGCTGCTGTAGGAACCGGGCGTCAATCGTCCAGCCCAGTGATCCAGGTCAGCCAATAGCTCAGAGACCCTGCCGGGTTTGGGGTTGTTGGGCAGCACGGCCAGGTTCCAGATCTTGGCCCCGATGGAGAGGTCGGTTTCATAGGTCGGGTACTGCCTCTGCAGGGCAACCAACACGTCGGCAAAGGTGGTGGACTTAGTCACGATCTGCTTGACCTAGTTCTCCAGGTACTTGGTCTTGCAACACTGCAGGAGCAGATCGCACTTGACCCGTCCACTAGCGTGGGTTTGGCCAGTCAATCGGAGGAACCGGCCAAAATTCTCAGCGAACTCGCTGAGGTCCTTGCCTGTGAGCTCAGGCAAGTTCAGCACGACCTTGGAGGTGGCAATGGCCTTAGCCTCCTGAGACCTGCGTCCCCCAGGGCGCCGGGTCTTCCTCTTCTTTTTTTTCTTCTGCCCACTTGGGTTCTCGGGGTCCTCAGGGTCGTCGTCCTCCGAGGGCGAAGCAGAAGTCATCGAAGGCGGCTCATCGTCAGAGGGGTCTCCGCCTAGGTCACTGGAGCCATGGGGCTCCACGTCAACCATTGCCCTCAGGGCTGTTAGCCCCAGCCAGTCCAGCTCGGCTCTCGTAGAGTTCTCCACGTGGCTGTAGGGTGTCTGGGCCGATCTCGGCAAAAAAGGGCTTCTCGGTATCGCTGCAGGGGTCGGCATCGGTCGGCTCCTCAGGCTCCCCAGGTTGTTTGTCTGTCCTGCCACCAGGTGATTAGCCTGTACTCGATGGGGTGAAATTCCCACCATGGTAGGTGACGCCTCGGGCGGAATCAGGGGCTCTAGTTTAGCCGAAGTCTCTTGAGTGAGATCGCCCACAAGTTCAGAGGTGGCTCCTCGGAGAGCCTCTTTTATCTCCGATCGCGTCAAGGACCTGTTGGAGGATCTCCCCGATCCTCTACTCTGCTCCCGCATGACTCAGGTCCTCTCCTCAGCCCACTCAGGGTTGCATACCCAGGAACATCCACATAGGCTCCCGTAGCGGGTAGAGGATGGTGATAGTCAGCGGCATACCATCGCGGCGCAGAACTGGAGGCCACCGGCTCACTGGTAGTAGTTGCCTCTGGAAACGCAGTGGTAGTTAGGTTCACACCATAGGCAGGGTAGGTAGGCATACCAGTAAAGCCTGTGCCCTGAGCCATAGGCTGGGTGGTTATGGGTGTTGATGTTGCAGCGCCTGGGTCTGGAGTTGGGAGTGTGGTGGTTGTGGGAGAGGGTGATGCGTAGAGGCCAGAAGCGCTTGGTGCGCCCTCGAAGGTCGAATCACTCGTCAGGTCGTGCCCATGGTCTACTCCTTCGTCTGCCATGCTTTCTCCAGCATCCTTCTCTCTCTCTCTCTTTCTCTTCACAGGATTGGTGTCCACCTCCTCGACTGAGAGGGCCCGGAAGGCCGACTGAAGTCCCTCCAGCGAGTCATCAACCACGTCCACTGGCCCATGTAAGGGCACTGAAGGTACAGCGCTAGGGCGAGGTCCAGGTTCACCAGGTGCTGGCATTGCTGGTGCCTCAGGCGCCGTCCTCACGTCGGTGTCCTCCTTCTTCGTGTTATTATTCGCCCTTCTTGCTTATATATGACAGATCTCGGCGCACTGGATGTACGGCACGGAGTTGCTGCCGGTACGCAGAGACTGTTTGCCTCTGCTACCAGAAAGATTTATAGTGATTTCAACACTGTGTTTTTGTTGTGCCTCTCCTGCTGCTTGCTGCTGGTGTAGGGTTCCTGCTGCTTGTTTTTGATGACGAAAATGTTTTATTGTTGAAACACAATCACTCCAGGATAACCCAAGCCAGAGATAAGCAAGTAGAAGATAAACATGATCAAAGCATGAAGGGCTGCAGTCACAAAGAGTTAGATAAAGACAACTATCAACAATAGACCACAGGAATTAGCATACATTGCAACTCAGGATGAAATATATTACATGTTTGAGAAAGACCGATTGGAAAAATGCCCCAAGGGCGCACTCTCATCCATAGTGCCATCTTGAGATGTGCACTCTTTGTTTTTGGGTCCCATAGGTGCTGAGGTGGCATGGCTTGTGGCGCTGAGGTCACTGCCATGTCACATGGGATAATCCTACTTAGCTAGGCTGACTGGGTATTGACCCCAGGACCTCTCAAAAGGAGGTGCCCCAGCCCCCTAGGGTGCCTACCACTAGGACAGCTAAATATTAATGAGAAAACATAGATAAGTTCATAGGCTCTGCCTTCAGTATATCAGTGCTTCAGTAACCCAGGAGAAGATGTTTTAATGCCTATAGCTTGGGGATTAAGGGGTCCACACAACGTCCCGATTTAGTGTTTGGTTCCATAGGTCAAAATGTGTTATCACCCATTTTGGTTGGGCCAATACTACGATAAAAATGCCTGAGTGCTTAGAGCATCTCTAATACAACTAAAGTATACCCTAAAGCATTGGAAAAGCACTTTTTCTTACTGCCCTTTGGGTCGTTGAGATTCCGTGCAGGTTGCCGTATTTCAGAGGACACCGTACCATAGATGTGCTCATCGGCAGTATCGGCAGTGTGGCTGCAGCGCTTGTCAGAATGAAAAAGAGCTTTCATGGGATTGTGACAGACCTGGGCCTGCTTGCGGACAGACCTCCAGCAATACTGAGCATCAGAGCGCCGCTTGACATCGTGCGAGATCCACTACCGAATCCTGGTTGGAAGGCGCTGCTGCTGAGTACGCCTCAGGTATCCTCGTACAAGGGCCTGGTTGAGGTGTTGGACTACATTGCATCTCGGTCAAACCACACGCACCCCATTGTGCCCATCCTCGTTGATGAGAGCATACACAAAAGATGCCTGAAGTTGCTGTATTCCGACAGAACGCAGCGGTGGAACTGGCACGAAAAACTGAAGAGGACTCCTGTCTTGTACGGCTGCTGGCATCCCTACAAATACCTTGTGACCAACGTATGGCGCCGCTTCTATTTGCTTTTTGTGTACTTCCGCTTCGGCCGCTTAGGAGTGGGAAAAACAGTAGGGTCATACCCGAAGCTCAGAGTCATGGAGAGAACTATTGCCGGCATCCTCAAGTGTGCGCCGCATTTTTTGCGGCAGTTGCGCAGGAAAGCGAACAGGTTACAGGCTGTTGCCGATCACAGTGGGACGGCGATCGAACGACTGAACAGTCAAGTATGTAAAGCAATGGTGAACCTTCTGCAGAACTGGCGTCCGCTTGTCCTCTACTGCGGATTTTTTGTGAGACAATGCAACCGGTCTGGACGGCATCCTGGAACCGCCATCGACGCCCAAAATTTTTTGCGACTCGTGTTTGTGCTTTTGATTGAGCTCGGGAGGGCTGCAGCTGATCCTGTTGTGTATGTGAGGACCATCGGTGTCGCGTTGCTGCATTGGCAGACCTTCAACAGCGGCCTGCCAGGATTGTGCTATGGTGAGGAGTTTGTCGAAGTCATGCTCAGTCGACTGGGGTCCATGAAGGATCGACACACTTGGGCTGTCACACCCAGCGACGTCGAAGATTTGTTTGTCCAGATCTGCCATGCGAGAACTAACAGACGCCTGCTGGTTAGTGGTTTGTCCTCCGACATCGAAACCGAGATCGGACAGCGCTTGCACTCGTATGTCATTGACGACCGCCTGAGAATTCGGTACTGTCCTTGGAAGTCGGGTACGTCGCCATGGAGGAACACTGGGAGGGTGATCCAGATTTTCTGTCCGACCCTTACAGCGAGCCAGACGTGGACACATACAGAACTGTGTTAACCGATGTTTTGCGTACATTTCTGAGGCAGCCCCGGAATTTCTCACCTTCCGTAATACGATTGATGGACAACAAGGCTCCTCTGCGGTGTGATACGCAGCGCACGAGCATTCTGGACACAATCTGGGCCTTTACCGATGCATAACATCGGTTTTAGGTTGATTCCCAACTCTGTTGCTGTTGTTGCGCGCACACCGGTGCTTTTGCTCACTACTGCGCGACTGGGCGCAGCCAGGGAACTGGCGGCCCATAGTCTGCACCACCACCGAGGTCAAGCTGGTGTGGACGCTCATCCTAGGCCGCATCGCGCCGGCGGTCTTCGCCCACGTGCCCGCCAGCATGTGGGGAGCCATTGCCGGCAGGTCCCCCCACGAGGCCATCTTCCTCCAGGACACCGCACTGGATATGAACCCCTACGAGATGATTATCGCCTCCCTCGATGTCCAAGGCGCGTTCCCCGAAGCCCCATACCGGCTCCTCACGGAAATATGGGATGCCATGGGCCTCCCATTCCTATCCTTCATGACCGGGTACATTCAGACCCGACTCTACGCCGTCATCACAGCCGCAGGCCTCACCCCCTGGACCGGCACAGACAGCGGGGTCCCCCAGCGAGGCGCCGAAGGCCCCTTCCTCTACCTCCTCGTCACCCTACCACTGGCATTCGAGCTAGCACGGGTATACCCGGGGTACACCCCATACCCGCTACTGTCCCCCCTCATCAACTTCGCGGACGACAACCTCCTCACTACGGCCGCCCGCCACCGCGACCCTGAGAGCGCAGGGCTACCAACGACCACCGAGCAAGCGTCCGCCATTCTCCAACTCACCACAACCTACCTGGACGCCCACCAGCTCCTAGTGCACCCCCGCAAATCGGTCGGGCTGGCCGACGCCAGGACCCCCACCCCCCACATCCGGAAGGCGAACCCCTACACCTGGAAGACAACACAGTCCACCTGGGAGTCACACACGCCACGCGGCACCACCACATCACACTCCAAAGCTAGCTGGAAGAGCGCCTCGCCCGGCTACCCCAAATTGCCAGGGGGGACCTCCTGTCTACGCAGGGCCTGGCGTACTTCATGGAAGCGGTGCTCAACGCGGCCATCGGGTACCAAGCCCTGCACCTGCCGCCCCCCCAAGACGCCCTACGCCACGCTCGACAGCAAGTGACGAAGGCATGGGCGCAACACGGAGGCTGGCCCACGTCTTTCCCCAAGGAGGCCATGATGGCCCACTGGCGCTACTACGAAGACAATACAGGCGCCCTGGTCGACATGGCCTATGCCAAACACGCAGCGCACCTCCTACACAGGGTGACACACAACCACCAACCTGAAGTTCGCGAGGTGGCAGCCATACACATAAAAGAGGCGCAAATGGCCCGCAACACCTGCCCCCGGTGGATACTGGCGCAACACGGCGTCTCCACCTCCGTGCGCACTGGCATCTGGGCCCAGCTACAACTCCTCCTACCGCACCACACACACGCCATCCTGACAAACCACCACTGCGATCAACAGGGGCCACTCCTGGCCACGCACACCGACATCCACCGACACCCCGCAGGCGAGGTGGACAACCTGCGCCTCGTTGGGGCCACCTTCACCATAGTGTATATCACCCCAACACAGATGAGGATCATGGCCCATTGCGACGCCCACCACGCCCCGTTCCTTTCTGACCCACAATGGCCAGCACGCCACGTCTTCCAAGCGTACCTCCGCGCATGTGCTACGAAGGCAGGGCGCGACATGCCGGGGCCCAAGGACATCGACACGGCGTACACAGCCTTCCAGCGCCAGCACTCCCGGCCCCGCCCGAGCGACCACGAGACCCCCAACGACGGCGGCACGACGCAGGAGGAGCCCACCCCGTCAGCCGAAGGCTGGACACCACCCACCATCCTGCTACTAGCACCAAACGGCCACAAACATGCTACCCGCACTGTCCAGCGACACCATGCCCCCTGGTCCATCCCCAAACACAATGCACCGGAGACCGATGTACCACCAGTCAGACAGAGTGACCAGGGCATACCACGCACGTGCTGGCACTGCGGCCCGGCAGCCCTCGACACTCCGTGGCCCCTGCTACACCTCATCTCCACCCACTACCACACCCCCACCGCCGCCGCCACCGCCGACCAGCAGCCATGGCTCTCTCCCTGGTTTCACACGGTACCCCCAGACCACCCGGCGCACGTAGCCCGGACCCGAACACCCACGGCGACATGGACGTTCACCAACGAGCGGGCAGACCCGGACAGCGTGGCCATAGAGTACAACCGCTGCGACCCGCACCGCGCAGGACCTCAATAGGCACCCATGCGCCCCCTACAGCACAAATGCCCCACCCTCCGCGGCGACAAAGACGACAAGGAGCGGCGACAGACCATCACGTGCCAGAAGTTCCACCCCAATACGGGATACCTCTTCCACCTGATGTACGCGTATATCACCCAGGGGCGCCCAGACAGGGGCCTCCTGCGCCTCAGGCCACGAGCCCAGGCCATCATCACCTAGGGGATAGGCGTCTATGCAGCGCCACTACTACAACCCACGCAAATCACTGCCAGAACCGCCCAAGGGAACCCCATCTACGTCTATCACCCCACAGCAATTGCCCGCCTACCCATACCCAGCGACACCGACATCATCTACTTCACTGACGAATCCGGCACCCAGCAACCTCCCCCACGGTCGGTTGCGCCTCCGTGCGCATCACCCGGCACGCGGACGGCCTCCACGTTGAACACCACACCGGGGCCACCATCTTTGGGGCGTCCTCCGCCGGCGAACTGCGCACCATGGCAGACGCCGTCACCGCCACACCGCCACCCACAACGATCCGGCCCCGCAACATCTGGGTAGTCGTGGACGCCACGGTCGGCATCCACCTCACCAGGCGCCTTGCAGACCTGCCCCTTCACAAGGCACTCGAGTCCGGCCTCACCACACAAGCGTTGGGACTATGGATGGCCTTCAGGGGCATGCACCCCCAGAACGCCCTACACATCGTCAAACAGGAGTCACACCGCTACGCATACGGCAATGGACGCGCAGACACGCAGGCCAAACACCACAACACCAGCCACACCCCAGGGCTCGAACACGTGCGACTGGACACCCCACACCACAGCCACCTGCAGCACCTGCCCCCGATACCCCCGGCCACACAGCCCCCCCAATGGATGCCCGAGGACACGCCGTACACAGATCGAGACAAGCAGTACCACTACCCCACACCCATCCAGCAACTGGCCACAACACTTGGCCACCCAGCGAACACCGAACTCCTCCGACGCCTCAAAGACTCCGTCCACACCCCCCTCTACTACTCCGCCCTGCGCCCGGATAGCCTCCCAGCACACCTACAAAAACCCCGACTCCAACTCGCCCTCGAACAGCTTCCCCTCCTCACCCGATACCACCGATGGTATGCGCGCCGCTCGATCCACGTCCCCGCAGGATGTACCAAATGCATCTGCAGCCACACGGAAGAAGAAACCTGGGACCACTTCAAGGTGTGCCCCCTGTACAGAGGACTGGACACCCTCACAGACTGGAACCCAGCCCACACCATCGCACAGCACGCCGGATGGCTGACGCAGTCCCCGGCGACCCAGCAACTCACCACTGTCCTCAAGCAGACGGAGGTACTTGAGGCGGTCCGCAGGGGACTCGTCCCCACTGCCGTCTACACCTTGCTACCCACCCACGCGGAGGACCCCCAGGCCACGGCGGCGCACATGCAGCGGACGGCCGTTGCCAAGACAGCGGAGCAGCTCACATACCGCACCCACAAACACCTGCAGCATGCAGCAACCCTGCCCCAAACACACCAAGCCCACCTCCTCAAACTCCTGTTCTACCAACCATGAGAACCTACCCCGTGACATACCAACACCGAACCCCCACCACGTCTACACACCGTCCACCGAGCACAACACTGGCACGGCACACACGGGCACCACAGGCACCGCACACACTCCCACCAGCATGCGCGCGACCCCAGCCCCCATCCCCCCACGCCGCCGTCCGTCCACAGGTACCACCAACCGCCAGCCACCGCATGTCCCCTCTGCGTACGCCAGCGGCTACCGCAGACAGCCCTGCCCTGCAACCCAGACCACTGGGTCTGCCTCGGAGCCGCGCACCGCCTCACCCACTGCCCCCACTGCGGGGACATCAACCCCCACCACCGCGAGCGGCCCGCGGCCCCAGCCGCACCCCCCCCCGCCAGCCACCCCAACTTCTTCGGGTTCCTCACCGACACCCTCCGGGACCACCTGGGAGGGTACTACGTGGCGGACGCGGCGGAACACGCATGGACCATAGGCGTGGCCACGGGCAGCACACCCCTGCCCCCCCACAGCCCACCCCTACGCCACAGCGGAGGCGGCTTGAACGTGGCGGCCCGCCACATCCTCCTCGCCCTATACCTCCACCACCATGACCTACGCCTCCCAGACCCACAACTCCCAACCCCCCAAGCAGCAGCCCTGACGCCAGAAGCGTGGGCCGACACGGCACCAGAGGAGATAGCAGCCTACCTCCGAATCACTTGCCGCCAGTTCAACACCGCCCTCGGCCGACAGAAGGGAACACCTTACCCACTCAGCGCACTCCTCTACCCGGCACACCACCCCCACCCCGCACAACAGAAGCCCCCGGAGGGCTGGGCGTCTTTTCGAGACGCCCACCTGGCCGCCCCCGACGAGGCCACCACCACACGGATGGGCCTCACGGACCAGGAAACCTACGTCAGAGGCCTCAAGATGAGCCTCCAAGAGGCACACCGCTGGCACGCCCGCTCCCCGTCGCCCCCACAGGGACAGGGGGGTTCACCCGCCCCCGACACCCACCAGGCCAAGAAGACCAAGACAGGTCACGGGGCCCGCCAGCGCGCCTGCCAGCAGGGCGCAACGCCCCGACCAGGGCCCGGGTCCAGCCACACCGCACCACCCCACGCCCAGACCCCCGGGGCACAGCAACAACACCGCCCCCGCCAGCGCCCACCACCACCACCGTACCGCAGCACCCAAACCCTGCAGCCCAGTCAGCCACCACCGCCCACACACGTCCACACCATGCCAGGACCACCATACGCGCAGAGCCAGGGGACATGGCACCACCAACACCACCACCACGCCCCCGTCCCTCCCAACCCCTACCCCCTAATGCCCCCATGCTACAGCAACCCTCACCAGCTACATCCCCACCACGCCCCAGCACAACCAGGCCCCACGAACCACCCACCCCACATAGCACACATCACCGCACCACACCCTCACGTATTCCACCACCACCAGCCCCTACCACCAAACCCACCAACGCCGGGGTACCACACACAACCAGCACACCCTCAACACCACCACCACGCGGTCCAGCACCACCCGCCGCCCCCGCTACACGGGCCCACGACACACGAGCCACGGTACACCCCCATGGACCCGCGGGGAGCCGCGCACGCACACCAGCAACACCAGGGCCTAGTAGGAGCGCCCCACCACCACGAGCAGCCCCCCCACCCACACCCCATACCAGCGAGCACCATCCACCAGCAGCCACCCATTACATACGGACCACAGCCGCACCTGGACGCCCATGTGGCCGCCTCCCACCCACATCCCGGCACCACAACCAGTCAAGAACCGCAAGGGCGGCATGGCGCACACACGCAACACCCACACGACCGACAGGGACGCCCAGGCCCAGCCAGCACAACACCCACCCCCGCCCCCCCCACCACCAACAGAGCCACCCCCACACCACCCCCCCCGCCCCCCCCCCGAGACCAGGCCACAGACGCAACACGCGGCAGCCAGCACCAGCCAATTGACGTCGATGCCCCCGCCGACACACGCCACCGCGAATCCCCCCTCCCGCGACCGCCACAAGAGACCCCATCACCGGACCCCACGCGCGACAACGAAGACCACCCCCCCCAACCAACACCACCCCCCCCATCACACCCCGCACCACCAGCCGCCGCACCGGCCGAACCCTACGGCCTACACAACCCCGCAGCGGTACGGCAGCACCTCCGGGGACTCGGGGAACAGGACGTGCTGTGCCTCCGCACCTCCGGCACCAGAATCCGCATCCGGGCGGCCACCCTGGTCCAGGCGGCCACCCTGGGGGAAGGCGTCCGAGACTTCCTCTTCGACGCCTTCCTCCACGTCGCCCGACACGACCACCCCCCACGCGCCACCCCAGACGGCGAGAGCCCGCCCCCCACGGGGAGCCGGATCTGGGTGCCCCCCATCGACTGGGGGCGACACCTAGTCGGACACCCCGTGCCGGAGCGGGACAGCACCCAGGGCCGCACCCGCTACCGCGAGCCCAACATGGCCCACCCCCCACCGGGCGCCACCCCAGACAACACCAAAGAGTGGGAGCAGGAAACATGGGTAGCCCGGATGGCCTCCCTGAGCAACCTCCCGCACCACGTCCCGGGGGACATCCCCACCACCGACGAGCGGCAGCCAGCCCCCTTCACGTACATGACCCTCATGTACAATCTGCACTACACCCTCTCCATCACCCACTACCACGCACCCACTGACCACTGGCTGGTACACGGCAGCGACTCCCTCCTCCCCGCCGACTACGCCCCCCCCCCAAACAACCCAGGCCTCGACACGTACGCCAGGGGGGACGACCCAGACGACCCCCACATCTGGGGCACGTGGGAACGCAGATCCCTGGACACGCTGCTCTCCATCCGCAGCGGCAGCCAGGGCCTTGGTGTGGCGATGTATTGCCTCGCCAAGTGGACCCAACGGACCTGGGGGATCCCCACGGACCGGTGGGTGTGGGTGGTCACGCTGCGCCCCCAGCAGAGAAAAGCCCCCCCAAACCGCAGGGGACCCACCCCCCCACGCCCCACCACCCTACAGCTCTGCCCATACATGGTGGCAGCCCGCCTCATGGCGCTGCTGTGGCCGGGCCCAGACACCCCGACCCAAAACTACCCCCACCTCACAGAGGAGGACATGCCCGGCATCCAGCGATGCTTCTTCCGCACCCTCGACTACCTCCAGCAAACACACCCGCAAGTCCTGAAGCAGATATGGCCACCCCCCGGGTAACCCACGTGCCCGCGCAGCCGGGACAACGCCGCCACACCAGCACCAGCACGCACGGATCACCAGGGAAAACGCGCGCACACGCCCGGTACTCGAATCCGCACCCTCGTTCTCGCTACTTGCAGGACCCAGCATCATACGCCCGCCCCCGAAGCCCAGGACCCTCCGCCGTCTCCCACAGCCCTCTCCTCCGCCTCCGACTCCACAACCTCCACCACCACGACCACCTCATCCACCACCACCACCACGTCCTCATCCAGGCCGCGGGGGACACCTCCCAAACAGGCCCCGAAACCCGCCCCCACCGCGAGCAACCCCGCCGCCGCCAAGGCCCATGCCCCGACGAGGCCCACACCCGCGACCCAGCCGAAACCCAAGACCGCCGCCAAACAGCCACCCAAACCCGTCAGCGCGCCACGACCGCAACCCGCAGCCAAGCCCAAACCCAAGTCCAAACCCGGCGCCACGACGGCAGCGCGAGCCCGGCCCCCCGAGGACGTCTCCTATGACATTCGGCCCCAGCCGTCCCAGGCCTGGAGGCAGCAGCGCCCAGCACAGCGCCCCCCCACCGTCACCGACGCCGCCCCCACCACCTTCATAGCGGAGCGCGCCGCGGCCGAAGCATGACGCACCTCGTCCCGCCACCTCTCAAAGCCCGGACCCCAGGCCCACGGACCGCCCCCGACCAGGCCAGAACGACGCCAGGGTCCGACAGCAGCGTCCCCGCCCCTCTACCAACCCTCGATGACAGTCCACATACAGCGCATGCCCCACTACCGCCGCCGCCGCGAGTCCCCGCCCAACCCCGAGGCGGAGACCGTGCGCGCACACCCGCGGGTCCACATCCGCGCGCGCCCCCACTCCCCGCGCACCCCCACGGAACAGGACCAGGAGGAATCCCCCAGGCCCGCCACCGCCACCGGTCCCCACGACCCCGTCACACCCGCGCACGCCCACTCCTCTGCCCAAGACCGCAGGCCCGCCCAGGGACAGTCGTGGCAGCGCTGGACCCACACGCAGCTGTGGGAGCTGCGAAAGTGGGCCCGGGGAGAGCCCTCCCTCAAGGGCCTGGTCCATCGGCCCCGCAAGGAGTCGGTGGAGAACTGCCGCCTCCGGCCAGCGGGGGGGTGGATGCCGCAGGCCGCATGGGAAGCCATGCTGGCCGATGCGCTCCACCCCCTGGGAGTCCACCCCCGCAACCTCCCCGCGCCCGAGGACCACCCGTATGTCCTCAGGCGCCTGCGGGAGACCCTCCAGGAGACACAGCGAGACGGCATCCGCCTGTGGGACATCACCCAAAGCCCAGCCCCGCACAAACACACCCCCTCACCACCCCACAAGCGTCGGCGCACCGACAGCGGCGGCACCGACAGCACCCCAGGAGCCCTGCGCACAACACAACACGACGCGCCTGACCCCCCCGCCAGCGGCGCTGACACCTAACCCCGTTACCCAGCAAACCACCACCACGGGGCGCCACGCCAGGCCCCGCCCCGAAGTCACCAAACGAACCGGACGCCGAAGGATGCCAACGCACACGACAACGGGTACCACTACGCCCAAAGGCACCGAGCCCAGGCCCGCTACCGTCGCAACCGCCTAACCGAGCCAAAACCCAAACACAAATCAAACCCGAGCCACACCCCGAAACCGCTAGCCCTTGACTCCTAACCAGGCCCGCCGAGGGAACAACGTAACCACAGCCCACACCCACAGCCCACCGAGCCGCCTAACCAGCCAGCTCCAGAAGCAAAGAGACACCTCACCAAACCCACCCTGGCCCAAGCCCGTGTACATCAGGACGCGCGAGCCGCACCCCTGGGGCGCGACCGCCGCCACAGCACCGACGACACACGCCAGAGGACACAACACTATTGCACCGCCGCACCAGCTGCCCGTGCCTGTGCCTGCAGTGTAACCGCGCCCCTAGTTTTCTTTTTTTTCCATCAAAAGAAAAAAAAACGAAAATTAGGGGGGGAGGAAGAGGGACACAACCATCTATGGCACACGCACACCGCACACAGCGCGCACACCGGTGAACGGGAGCCAAGTGGCCTAGGACACCGCACACGCAACACAACACACCGAGCGAGCACAGGGGTGAGCAGGAGCCAAGTGGACCAGGACACCGCAGACGCAACACAGCAAACCGCGCGGGTACACCGGTGAACAGGAGCCAAGCGGCCCAGGACACTGCACACACGTAGGGCGGCCGAGGGACAGGAAAGAACCAATACCCCATGGGTCGGACGCACTGGGGCGACCCAGCCGACCCACCGGGCCAGTGGCAGGAGCGGTACTCCAAGGCCACTGGTCCGAGCCCGGCCAGGCTGCATCGGGGACCATGGCAAACGTCACCCGGAGCCATGGAAGCAACCGGTGACAGGCGAGCCGGTACACAGTCCAGGAGGGGGTCACCTGCCAAGCAGATTGGCCCCGCAACTCAAGCCACAAGGGTGAGGCGGTCGTACCGTAGACTAGCGGGAGCAATACCCCTTGTGGTGAGAGATACTCCACACGGCTGGGCTGCCCCCAGAGCTGCCGTCCAAAGGAGGGGGCATGTGGCCCTACCCATGGACACATGTGGGGACACCCTCCCACCTGGGACACATGGACCGGGTGGCCGCGACAATGCCTTGCCAAGCACATGCGGGGGCGGCTCAAGAGGCACCTGACATAGGGCAGTGGGAGGGACAGGACGTCCCCTTGGTAAGACCTTCTTCCTGCAATATCAAAGGAGGCATCCCGAGCTCCCAAAGATACCTACCTACCTACCTCACTACTGCGTGTTCGGAATGCAAGCCCTCGCAATCGTCTTTTCAAAAAGTGCGTTTTTGACTATATGTTGTTACCTTAATGCGAGGCCTCGCAATACGAAGTAGGTAATTGCAGACAAATACCGATTATGTGGATTGCGAGCCCTCGCAATCAAAGAATAAATATGTACATTTCTCTCCCTTTTTACAGCCCTATTTCAACATGGCAGAGAGTTTGACGCCAACAAAAGCGGGTAGAGCATCACCAGACACGTCAAAAGTACCATCCAAGCAGGAATCGGTGCCAGGGGAGTTCCTGAGGTTCTACAAGAACCCTTTGCAGGTGGACGTTGACGTTGGGAGCCTTTCCATCAACAAGAAGAAGAAGTACGGCCAGATCTGGAAGTATCAACAGACGCGACTGGACGAGGTTATGAGAAGTCTTACGGCAAACCCCCCAGAGGAGCCCCTGACCGTGACTGTATGGCAATCACCAGGTACGTAACGCGGTCGCACCGATGCTGTTTCATGTTCATCCTCTGAAATCCATGTTTTCATCTCCAGCCGACGATTGGATCGTCATTGCAAAGCAGCACTGCGTCTGTGCGCTAAAAGCACTCCAAGACCAGCGTCTTGAGAAGGGCCTCGACCCACCGCAGTGGGATGCAAGTGGTGAAGGTAGTAAGAAAAAGTCACTCCCATGTCTTTCTTGGGGTACTTGATCCAGGCTACAGCCCCCCTTTTTGCCTAAGGAAGTGCTGAGACTAACACTTAAACATTTTTGTTTCTCTCATAAAGCTTTAAGTACACGTTCGCAGCAACTAGGGTTAAAACCCTAGCTCCCCCATGAAGTTCACGCCTACCGCTCAAAGGAGCGGAGGTATCATCCCTCATGGAGTGTATACCGAAATCAAGTAGGCACTTCATGCCTTGGGCCTTGTAGGTTAAGCCTAGTGGTCTCCCACCTCAGGACCCCTATACCCAAAAGTTTCTACTACTTATTGTGCTTCCAGATTGTAACTGTTTCTGAATTCAGTTGCTTGGCCAAGTCATTTCCTGTGTCTGGCCTAGCTCCTATGCCCCAGATTCCTAACCAACTGCATTTCATCCAAAAGAGTGCACATGAAGTGCTTGGTGCTATCTTGGTGGCCTGTGTCATGCCAGGTTTCACATAAAATCATTTGTTTTGTTTATAAAACCATTTGAGTTGCATATTTGATTCCTCATTTGTCTATATGCAGCCCCTCCTTGCTTACAATGCTTTGATTTGGAAGAATACTATCACAATTCTGACTTTGATCCTGTTTGTGGTGTTCCTTGTTCGTGGACTTTAACTTTTTGCAGCTTTGGGAAAACAACTTTTGAAAAGCAATCAAGGTTTTCAATATCAACAACAAGCAAGGGACATCAGAAACTCTTTCTGGTAGCAGAGGCTTACACCCTCGCCAAGCTAAAGCACAAGAAATCCACGCCGTATTGAGCAATGTCACGTCCATCAGTTGCACTGAGCGCCAAGACCCTGCCAATCAGGTCCCAGCCAACTGCGAGGCCTGCAGCAGGACCTTCCAGGGCTATGTCCCTGAGCGGAAGAGATGATACAGTCGTTGTGGACACTACTTTCTGGCGCGGAGAGCACCAAGCAAGAGGGGCGGAAGGAAAGTATATGAGAGAAGCCCCTGAGGCGCCTTTGTTAACCAAGGAACGCCTCAGAAGCCTCGAAGGGAGGGATCCGATGGCGGCTGCCCTCCTGTCTGTCGTATCTTCCTTACCTGCTTCTGAGGATGCCCCTGATCCTGATTCCTTGGCCGCTAAGGAAGCCCAGGCCGCAATGGAGAATGTCGCCACCGCCAAAGTGAAAGCCTGGAGGAAAGCGGGAAAGAAGGAGAAGGAGAAAGAACCAATGAAGGGGTATCCCATGTTCGGCATCACGTGGGGTGAGGGGTTCGAAGCACCTTATGGGGAAATATCCGCCACGACGTGCAATGACTCCTCAGAATGTCAGGAGGACTGGATATCTAGAGAGCCTACCCCGTCGTTACCTTCGAGGCCAAGACCACCTTCGCCTCGTGGGGTGTGCCCCGAGCCCGTGCGCGTGGAAAGAGGTTTACCTTCACGTATGGCTGCCCCTAAACTCGGTCTGGATGAGACCATGGAACTCCTTTCCCGGGTTCTGGGGGCTGGGGATGAAGATCCTGATTTGAGTGCACTGTCTGCAGCACTCAAGGCTAAACTGGGGCTGTCTGAACTGGAGAAGCCCCCCTCGACCATGTCCCCGGGTGTTGAACTCCTGACCCGGGGCGTGAAGAGCTGCAGAGGGATCCGCAGCACCCCCTTGGACACTTGTCCAAGCCCTTTCCATCCTCGTGTGAGGACTGTTCCTGTATGCACCATCCGGGATACTACTGAGGCTGAGATGGAGGGCTATGGGCTGGCTGCACTGGCGCCCTTGCCACTGTCTACCCCTCACCCCCCTCAGGTGGAAAAGGTGACACTGGTGTACCAGATCGGGGAACGATGGACATCGCCACAGCGAACCTTCAGATCGAGCTCCCTGAGTTCGATCCTAAAAACCTGCCCGAATGGGCCGAAGAGTTTTCGGAGTTTCTACTCCTCGGCGGACAGCAACATGCTGATGTCCGGACCAAGTGCACGCTCATCAAGAAGTCGTGCAAGAAAAAGTTCCTTCAGCGGCAGGTGAAAACTGCCATCAGGAAGAGCTCCAGTTGGGGAGACTTCCTTAAAAGACTGGAACAAATGTACCCAGTCTACGAAATGGACCTGAGTGTCCGTACGGAGATAGAGGAACTACCCCCACTTCCTGAGTTCCCCACAGCTGCCCGTATTTCTGAGTTCGTGGCGCAGCTGGAGGAGCTAATGGGGAGGATGAACCCCTCCTCATACGGGCCTACAGAGCCTCATCTGTGGCTCGTGGGTAAAATTCCTCCCAGGACTTGGGAGAATTGTAAGGAGACGTTCGAGAGGAAATCCTGGACTCATTCCTACGATGGGTTGGTCGATCTTCTGATCGAACTCGCCATGGAGAGAGAAAACGACTCTCACATGGATAAATACCTGCGCAAACATCTGCGGAGGGAGGCCCCTGCTGAAAAGCTTCAGGGAGGGAGGTCCCCACAACCCCACTCTAACCCTGGGAAGGGTAAGGGAGGGCAACTGAAGCATATGAAGGAGACCCCCCCCGCTAAAGGCAAGGGAGCCCCCAATCTTTTTTATTGCCAGCCTACGGACGACAGGGGGGGACCATGTCACGCCCCTGACTGCAATGGACGCAGCTCGTGTATGCTCCAGTTGCAGCGGAAGCAGAAGACGCAGGATGGTCAGGAGGACAAACACCAGGACCACTTCCGCTGCACTATCACGTGTGGCTACTGCGGCAAGAGGAGGCACTAGGAGGATGAGTGCCACATAAAACGCAGCGAGTCCGAGAAGCTAAAGAAGGCCGAGGAAGAACGGCGTAAGAACGCCGGTAAGGGGGGGGGGGGCAGTACCCCTGGGGGAACTCCCGGTGGAGGTAACCCTGGAGGAGGGCAAGGAAACTCCGCACCCCCCACAGGTGGAGAACCAGGCTTCACCCCCAAGGGTGAGCAGCCTGGGGAGAAGCGAACCGTACCCTCTACCCCCAGCGCCGGTGGCGCTGACAAGGGAAACGAGAACGCCAAGAAGCGCCGCGTCAACTGGCACTCTAAGTGCCTGCAGGTGGCGGGCTTTGAAGTGAAATTCCCTGAAGTGGAGTAAAGGGGCGGCTCCGAGGAAGAAGATTTGGTTTTCTGGATCACCGTCAAAATAGGTGATCAGGTTTACAAAGCGGTCTTGGACACGGGCGCAGATTGCTAAAACAAGCCAAGATCCGGAAAACCAAAACAGCAATAAGGGTAGGGGATGGTCGGACCATGCATTCTGACGGGGGGGTTGATGTGACTGTATGTCTAGGCGATGAGGAGGTGACGCAGCACTGCAAAGTGCTTGACACCGACGCCTTTGACATTGTCATTGGCACTGATTTTCTGCGCTTCAACCCCCAGGTGAAGTTGCTGTCCTTGCAACGTCCCTACACCTTTCACTGCGATTTTGGCAGTGGCCTATACTCTGTCCCTCTGGAGCTGTCAGGTCTAAAAGAATCCGGTCTACGTTACGTGAACCGGTCTTACAGAACTGAGAAGTATCAGTTGGTGCGGCCAGTGTTGGAAAATGGACTGGCTGCCCTACAGCTGGACCCGAATGAAATTCAGGTAGAACTTTTCGCGAGTAAAGTGCAGCATCTGATGCAGCTCTACTGTTCGCGGAACCTAAACAATGCGTACTGCTTGTACTGGTAATCAATGGGGTTGTGCTACGCAAACCCCCCTTTCTCCCAGCTCGCCAAGGTGATTACTAAAATCGCCCTCAAAGGAGCGAGAGTGGTCCTGTGCACCCCCGACCGGGGTACCACAGGTGAATACGCCTATTGGAGGCGCCTCTTGGACCGTATGACCGTGGGAGGGACTGAAATGCCCAAAGGTCCCATCTACGTCCCTGAGGACTCTCAGGAGACCATGCCCGCCCCTGAATGGGGCAGTTTCCTATCCATCGTAGATGGTGCTCTAAAGCCCGTGCCCGTGAGTGACCTTGATCAGGTTGTACTCAAGGAGTTGATGGCCGAAAACAAGGGCCTTACCCTCCATGATCTCAAGAAGAGATCTGAGTACTTTTCAGTTACCACTACGAGTGGTGAGTGCCCCGATGAGCCGGAGACACCAGCAGTCTCTACTCCGCTGGCTGATGCTGACGACCGCCTGAGCAATATCGCCAGTGTAATACCCCCGGTCGACCCGGAGGTTGTGACACTGAAGCATAGCGCTTTCCTAGCGCAGTTGCTCCTGGAAGAGCTGGATCTCGGCAAGTCCGCCCCTGGTGGGTCTAATGATCACGCCGTGTTCTCTATGAGGGCCACTGATGGCCCCTCAGGTCAGGTACCTGGCGCTAAACCCTCACCCAATAACATGCCCGTCTCTTGGTATGACGTGCGGGAACCACAGCAGGTCCTGTGGGCTAAGGCTGAGGGTATCGAGCGACGGACCCGCCTGGACCTCCTCAAGATGACCTGGATAACCTCTATTTGGTCCGAGGAGGATGATGAAGAGATGACTCTCCCCGATCCTGAGACCCCTCTGGTATACTCCCTCCACTATACCCAGGAACGCCAGGACTGGGAGGATGAGTTGCCCCCCGAAACGCTGGGGCGTCTAAAAAAGCAGGATAAAGGGAAGAGTAACCTCCGCGCTGAGGAGAGCATGAATCTACAACCCCGTCTCACTAAGCTCATCCACAAGTATCAGGAGGTTTTTGGAGCGTTGCCCCCACCCCTGTCTTGTGAGAAACTGGTCCAGATGGACCTCAAACTCAAACCAGAGTTTGAAGGGTCGGTAGTGAGGCGGCGTCCATACCCCGCCCCACAACACCAAATCAACGAGATGGAACGCCAGATCCAAGACTGTATAGATGCTGGCCTCGTCGAGGAGTATAAACACGGGGACTACCCCCGCCATTGTAGCCCTTGTTTTCTGGTTGCTAAAAATGGGTCCACTGCTATGCGCTTGGTCGTTGACTATGGGGAGGTCAACAAAAAGACCCGGAACCACTCAGGGAGTATCTCCAACATGGAGAACACCCTGGAGAGAACCGCTAAGTGTCGATTCAAGACCAAGATGGATAAGCGCAGTGGCTTCTGGCAAGTAGACCTAACCCGAGCAGCCCAGGAACTGCTCGCCTTTGTAACCCCTAAAAGCTGTGTCTTCCGCTGGAAGGTCATGCCCTTTGGTGTCGCGAATGCCCCCGCTCTCTTTCCGGACCTGATGAACAAAATCCTATATATCCTGAGACGCAGACCTCTTGTGCAGGAACTGGTTTCCCGCGGGGCTGAGATGGAGGCCCACATCGATACCCAAGAGGATCATATCCTCCTCCTGCAAGAGTTTTTCACCGTCTCTCAGGAAAACCATCTCCGCATCAAACTCGAGAAGTCTGAGTTTATGCGAGAGGAGATGGAGTACCTAGGGTTTGACGTGGGGTATGGGTCATGGAAACCAGCCGCGTCTAAGATGCAGCCCCTACAGGACATGCAGATAAGTGACGACCCTAAGAAGGGTCTACACGATGTGCGGAGTTCTATTGGCGCCTGCAATTTTTACCGACGCCATATCCACAATTTTACGTATTCATCAGCCCCCCTGACTGACCTTATAAAGAAGACCAACCCTTGGCGGTGCACCGACACACCTAGGATTTTATGGGGTCCAAAAATCCCAAAACCAGCTACAGTCAGAAATACTACTTTTTTTGTCAAATTATACCATAAAGAGCATATTTTCCGGAGTTAGCCCCCCCCCCCCCCACCCTCCTAATTGGAAATTTTCCAGCCCCTAGATCGTCAATGCAGCCTTTATTCCATCTAAAATCGGCCGTATCCGAGAGGTATGACATTCACCACCTAGTTGAGAATAGCAGCTTTTGTATAGCTCAAACCATACATGTTTGTTTTTGGCAAAAAAAATGGTTTTTTGGTGATGGCGGCTCCAAACACTCAATAGGTTGCTCCAACACCTTGCAAAACACATTTTTCTGAGTCCACCACACTCAAAATAGGGTATGGGGCCCTACAACTGACCACTGATGCCCCAAAAATGCTTTTTCAGGCCAAAAAATTGGCTTTTTTGGGCAAAAAAAGCGGTTTTTTGGTGATGGTGGCTGAGGAGCCCTTGATCATTTGCTCCAAAACACTGCAAAACACGCTTTCTTGAGTCCAGCAGCCTGAAAATAGGGTATGGGGCCCTACCTATGACCACTCAGGCCCCAAGAACACTGTTTTAGGCCAAAAAATGGCTTTTTTTGGCCATTTTTGGTGATGCCGGCCCTGAAACCCTTGATTATCTACTCCAAAACCTTGCAAAACACTTTTTGTTGAGTTCAGCACCCTGAAAATAGGGTATGGGGCCCTACAACTGCCCGCTCACGCCCCAAAAACGCTGATTCAGGCTACAAAATGGCATTTTTTGGCCATTTTTGGGCAAAAAATGCGGTTTTTTTTGGTGATGGCAGCTCGGAAACACTCAATATCTTGCTTCAAAACCTTGCAAAACTTATTTTTCTGAGTTCACCAAACACAAAATAGGGTATGGGGCCCTACAACTGACCACTCATGCCCCAAAAACACTGTTTTAGGCCAAAAAATTGGCATTTTCTGGGCAAACAAAGCGGTTTTTTTGGTGACCGTGGCTCCAGAACCCTTGATCATTTGCTCCAAAACACTGCAAAACGCGCTTGTTTGAGTCCAGCACCCTCAAAATAGGGTATGGGGCCCTACCTGTGATCACTCAGGCCACAAAAACACTGTTTTAGGCCAAAAAATGGCTTTTTTTGGCCAAAAAATGCGGGTTTTTTGGTGATGGCGGCCCTGAAACCCTTGATTATCTGCGCCAAAACCTTGCAAAACACCTTTCTTCGAGTCCAGCACCCTGAAAATAGGGTATGGGGCCCTACAACTGACCACTCAGGCCCCAAAAACGCTGTTTTAGGCTACAAAATGGCATTTTTTGGCCATTTTTGGGCAAAAATGGGTTTTTTTTTGGGATGGCGGCTCCGAAACACTCAATAACTTGCTTGAAAACCTTGCAAAAAACGTTTTTCTGACTCCAGCAACCTCAAAATAGGGTGGGGGGCCCTACAACTGCCCATTCAGGCCCCAAAAACACTGTTTTGGGGGAAAAATTGGCATTTTTTGGCCATTTTGGGCCAAAAAATGCGGCTTTTTGGTGATGGCGGCTCCAAAAAAATCGATAACTTGCTCCAAAACCTTACAAGACCCTTTTTTGTTTGAGTTCAGCACCCTCAAAATAGGGTGGAGAGCCCTACAACTGACCACTCAGGCCCCAAACACACTGTCTTGGGCCAAAAAATGGCTTTTTTTGGCCAATTTTGGGCCAAAAATGCGGTTTTTTGGTGATGGCGGCTCCGAAAAACTCGATTACTTGCTCCAAAACCTTACAAACCACTTTTTGTTTTGAGTCCAGCACCCTCAAAATAGGGTGGGGGGCCCTACAACTGACCACTCAGGCCCCAAAAACACTGTTTTAGGCCAAAAAATGTCTCTTTTTGGCCATTTTTGGGCAGAAAATGCGGTTGTTTGGTGATGGAGGCTCCAAAACACTCGATAACCTGCTCGAAAAACTTGCAAAACACGTTTCTTTGAGTCCAGCACCCTCAAAATAGGGTGGTGAGCCCTACAACTGACCAGTCAGGCCCCAGAAACACTGTTTTGGGCCAAAAAAGGCTTTTTTTTGGCCTTTTTTTGGCAAAAAATGCGGTTTTTTTGGTGATGGCGGCTCCGAAAAACTCGATTACTTGCTCCAAAACCTTGCAAAACACATTTCTCAGAGTCCAGCACCCTCAAAATAGGGTGGGGGGCCCTACAACTGACCACTCAGGCCCCAAAAACACTGTTTTAGGCCAAAAAATGTCTTTTTTTTGGCCATTTTTGGGCAGAAAATGCTGTGGTTTGGTGATGGTGGCTCCAAAACACTTGATAACCTGCTCGGGAAACTTGCAAAGCAACCTTTATGAGTCAAGCACCCTCAAAATAGGGTGGGGAGCCCTATAACTGACCACTCAGGCCCCAGAAACACTGTTTCCGGCCAAAAAAGGCCCTTTTTTGGCCTTTTTTGGGCAAAAATTGCGGTTTTTTTGGTGATGGCGGCTCCGAAAAACTGAATAACCTGCTCCAGAACCTTGCAAAACACATTTCTCAGAGTCCAGCACCCTGAAAATAGGGTGGGGGGCCCTACAACTGCCCAGTCAGGCCCCAAGACCACTATTTAAGGCCAAAAAATGGCTTTTTTTGGCCATTTTGGGGCAAAAAATGGGGTTTTTTGGTGATGGCGGCTCCAAAACACTCCACAACTTGCACCTAAACCTGGCAAAACACGTTTCTCTGAGTCCAGCACCCTCAAAATAGGGTGGGGAGCCCTACATCCGACCACTCAAGCCCCACAAACACTGTTTTAGGCCAAAAAGTGGCATTTTTTGGCCAGTTTTTGGGCTAAAAATGCAGATTTTTTCGTGCTGGCGGCTCGGAAACACTTCATAACTTGCTCCAATACCCTGCGAAACATGTTTTCTGAAGCGAGAACACAAATCCAACCTGTACCATTTTTCATGTATTCAAAGGGGCTGCATCTTGTCCTTCCAGGTCTGCACTGAAAAGAAACTGACGTCAGGCAACAGGCAACAGACAACAGACAACAGACAATGGACGACGAAGTTCAACAAACTGCAGGCAACAGAAAACCGACAACAGACAACAAACAAAAGACAATGGACGGCCGGCAACAGAGCGATAGACAACGGACAACAGACAACAACAGACAACAGATAGCAGACAACAGTTGACGACTTCCAACTGACGTCAGGCAACAGACAACAGTCAACAGACAACAGGGCCCTGGACACCAAATTGTGGTGTCCAGTTTGTCGAGGTCCTGTTGCGGGAGTGAGTTGTAGATTAAACGGTAGGTGAGGGTAGGTATCAGTTGTATGTTGGATAGTTTTATGACTTCGTTGTGTGTGAGAGGGAGGGTGGATATGTTGGCGAAAAAGGCGTGAATGGTGTTAAGTAGAAGTTGGAGCATGCTGGGGTTTTGTTGTTTGTTGAAAAAGTAGGTGCCCAGGTATTTATAAAAAACCCTGGGGTCGCCGTCATCGGTAAAGGTACTGAAATGTTGGGTAGGACTAATACGAATGGTGATGTGGGTGGCGTTGTTGAGGGCGTGTAGTTCGGATTTAGTCGTGTTAAAAGAAAGGCCGTATCGAGGTCCTTGGATAAAGAGGAAGTGAAGCACTTTGTGTAGAGTGGCATGGGAGGTTGTTTGGAGGGCGATGTCGTCGATGAAGGAGAAAAGGTCGTTGAATTCGTGTTTAGGTAGGAGAGATTGTATGTGGTTAATGATGGGGTCGACAAAGAGGTTAAAGAGTATGGGGGACATGGGGCATCCTTGTCTAAGTCCCCTTATGCAGTGGGCTGCAAAGAGGGCGAGGCCGTTGACGACGGGGAAGTCGTGGGGGCAGGCGTAGAGGTTTTGGATGAGGTTGATGATGGAGTGAGGTATGTTGTAGTTGGAGAGTATTTGCCATAAGGCTCGGTGAGGAACGGAGTTAAATGCTTTATTTAAATCAAGATATAAGTGGTACATGTCTGGGTGCAGTGATAGGTTGGCAATCATAGTGTATATGTGGTCTGTGGTTCTTTGGTTAGGAAGTCCGCCATACTGTGTGTTGTTGGTGAGGTGGTATGTTGTGGCGTAGTAAGTGAGGGTGTGTGCACCGTAAGAAGCTATGATTTTGTAAAGTGTGTTAAGTAGTGCTATTGGTCTGTAGTTTGTAGGATTATGGGGGTCGCCTTTTTTGTAAAGTAGAAAAATTTTTGCTTTAAGCCAGTGAAAAGGTATGTGGTCGGCGATAAGGAGGGAACATAGGCTGTAAATGTAGGTTTGTATATCAGGGGGGCAGACAGAGAAAAGGTAGAGAGATGTGTCGTCGAAACCAGGTGCGGTGTGTGATTTAGCGTTCGACAAAAGAAGGTTGAAGAAGTCTCTGGTAAAGTGTGGTAGTGGAGCGTCGTTGGGTATTTTTGGGGAGTTAGGCATGAGTGTGTCGATGAAGGCTGGGTCTGTGTCAAAATCTGGGGGGCCTCCCAGGGAAGAGAGAGCGTGTCCCATAGATTTGCACATTTCGTAAGGGTCGGTGGTGAGTTGACCAGTTTGGTCAAAGAGAGAGATGGGAGTGGTGTTTCTGGGGTTGAGAATGTTGTTGATTGTCTTTTTTTTGCGCTTGTGAGAAATGAGGGAGTGGTGGAGTTTCTTGTGCGCTTGTGCTTTTTTTTGAGGTCCAGTCATTGAGTAGTGTTTGAAGTTTTTTTGTTTTGTGTGCACTGGAGGTAGTAGAAGGTAGATTTTTTACAGCGTCAAGGAATTGTTTCTCCACGCTGGTTGGTTTGTGTTCGTGTGCTTGATGAGTGACTTTTTTGTAAGTGGTGACTAGTTGGGTGAACAGGAAGTCGGTCAGAGGAATAAGTTGTTCAACGGGTTGTTGGAAGAGAGTGTCGTGATGTTTGGAGAGCCAGTCGTTAAGAGGTTTACTGAGGGACGTAAAGTGTGACTTTTCTTCTTTGCTTAGGGGGCGGTAGTGAATGGAATTGTGTGGGATGTTGTATATGTTAATCGGATTTGGAGTCATATCTCCAAGTTAGGCAAACTATCCTTTCGTACCCCCAATAAAACCAAATACTCCCCCCCACACACACTAGGTTTAAACATCACGAAAATTTCTATCGTAACCCACATCCAAGCCATCAACCTTATACTGCGCTACACACACGACGACGGACCTTCCCACACCAACGAAAGAGTCAAGTACACCTTGCGCTACAAGGCCACTGACCCCAACACCATGCAACGCATGACTGCCCACTCTGCTAGCTTTTTAGGTTTCCACACGCACAACATACCCACAGTCAACCCATGTCTCCCTTCTCAAATCCCTACACACACAACAATCGAAGTCGCCTTTCTCTACTACCAATCCAACAGCCACCCACCAACATATTCCATTACGAAAAATGCCACCCATACCACAAAAACGACCCAATGGTTCCGAGGCACAGTCAACCACCCCACGCCTCAGAAAACCACAGTTATCTTCCCTGACATGTCCACAATCCTCACCCCCAACCACCAGCTTCGCTTCCTTACTCTCCCCACATCCCAAGATATTTCCAAACCCACCAAGTCTCTCTCCATACCCGACACGGCCAACTTCCCTTTTCCTTTCACTAGCACCACAACCACTCAAAATTTCATTCAGTTTACCCTGAAAAACAATCTTTCTCCCCCAAACCCTCAACACCTGCACTACTGGGGGTGCCATGATCTTTTAGACGCACTCGACGCCTACCCTAACGCTACG
This sequence comes from Eutreptiella sp. 'Long Island Sound 2002', assembly GCA_964036045.1. Classification (NCBI taxonomy): domain Eukaryota; phylum Euglenozoa; class Euglenophyceae; order Eutreptiales; family Eutreptiaceae; genus Eutreptiella; species Eutreptiella sp. 'Long Island Sound 2002'. The sequence goes on from OZ038382.1 coordinate 30,392,972, forward strand.
ATTGCCTACACCGACGGGTCGGATGACCCCACAGCTAACACGCCATCGGGCGCCGCCATCACCTTCAACACTACACCACCAACAACCATCTGCAACACATCACCGGTAAAAGGATCTTACCCAGCAGAAATTTATGCCATTATACTGTTTACCTACCTCCAACACCTCGACACTCTCTCTCAACCAATCATTTTTGCCATTGACAACCTGTCGGTTTGCTCCACACTCCACCAAATACAACAATTCAAAACTAAACCCTTCGCTTCTAACGCTAATTGCTTCGCACTTTGGTACAACTATATTGGGGAATTTCTTCACAACACCCACCTTCACATAATTTTCACTTGGATCAAAGGACACGCTGACTTCGCTGGCAATGAACACTCTGACAAAATTTCTAAATGGATATCACTCAACCTCCACCAACACCCAGAACACCACAACCCAGACGCCTTTCACTTCATATACCACAATCATACACCACTGCCAGGACGCATTACACGCAAAACTGTCAAACACCTACTTCCAAGCCATAAACACAACAACATACACCTACCTTCTCGCACCGACTTCTACGCCCACACATCGTGGTTTTCCAGATTACCTTTTAAATGGACTAACGGACTGTACTGTTGCACCGGTTTTCTCCCCCATTACAAACTCAACACATATCAATGCCCCAAATGCCACACTCATCACCCCCTCGACCCCATAACAACGGTGACCGAATGCGACACAGCAAAACCTGTTCGTGACCTATTTTTTGAGGTCTGGCAAGAACCCTTCAAACAAACAGTCATCGACTGGTGGCTACGTGCTTCCAAAGGAGAAAGAAGAAACTACATCCGCACGCTCATTCCCAACTCACTCAGTAATTCACTAAGAGCAATCCCACCCAACACTCCCTACTTCCAACACCTACAAAACCTGAAAACAGCCCTTAAACACAGAAGAAAACGACTCAAAACAGCACTGCAAGAGACACAAACCTAGCTCAGACAAAACCCAATTAACGATCTGCACTTACTCGAACCAGATTACGAAGACAACCCATGGAACAACCAATACTCCATCTACAGCACTTTGTCTCACAACCCCACCTTGTTGACCTACCCAAAAAGGACAAACACAACAGTCACCAATAAACACCCCCACAAACACAGACACGTTCACAGCAAAAACAAAAAAACCAAATCCCAACTACTTAATTTACAGTAACTACCCAGTTAGGAACACGTTACCCTAAAAAAGCCACCGCGAAAAGAAACTATGCTCCGCAAGCAACTGGGGGGTTTCTGCCCCGCTTTGGTCTCCGGGTGACGAGTTTCTCCCCCCCTCTTTTTCTTTTTTCTCTTTCTTTCCGTCCTCCTCATCTTCACCACCTGCGATCTGCACCCCCCCCCCCCCTGACACCAGTTGGCAGATCGATGAGATGGGACCACGTCAGCACTCTTCCAGCTCCGTCTCGCACACCTTCCAGTCAATCATCCAATTTACAGCCTTTTTCCCAGCCACTGCTGTCATGTGGTACCTCGGCATTCACTGGTGGTATGAACCAGAAGGCTTTGGATACTATCATTGCTGGTTCTGGATACCGGAACCTCGCGAGCCGTCCCCGGAAGTCCTGTGGTACCTGGATTAAAAGAACACAGCATTCCAGTGCTCCGAGCCCTTACGCTGCATGCCAACAGATTGATATAGTACCCTGAGATCCTCGTTCCCGTCTCCTTGAACATTGAAGTTGGCCTGTGAGTCCCTTAGCCTGTGAGGTCAATTTGAAATCGGCAACAGCTCAATTACTACGGTAAGAACACCTCAGCCACCACTCGGTTCTCAGAAATTTCCGAACGCTTCTGAAGTCAGTGGTTTCCACTTAATTAAGGCCCAGCAGCAGCAGCAGCAGCAGCAGCATATGGGTCCTTTGCAAATGAACATGCCAGTTGCCATGCCCATGGCCATGCCAATGCCAGCCATGAACATGCACCAGCTCCAAATGCCCATGCAGCCCATGCAGCAGCTTTGTTCGACGATGAGCAGCATGCAGCCCTTTGGTTTTCCAATGTACCGGCCCTATTAGCAGCGCCTGCATATATGTCTTTTGTTTTTTTCCCTCTCCCAAAAAAGAACTTTGTGCTGTTTAGAGTTTGGTGATTTAAATTTATTGCCGTGTTTGTGAATACGGCAGGATCATATCTCTGGAAGTGCAGATGCCTGAGCTCTGTGTTCATTGTGCACTTTGTGTGATGTTGAACTGATTGAGAGAACCAGATGCTCAGATGCTCAGAGTGGTGCGGCTTGTTGCAATTGTCCTTTGTTTTCATTACCGTTGGTGGTTCCTTCGATTTGAATGCACGAACGTTTTGTAGGATCATTGACGACCGCCGGGGTCGGGGACGGACCCACTGAAACGTGTTTGCAGTTGTATTGGAGCAACATATCGGGGGTTGCAGGGCCGCCAGCACAAAAAAAAAATCAGTTTTCGCCGAAAAATGGCCAGCAATTGCCAACTTTTTGCCGAAAGACTGCACGAACGGTTTGTGAGATCATTGACGACCGCCGGCGTCGGAAAGGACCCACTGAAAGGTGTTTGCAGTTGTATCGGAGCAACATATCGGGGGTTGCAGGGCCGTCAGCACAAAAAAAAACAGTTTTCGCCCAAAAATGGCCAAAAATTGCCAATTTTTTGCCGAAAATAGTGTTTTTTTAGCCGGGGTCGTGAGTTTTAGGACCCCATACCCTATTCTTAGGGTGCCCAATCCAGTGAAATGTGTTTGGAATTGTATTGGAGCAACCTATTGGGTGTTGCAGGGCCGTCAGCACAGAAAAAAAACAGTTTTAGTCCAAAAATGGCCAAAATTGCCAATTTTTGGCCAAAAACAGTGTATTTTTGGAGAACAATCGGGTAGGAGGAACCCCCCTCTCCTATTTTGAGCGTGCAGAATAAAAGAAAAAAGGTTTCCTTTGGTTTTTTTGGGTACAAAACCTCTTTTCATGGTATTTTTGTGCCTATACTATAGGATACAGGTACGCTGGTGTGCAGCACTGTTCTGTAGCACCACCCCACAACAGACAAAAGTACTCCAAAATAGGCCGAGTTCCAGGGTTTTTGATGGTTTAGGAGAAAGCTCGGGTGGGAAGAACCCCCCCATCCGTATTTTGGGGCAAGAGAATCCCAACAAAAGGGCAATTTCTGTCGAAAATCCTCTATAGGCAGGTACACTGGTGTGCAGCACTGTTCTGCAGGACCAGCCCAGAGCAGGCAAAAATACCCCAAAATAGGCCAAATTTCAGGGTTTTTGATATTTGTGGACAAAAGCCGGGTAGGAGGAACCCCCCCCCCCCTATTTTGGGGCCGTAGAAACCAAAAAAGTAGGTCATTTCCCGCGAACATCTGCCTTTTGCTGACTTTTTGAATTTTGGGAAAAAACAGCTGCTAAAATCATAGGTGACTGGAGGTCCCCTGATGTTCTAAGGCCGAGACTATTTGTTTGTTTCTGACTTCTATATATATATATATATATAAATATATATAGAGTCCCTTTTTTTTCGATTCGTCTTGCGTCATAACACCAACCACAGGGCTAATGGCGAAGCCACAGCCCACAGTAACCAGGGCTTTGGTGCATATTGGAGCAGGGTCACACCCCCTGAGTTACTGTACATATGGCTGCTGTCCTTCGATGAACTTCGGCTCGCCATGAACGCTCACTTGCCTGTGGTTAGGCCGCTTTTGTGTTATGCTCGCCGGGGGGCAACCCCCATGCACAAAAAAAAACAGGGCCCTGGACAACACTGGTGTAAGGATCTCCCATGTTGGTCAAGTCAAATAACTTTCTCCCAATGATATTTCGAAAGTTTTGAGCTCAAAATCCAAAAGTTCCAACTTGCAAATGACCAAGGATGTCTATCCTTTAGCATGGTACATGGATGGACACCACAAACCTCAATCAAAGTAAATGCACAATGACAAAGGCGAGCAAAGACACTTTCCACACTTGGTCTTGATCCTTGTTGAAGTTCTCTCACATAGAGTATCACATAACATTCGAACAATGAACCTTACATAATGTCATCTTATACTTATCTATGAAATAGATAAGTAAACATACAAACAAGAGCACAACAAATAGACACTCAGTTTTTTACTAAAACCAAAGTGACACAATTGAGTACTCTACACCACGAGCAACGCTACGGCGACAAAGATTCGTGTGTGTCGGACCTCTAACATGTGTGAACGGCAAAATCAGCCCCTCACACCAAACCAAGAGCACCAATCAAATTGTATGGGTCTAAAACCACAGAAATCCACGATCCCGTAAATTCAGACCCACAGAAATCAGAATTGGAAAATAAAAACTCAGTAGGCTCACGCCCGATCGCGATTTATGTCGCGCGCGCACCAGGCCAGAAAAGGAGTAATTCAGCACCCCTAGGATCTACTGCATCCCAGGCCAAGGGTATGTTGTGTGTGTGCGGGGCTTGGATCGGTCTTGGGACCGATGCCTTGGGGGGTAACCCAAAGGGGGAAAGCCAACCCTATTGCACTCCCCTCCCAAGACCGAACTTAGGGTGCAACCCTACGTTTCGGCTGAAACCAGAACCATATAGGATTGGCTGACCACAAACAGTGATGTGCGGGGGTTATGTGTCCCTTTGTGGGCGTGGTTGTGGGTGTGGTAGGGCGGGTTCAAGACCGCAAGTGCCTCGGCACCACTTGGGTCCCTACAGGGCAGAAGTTCAGACAAAAAGACAACAATTCAGCCATCAGGCAAGCACAAAAGCAAGCAGTCACAGAATTCAGGACCCCAGGAGTCCAGAGTGACAGAAATTCAGCACTCCAGGCGCCAGGAACACCAGAAAAGCCAAAAATCAGGAATCAGCAACACAACCCGCAGGTGTACCCTCCTTACACACCCTCCCAGTGCTACCCCAAGTACGCCTTCACGGCCTTAGCGACCACTGCACCTGAATATATGGGGTGTTATGGGCCCGCGGAAGCTGAACACCACGTGGCCTTCTCCTGGCGGGATATCTGTCGCAGGTCACAAATTGGGGCCCAACTCAACCCCACCTCCATCGCCCTCGTAGCCGCACTTGACTACCCGTCGGCAACCAAAATGGACGTGGCAGAAAACAGAGCTCGCACAGCAGTACTACCTTCAGTTGCATACCATGGGGGGGGGGGTACCGGCCACAAGACTCACTCTCGGCTCAACGGCACACCAAGCAAGGTTCAGGTGGGGGGGTCTTGTTCACCTACACGCTGCATCTCGCCATAGGGCTCACCACAGCACATTCCGGCGAGCCCCTTGCCCCTAAGACGGTGGCGTGGGCCGTCTTGGCGGGGGCCTTCTGCGGCGGTACCCAGTGAGGGAAAAAAATCTTGACCACGCATCATGGGGGGGGGGGTACAGCTCACGGCCGAAGTGCAGTGCGCTCCCTAGCTCCTACAGACAGCGCACGTGGCCCGCACCTGCCCTCCCGGGCCCTTAGGACCCAAAAGACAACAACTCACATAACCTCATATCTTTAATGGCCGTGAGGATGGGGCATGGCTCTCTCCGGGCTGGTATGGAACTACAGCCATACAGGTTGGTGTGGATGTGACCAAGCAGAAGAGCGTAGGACACATGGGGGGTTAGGGGGGGAAGGAAAACACCAAACCAGACAAGCTCAATGCACACCCAAGACTTCATTTGTTTGTGTGTCGGCGGCTCCACATCACATCACGGCCGAAGTGCAGCGGATCCCCTGACCCTGTTCTACAGACAGCTCACGTCTAGGAGGGGTGAATGATCACCTGTAACCAGCATATACCCCACGTCAGGTGCCCGTAGATCGGCTTCAATGGGGGGACACCAGGAATTGTCCATCTAGCACCGGTCCCCGTAGGAATGGAGGTTGTGGGCGTTCCCCGAACGCGCCGTGCAGTCACAAAGGCCCGTGCTCGGTGCTGGACATATGCAGAGAAGGCAAAGAGGAAGAGGGCCATCAAGCTTAAATGACATCTCACAAGAAGATTAGGCGGGGCAAACACACGTGTATGTGAGTATGCCTGTGTGTGTGTGATGTGGGGAGAGTAGAGTCCATGGAAAGTCAAGTCGCGCCAGTAAATTGAAGAAGACCAACTTAAATGTGGCATCCCACATCCCAAGAGGATGGGCCCTACTTGCCAAAGATAGGGGGAAAAAAAAGAGACAAACAGGAGGTCTCCCGAGACTTGGAGGCAATAGGGAAAGGTTGGGTCCAAACACATACCACACTCCCACATGTACATACAAGGCTTCAACCAAGGTGTCATCCTCTAATATACAGTCCTTGATGATAATAAAAAACCTCTCCTTGAGCATGTAGTAGGTTGAGGACAAAATCACCAAGAGTGCATGCGGTGACTAGGTTGGGCAAGGAGAAAGCGTGTGAAATCAACACAAAAATCGAAATTCAAGGGTCATTCGCATTTTTTCAAGCCTCACGACTATTCTCATCGCGACCGGCATTCTCAAAATAGGGGCAATGGATACCTTGATATGTTAATTTGGTCACTATGGCCCAAATATTGATCAAAAAGTGCGAAAACGTGACCAAAACAATCATCAAAAAAGTGGGTCAATGCACTCATATGAATTCAAACCATGTGCATAATTGTGTCAAGCACATTCGAAATAGGGTGCATGATCCCTTTTCGAATTATTTTGGGCTTGGTGCACCACTCCAAAAAAGATTGGGGGGTGTGGCATATCAATACATGTTGATATTGGCCAAAAATGTCAAGGAGGGCCAAAACAAAGCCTCAAAATATCCACAATGGAGTTCGAAATAAATTGGAAATCATGCATATTTGAGTGGGGCATATTCGAAAAAGGGTGTATGTCCCTTCGTCGAATTTATTTGGGCTTGGTTTCCCAACCCAAAATAATTTGGGGGGAGTGACACGTGAGGAAATGCTAAAATTGGCCAAAAATGTCAAAAATGGCCAAAAAAAAGCCCAAAAAAGTATGCAATATAATTCGGAAAAAAAAATTCTAACTCGCACATATTTGAGTCGAGTGACTCTCAAATAGGGTGGGTGTACACACTTCATAATTATTCAAAGTCTACGAAACTTGTTGTGTGACTTGAGGGTACACACATAATGTGCCCACATGCAAAATGGCCAAAAAGGCAAAAATAGGCGTACAAAAAGCATAAAAATGTGTGCAATAGAGGTCGTAACAAATTAGAACTCATGCAAATTTGAGTCGAGCGACCTCGAAATAGGGTGTGGGTGTTGGAAAATAATTTTTTCGAACTCAACAACCTCACCTGTAGCACTTGGGGAAACACGCATAATGTGCACACATGCAAAATGGCCAAAGAGGCAAAAATAGGCCAACAAAAAGCATAAAAATGTGTGCAATAGAGGTCGAAACAAATTCGAACTCATGCAAATTCGAGTCGAGCGACCTCGAAATAGGGTGTGGGTTCAAGAAAATAATTTTTTCGAACTCAACAACCTCACCTGTAGCACTTGGGGGAACATGCATAATGTGCACACATGCAAAATGGCCAAAAAGGCAAAAATAGGCCAACAAAAAGCATAAAAATGTGTGCAATAGAGGTCGAAATAAATTCGAACTCATGCAAATTCGAGTCGAGCGACCTCGAAATAGGGTGTGGGTTCAGTAAAATAATTTTTTCGAATCAAATAGGTCGCCCACAATGGGTTGGGGGAAGTGCAAGAAATGGCCAAGTGGAGTATCAACCTTCACCACACCAATGTAGTCTTGGCAAAGAGCATGAGGTCGTCATAGAGGTCGAAATAAATTCGAACCCATGTAAATTCGAGTCAAGTGACCTTCAAATAGGTTGTTGGTGACCTTCAAGAATTTTTTCGAATTAAATATTTTGCCAAGAATCGATTGGGGGAAGTGCAAGAAGGAGTGATAACCTTCACCAAACCGATGTTGTCTTGGCAAAGAGCAAGAAGTCGATTCCATCCATCTCCACCATAAGATGAGTATAAGATTGTAAGGATCTCCCATGTTGGTCAAGTCAAATAACTTTCTCCCAATGATATTTCGAAAATTTTGAACTCAAAATCCAAACGTTCCAACTTGCCAATGACCAAGGATGTCTATTCTTTAGCATGGTACATGGATGGACACCACAAACCTCAATCAAAGTAAATGCACAATAACAAAGGCGAGCAAAGACACTTTCCACACTTTTGTCTTGATCCTTGTTGAAGTTCTCTCACATAGAGTATCACATAACATTCGAAAAATGAACCTTACATAATGTCATCTTATACTTATCTATGAAATAGATAAGTAAACATACAAACAAGAGCACAACAAATAGACACTCAGTTTTTTACTAAAACCAAAGTGACACAATTGAGTACTCTACGCCACGAACAACGCTACGGCGACAAAGATTCGTGTGTGTCGGACCTCTAACATGTGTGAACGGCAAAATCAGCCCCTCACACCAAACCAAGAGCACCAATCAAATTGTATGGGTCTAAAACCACAGAAATCCACGATCCCGTAAATTCAGACCCACAGAAATCAGAATTGGAAAATAAAAACTCAGTAGGCTCACGCCCGATCGCGATTTATGTCCCGCGCGCACCAGGCGGGAAAAGGAGTAATTCAGCACCCCTAGGATCTACTGCATCCCACCCCAAGGGTATGTTGTGTGTGTGGGGGGCTTGGATCGGTCTTGGGACCGATGCCTTGGGGGGTAACCCAAAGGGCGAAAGCCAACCCTATTGCAACTGGCTGGCATGCGGCAGGCCAACTTGCTGCCATGCAGCGGTCAGTCAGTGATGCGGTTACCATACATAATGAGGCAAAGTGAAGTGAAATGGACGATATCAAGGAGGAGGCACAATACACAGCCTCATGCGGGAGGCATGGCAGATATGCAGGATTTTGATGTTCTCTGAACCAGATGTTTCGGCCACTAGATGGTGCAGTTCAACATTCTCCCCGCACAGGTGTTCTGTTATTTCCTGAGACACACTCCTTGTGCGTCGGTCAACGCACTAAATCTGTTAAGCCCTACTTCGAGAGGGGGCAGCTGTGAAGTAGGAACAGGCACAATCTCAGGAAGGGCCCTGAGTAAATACGCATGTGGCATCTGCAGACCTTTGTCGTATTGAAATATTCAGCAAAGCAATCTTACCGATAGACAAAAATCAATGCCAAGTAATATCGAATTCCTACTGTACGAAATCAGGACTGATTTCATAAATGTGTCAAAAGCAATCGCCGATTGCCCATCCCCATTCCTCCCCATTCCATTGGGCGCCCCACTGTGCACCACTTCGGATTCCTTGCGAGCTGCTTCCAATCAGAAAATGAGCAAGGGGTCAGCAATGTCAACAGAACACAATTTGTGTGACAGTACCTAGCGATTTGGGCGGAGGCACGGTTGGTGCCCATGAACTGCAACCCGGGCAGAAAGATAATAACTCTACCTAGGTACGTATGCACATGCCACACTATCTTGATCTTTGAACTCATTTGTGCTTGCTTCTGTTTGGTGCAGTGTGTCAATGCATGGGAAGGGTAAAACTTTTTAGTGGTTCCTTTGCATGCCGACGGCATGTCTCCTTAGTGAAGATAATACAATCATGCCTATTGCAGAACTCAGAACTCATTTGTGGCTTGCTTCTGTTTGGTACAGTGTGTCAATGCATGGGAAGGGTAACAATTTTCAGTGGTTCCTTTGCATACCGACGGCATGTCTTCTTAGTGAAGATAATACCATCAAGCCTATTGCAGACGCGTACTTCCTATCAGACGCAGCACAGTTTCAGAAATACACACTCAGTGACCTCGTAGATCATGTGGACCCGAAACACACAGCGGCCCAGCAAGTTGTTACTATTGGGGCGTTTTGTTACCCCATGGTGGGTCATTTAAGGGAGAAGGACACATGGTTCGCATGCGGCCCCACTTGGGGGTGCAGGGAGCTTGTGGTGACCTCAAGTGGCTCCTTGCGGATCACTGTGGCTAATCCACTTACCCAACGCTATGCACAGCAGGGGTATGCTACACCAGTGTGGCTTTTTTCTGGGGCCTGTACAGTCTATCTCCCCAGCAAGGCTAGGCAAGACTAGTTCTGTCACTTCACCCCTGTGCTGGCTATCAGCAAACAGGGGCTGCCAGTTGAAGCGCAACGTTTCCCACAAAAAATGCAAAAGCAGTCTTTGCTGGCAGGGCTATAGCTGTGGCAAGACAGCCATAGATAAAATAGTAAGGTATAGAAGAGAACGAAAAGCCGGGTGAACCCTGGTGAATGTTGACATGTCTTAAAAAAAAAGGGGGAGAAGGACACACCTTACAACCCATACAAACGCAGCTTGTATGCGCTCACGTACAAGGGGGATTCCTTTTTGTTTTTTCTGACAGGCAGTGCCAAGGGAGTGTGGCTCTGATCATTACAGCATTTGCAAATCTAATGATGGCGTGTGTGCAAATACAGTTGTTTTGAGCCTTTCTTTGCACCCTCCGGTTCATATTCTTGAGTAAAGAGCATGCACGGGCACAAATTGTTCATTGTCTAGCCTCACCTAGCCATCACCCATGACCAACTTGAACAACTTGAAATCACACACACAGGCAGTGATAGCACTTTAATCAACATTTATGTGTTCAAAAAGTGCAAATGTAGCTGTTTTGATCCTTTTCTGGCACCCTCCGGGCCCTAACCTTGAGTAAAGAGCATGCAGGGTCACAAATTGTTGCTTGCCAAGCCTCACCTAGCACCCGGGCACACATTTCATCAACTTGAAATCACACGAAAGCGCGACCGTATCACTTTAATCAACATTATTGTGTTCAAAAGTGCAAATATACCTGTTTTGGGCCTTCTTTTGCACCATCCGGGCCGCAACCTTGAGTAAAGGGCATGCACGGGCACAAATCATTGCTTGCCAAGCTTCACCCAGCACTAGGGATACATTTCATCAATTTGAAATCACACGAAAGCGCGACCGTATCACTTTAATCAACATTATTGTGTTCAAAAGTGCAAATATAGCTGTTTGGGGCCTTTTTTGGCCCCCTCCGCGGCATAACGTTGAGTAAAGGGCATGCACGGTCACAAATTGTTGTTTGCCAAGCCTCACGTAGCAGAGACGACAAACGTGATCAATTTGAAATCACACGAAAGCACAACCGTATCACTTTAATCACAATTTATGTGTTCAAAAGTGCAAATATAGCTGTTTTGGGCGTTTTTTGGCACCCTCCGGATTATTATCTTGGGTAAAGGGCATGCACGGGCACAAATCATTGCTTGCCAAGCCTCACGTAGCACTAGGGACACATTTCATCAATTTGAAATCACACGAAAGCGCGACCGTATCACTTTAATCAACATTATTGTGTTCAAAGGTGCAAATATAGCTGTTTGGGGCCTTTTTTGGCACCCTCCGGGGCATAACCTTGAGTAAAGGGCATGCACGGTCACAAATTGTTGCTTGCCAAGCCTCACGTAGCACAACCGACAGACGTGATCAATTTGAAATCACACGAAAGCCCGACCGTATCACTTTAATCCACATTTATGTGTTCAAAAGTGAAAATATAGCTGTTTTGGGCGTTTTTTGGCAGCCTCCGGATTATTATCTTGGGTAAAGGGCATGCACGGGCACAAATCATTGCTTGCCAAGCCTCACGTAGCACAGCCGACAAAGGTGATCAATTTGAAATCACATGAAAGCACGGCCGTATCACTTTAATCAACATTTATGTGTTCAAAAGTGCAAATATAGCTGTTTTGGGCGTTTTTTGGCACCCTCCGGATTATTATCTTGGGTAAAGGGCAGGCACGGGCACAAATCATTGCTTGTTCAACCTCACAAGGCACTGGGGACAAAGTTGATCAATTTCAAATCTCGTGACACCACAAGGACATCATCGAAATGACCATTAATGGCCCAAAAGTGGCAAAAAAGGGCAAAAATGGTCGTATTTTGGGTTTACCTGGACATCCGGTAATGCAATCGACGTGACTTCAATACAGCAACTAGATAACGTTGTATTCTAGCGATTGCGCTATCTAAATGGGGGCACATGCGCACAGATTTGGCACAAATCACCAAAACCTCGGCAAAATTGGGTTGCGGCGGGGCATAAATCGCGATCGCGGCAGTTTTTGGACGGTTCAGTTACGGGATTCCGGTATCTCATAAAAACCTAGGTGAAGGAGGAGGCCTGTTTCCAGGAGTTGAAGAGAAAAATATCTTCCACAAACTGCCTGGGGGTGCCCCGCCCTAAGGGCGAGATAATACTCGTCACGGATGCGTGTGACGTAGGGGGGGGTGTTACCCTATACCAGTGGCAGGAGCTTAACCCCAATGAGTTGTTGCACTGCCAGTTTCACACTTCAGGTCTGAACCGCGATGGAACCCTGAAGCATGACTATCCCGCCAATGAATGGCATCTGGTGCCTCTGGGGCACTGGAACTGGAAGTGGAATCAAGCACGATCCAACTACAGTACCTACGACCAGGAACTCCTGGCTGGGATGCTCGTGCTCTCTTCCCGATCCCGTCTTCTAGGTACTAACCCTGTTGTATGGCTCTGTGACCAAGAGCCCGTGAAGACATTTCAGAAGGGCCCGCCTCCTGAAAAAGCGAAACTAAAACGATGGTGGACATACCTGAGTCAGTTCAGGTTGACCGTCCATCATATACCAGGTATAAAGAACGAGATGGCTGACTAAATCTCGCGTAATAACTTCGACGCCCTCCTAGGGGAGAGCTCTGAAGCATTCGCCAGAGAGGGGTTCCAACGTATGGATGTCCAGCTGGACCTATCCATGCGTACAGCAGGTGTACTGGAGGGCTGGAGCCTGAGAGACTACCAGGCTGAGTACCAATGTGTACTCAGTACCCTCAGTGATGGCCTAGAGGCACGCCTAATAGATGGCGACCGCTGGTATAAAGATAACCAGTACCTATACTATGAGGACTGCATAGTTGTGCCTGAGGCACGACTGGACGGCTGTCTGCAGTGGGCACACCACAGCTCCTGGCACACAGGGTGCAACCGGTCTGCTGCTTTCTTCAGTGAGCGTTTCTACTGCCAAGTAACCCAGTCTGAACTACGTGCCCGTATGCAGTCCATAGTGGACTCCTGTGACTGTCACGCCAGCAAACAGAGCGTCTCACGTGACAGAGGACTGGTCTCCAGTCTCCCCATACCCTACTGTGCTAACTCCCTGTTGTATGCGGATTTCATCCACGGTCTGCCTAAGTTTGGTGGCTATGATAGTTGTTTGGTGGTCACCTGTGGTCTAACCCGCTTCACACGTGCTGTCCCCTGCAACAAGAAGATCACAGGAGAGCAGACTGTGAAGATCCTGGTGGAGGAGTGATTTGAGCCCTATGGGGCGCCTAAGGAGATCCACTCCGATGAAGATGTACGCATCCGGAGTGATACCGGTTGGTACAAGCGAGTGCTGGACGCCCTGAACGTCCAGGTAACCACAGGGGTACCTTACACGCACACGTCTAACCCTCTTTGTGAGAGACAGAATCGTGTGGTGGAGCCGAATCTGAGGATTCCGATGAAACAGGAGCGCACCAAAGATTGGGTACGCCTGTTGCCCTGGGCAGTTCTGGCCATGAACTCTCAAGAGAGTTCTTCAACCGGCTATACCCCCCACGAACTATTCCATGCAGGGCGTCCTGCGTGGTTTTTCAAAACCCCTTTCCCCGAGGACTATAAGAGCCCATTTGGGGACTGGCTGGAGCACCAGCAGGACCTGGCTAACAGGACCAGAGCTAACCTGAAACGCGTTCGAGAACGCGAACTAACCCGGCGCAACCGCAAGAGACGTTCTGCCAGTTTCAAGGTAGGAGACCTGGTGCTTGTACACCACTCACGATTGCCCACATGGCCCCGCAACTGTTTGCAGGACCCCTACTTTGGGCCCTATCGTATTATCAGGATTGTCGGATCCAGGATCCATGTGTGGTGCAGCCCCCGTCTAGGTGGGGAGCTGCTGTGTGCTCCTAAGCAACTCAGACACTGCCACTCCCCTGATGAACTATCGTGGGATGAGTGGCGTTTGCCTGACTGTGAGGTCGAGCGTATCGACCTGGAGAACGCTGCCACCCCTGAGGAGGCAGACGAACTCGAGGAGATGACTGCCGAGGAAATGGCAGTCGATGGCTACTACGTGGTTGCAGGTATTGCACGCCACGAGTATAAACAGGGCTGGAAGTTCCTGACCCTGTGGGATGGCTATGGGCTATCAGAGGCTACCTGGGAGCCTATGTCAGCCTTCATACAGCCAGATGGGAGTATCAACCCCATCTTTCGTTCCTACCTCGTTGAGAACAACGAGGGGCACTTGCTATCCCGTGCTGAGACCCTGTCCCAGCGTAAGAAGAGGAACTAACCTCCCAGGGTCGGTGAGCACTCTGAGCACTGCACCAACCGTGGCTGTGCCCTGCAGTCCCATGCCTATGGTTACCAGCATGAGCCAGATGGCCGCTTATCGGATTTGCAGCCAACCAGCGAGTGTTTGCCTTGTTGATCATGTGTGCCATGTGGGACCCCCCCTGATGTTATGACCTTTGGGAGCCAACGATGAACGGTGGCTAGCTATTCTAATGACCAGGGGGGAATCACAAGCAAGGTGTGTTCACCCTCCTTGGGGACAAGCGTGCCCAACTGGTCCAGACCCATGGGGTTCTACCCTTCCTAACCTGGTCGCTATACATGTCTGCCTAGGTATGTGTGAGTGTGCTATGCCTGAGGTCCTAAGAGCAAGTTGCAGAAGTGGTGTCCTAATTATACCCAAGTCTGCACGCTTGCTAAACCTGGAGGGTTGTCTTATTGATGCCACGGGGTACGCCCCGGGTCTCCCCTCCCCTATGCGCCCAATTTCTGTGCTGGCGCAAAACCTTGGGGGAATACCCAGCGTACTAATCCAGGTATTGTTTTTCCTACCCACCTGACTACTAAAGGGAGGGGTGGCCGAAAGCTATGAAGGCATGAAAACGCCATTTTGCTAAGTGGCCAAAACGCTGACCTAACCACTGCCACAGCCGACCAACCCTGCTAAAATTGCAGGAAACGGGTGGGACAGTGACACATGCATTACAGGTCCTACACACCCTACAGTGGCACCATCCTTGTTGGCGAGCGCTACTGCAACTGGCTCAAGCCCCCACTCAGGATTACCACTCCTACACCCACGCTCTACTGTGTGGTGTTGAAGATAGTAAGTAAGTAAGTAAGGGCGGCCGCGTCCGCAGCCTCATCTGACTCCTCCTTGTTTGTTTTACATGGTGGCCGCCTCTGGCGGGAAGGAGTGCTCTCCACCATCAGTTCCCCTGGTGACCCTTGTCTCACCTCACGGCCGAGAACTTCAACCAGGTTCCCTTGGGGCATGACCGGTGGTAGGCTCCCTTCAGTCGCTGCCCTCACGGTTTCAGCTCCTTCCGGTCACCCTTTGAAGGATCCCCCGGCCTTCCCCCCCTAGCACAGCCTATTGGGCGCCTGCAGGCGGGTTTCCTGTGGATAGCCCTCGCCGACAGCGGAGCATTTCTCTCTGTCAACCACATTCCACCTCTCCCCATCCCTCACGGGCTGGAGTACCCACTCAGCTCCCGGATGCACTTGGTTGTCGTCCATCCACGGCTGGAGGCCAGGGGGCGACCCTTTCCACGTTCCCCCTGGTCCCGCTCACGCGTGAACCTACGTGTACTCTGGCCATTGACCCGGGGATCTCAAGGTCAACCCTCACCCCTGCGGACACCTCACGGCCGTCCCGGAGTTCAGGGCATTTTCCCGACTTCCCGTGGCCAGGTTCCCCATGGTAGGCCCATGGTTCACCACTCCATGACGACTGGTTTCTCAATCCCATGGGGCTGTTGCTTGGCGCTTTCGGCCTCCCTGCCCTTCCCATGTCCCATTCCCCTTTGCCTCATCCCGGCACCGGCCCGTTCCAAGCGTCCCATGGACTCCCTACCCCGTTGGGCCGTTGTGCGGCCCCAGCCACACGCCCTTCCCCGCCCCGTCCCCTTGTCCCTGCATCCCGTGTTTATACCCCACCGGGTCGCCTGCTACCCTGTGGCGCTGGCCCACTGGGGTCTCTTCCTTCCTGGGACCGCTTCGCGCGCTTAGCACGGGTCGCTCCCTTCCCGCCCCCGTCCCTTTCCCCTGTGCCGCGGCCCCGGCCTAATCCCCTGGGCTGTCTTGCGGCCCCATCCCATCCCTCATCCCGTGTTTATACCCCACCGGGCCGCCAGCAACCCTGTGGCGCGGGCCCACTGGATCCTCATCCATCCGGGGACCGTTTCGTGCGCCTAGCACGGGTCGCTCCCTTCCCGCCCCCTTTCCCCGTGCCGCGGCCCCGGCCTATTCTCCTGGGTTGTCATGCGGCCCCATCCCATCCCTCTTCCCGTGTTTATACCCCACCGGGCCGCCAGCAACCCTGTGGCGCGGGCCCACTGGATCCTCATCCATCTGGGGACCGTTTTGTGCGCCTAGCACAGGTCGCTCCCCTCTCGCCCCCGCCCCTCTCTCCTGTGCCGTCTCCCTTGCTGTCCTAGTCACCTGGGGTCGTCGCGTGGCCCTAGCCACTCGTCCTTTTCTGTCCCGTCTCCTTGTGGTGCTGCGGGGTGTTGTCCGCGTTTGTTTCCCTGTTTTTTTTTTTGCCGTGCTTTTTTCCGCTTGGTTCCCTCCTCCCTGCATTCACGCACAACAACACTGCATCGCCATATATCTCGGCTCTGTTCGGTGCTCACATCAAGTCCCTCCGCCATCCTGTGGCGTTGCCCTTGGCGGTCCCCGGCCATGCCGGGCGACCCAGCCATTTGGCCCGCGTTGCTGTACACGTATCCGCTCTCTGTCCTCTCTACCCTCCCCTCCCCTCTGTCTCCTGCCCGCCCTCTCAGTGTTGTTGTCCTGCTCCGTGTGCTCGCCGCTGGTCGTTTCCGCGCCATGGTTGTGTCTCGCGCGCCCTTACGCGTCTCAGGGCCTCCGCCCTGTCTTCGGACCTGTAGGCCGACCTGGGCGGCCTCCCCTGACACCCCTTCGGGGGGACTCCCCCGTCGTCCTCTCCCGCCGGCCGCCCGTCCATCAGTTCCCTGATGGTCGGGCGGGGCGGCCGGTACGGCTCTATGCGGGTCTTCGGCATGGTGCTTCTCTGTGAGACATTGTGTTCCTTTGCGCCCTTGTTGGCCCCCTGTTCCCCCCTCCTCCCGCGCCCTGCCTCCTCTACGTGCCCTTCCTGTGTGTCCGCCTGTCCTGCTGTTGTTTTTTTTTTCTTGGTTCTGTGCTCGCGTTCCTTGCTGCTCCCGCGCACCCTGCGTGTGCCCTCTGCTCTTCTCCGTGCTACCCTGGTCCCGCTGCCCTGCGCCCCCTCTCTCGCCTGTCTCCCCTCCCATTCTCTTTTTCGCTGTCGACCCTGTCTGTACGTCTGCCCTCCCTGTCTGTGCCGCGCTGTCACTCGTGCGTGCCACCCTCGTGCTCTACCCCTGCCCCTCCCCCTCGCCCCTACCCTTTCCCCTCGGTGCTCCCTCGGTCCCCGCCTCTCACCCCATCCTGGCTGCCTGGCGCCCTGTGTGGGGGGGGGGGGGGTGTATCTGTGGTCTGGACTGTGGCCCTGTACCCACCATGCGCCGGAGACGCTTGTCGAATTCCCGTCGCTGCATTTGCAATGTGGAGCCCAGCCGCTTAGCCAAAGGTTCGCATTCCGTTGCACTTCGTAGGCGTCCCATGGCGCTGGTGGCCACGAAGGCCTGGCGTGGTCAACCCCTCTGAGCATGGCGCACGTAAGCTCAATGTTTTCAATGCAGCACCTTCCTGCCACGCAGAGAGCTTTGCCGCCATGTACCAAGTTGGCGGATAGCCCGCACACCCCGGCTGCCAGTCCACTGGGGCGCCACCGTGACGTGGCTCCACTGCACCGGATTCGAGTACACTTGTCGGAATATTGGATGTGTCTGCCCGTTCGCCTCTCCTGCAAGTCAGAGCCCCGGCGCCGTGCTGCACCCGAGGGGCACAGCGCTGCTCCACGCCTTTGCCGGCCGTTCTCGCCAGTCCCGACGTCGCGCTCTGCTCCGTCACTGTACCACATTCCGATACTGCTTCCCGTCTGCTGCCCGTTCTGCCCCACACCGCTCGCCGTACCCACGATACGTCTCGCGTCCCACTGCCCGGTTGCTTCCTCCGCACTCCCCTGGCGCCCCCGTACTCCGCCGCCCCATCTCCCCTCTCCCCCGCCGCTGGTCCTGTGCTCTCCGCTTGGGGTTCCTGTCCGTGTCCGCCATCACCACATCCCCCTTCATTTTCAGCTGTGTCCCTGCCCTTCTCTGCGCACCTGCACCTCTCTGCTCCCCTCCTCCTCTCCTCGTGTCCGCCACATCCCCTCCTCACCCTCCTCCACCTCCGCCGACCCCCCGCGTCCGCCTCCCCGCATCCCATCTGCCCGTCCCTCCGCACGCCCCTGGCCCCCTGCCCCTAGCGCTCCCCGTTCCTGCTCCTGCCCGGCCCTACGCGTTGCCACCGTACCGCCCCTCCCGCTGCATCAGCTCTCGCAGCATCTGAACCCTGGGCTTCTTCCCCCTCTCCTGGGGACAGTTCAGGCGCACCCCCGGGAGCGCCGCCCCCAGCATCCTCCTCCACCGCTACTCTTCCATCTCCGGCCCCCTTTCCCTGGGCCTCCCCGCCCTGCCGACCAGGTCACTGAAGGGGCGGGGCCCCCTCTTCTCCCGCCTTCCCCTCGTCTTCCCTGCCCACTTCACGTAGCGGGCCAGCTCCGCCACGTCCCCCTCCGTCCACCCCGGGACCGTCCCGGGTCCCGTCCGCACCGGCGGCGGCGCATACTGCCGCGGCGGCGGGGGCTCCGAGTCCCAGTCCGTCGGCGTCAGCTCTGGACTGGGGCTGGCCGGCCGCGGTGCCCCCTCCGCCTCCCTTGCCCCTCGCTCCTCCCCCCTGCGCCGCTTCCCCCTTTCCTGCCCTGCCTCCTCGTCCTCTTCCCTGGCCCTTTTCCCTGACGGGGACTGCCCCTCAACATCCGTGGAGGGGTGTCCCCTTCCGGATCCGGGAGGACCCGGTGGGCCCCCCGGGCCACCACCTCCTCCTCCTCCCGCACCCTGCGCTCCCGCGCCGCCACCTCCCTGTCCCTGTCCGCAAGCCTCGCCGACTCCCCCCTGATCCGCCTCCATGCCCTTCCCTGCATCTCTCCCTCCTGCTCCGGTGGGATAGCCGGCTGCCGGAACGGCACCAGCGGGGTATCCTCCCTACCCCTACCCTCCTCTTGTCGCCCTCCCTCCCTTCCCGCCCTCTCAACCCCCTCCTGCCTTCTCTGAAGGTCCGCCCACGCCCTCTGCAGCTCCTCCACTGCCTGTGCTTCCCCTCCCTGCGGCCTGTCAGTCCCCTCCGTCCTCCCCTCCCCCGCCCCGCCCACCTCACCCTTGACCCTGGCCTCCCTCTCCCGCATGCTCCTCTCTGCCTCCCCTAACCTCTCCCACGCCCTCCTGTGCTCTTCTCGCATCCCTTCCTGCGCTCCCCACGCTGTCCCACCGGCCTGCTGGTGCTGCTGCATGTGCGCCTGTGGCTGCATGCCACGGTACGCCGGCAGGGGTGGGTACATCATCCCCATCGCCGGGTATGGTGGCGGCGGGAATGGTGGGATGATTGGTGGGACGGCTGGCGGGACTACGCCTCCCCACCATCCCAATCCCGTCCCTGGGAACACCGGTGAGCGCCTGTACCCAAGGCCACCCCCCTTCCCCTGCCCCTTGCCTTGTCACCCCATCGCCCCGCGTCCCTTGCCGCCTACTCCGGGGAGTCCCGCCCTCCCCTGTCCCTTCCCCTGTAGTCCTTGTTGCCCCGCTCCTTTCCCCTGCTTGCCCCTGCCGGCCTCTACCTGTTCCGCACCACTGCCCTGCACCGCTGCGCTGATCTGCTCCGCCTGCCGCCCCCTCACCCCCGTCCTCCCCTGCTCCATCTCCAACTGGTAGATGGTGTCCGGCCCCTGCTCTGGGGGCTGACGGCGACGGCGCTGGTGCTCCACGTGCGCCAGCGCCTCATACCGCGCCGCCTGCTTGCGGCGCCCCTCCCTCTCCTCCTCCGCCGTTACCGCCGCACTGACCCTTAGGGGCGACCTCGGCGGCGGCTGCCTGAACGAGCGTTGGGGCTGCGGCCACTGTCGCCCCCGCCCCCTCCCTTTTCCCCCCTTTTCTGCTAGGTGTCCCTTCGCGTGTACAGCCCCCGACGTCCCTGCCTGTCCTTTCCCTCCCTTGCCCGTTCGCCCTCTCCCTCCGGTGCTTACGCTGCTGTCTCCGCTCCCTGCCGCTTCCGCCTCCAGCTGCCCTCGGCCGCCCTTGCCTTTCTCCTGCCTCCGCACCTCCGGGAGAATGGACTTCATGGCAGCCGCTTGCACATTGGGCGCCGACGGCTGTCCTGGGTCTCCCTCCACCGTCAATCTCCCCCGCCCCCTCCCCCTCATCCTCCGACACCTCGCGGATGTCGGCGATTACCGACTCCCTCTGACTCCTCCACTCCCTCCTCCTCATTTCCATGCCCGCCCTCACATCCACGACGTTTAACGGGTCCGCCCCTGGCCCTTCCGCCGCCCTTTGCCCCTGTGCCTCCCCTTGCCCTTCAGCCCCTGCTGCCACCCCCTCTGCCCCGCCCTTCCCCGCCTCCGCCTGTCCTCCCTTTTCCCTCCCCTCTCCCTTCCCCACCACGGCTCCTTCCCCCCTCTGTCGCCCTGTAGCCCCCGGCCCTTCCTCCCTGACCGTCTCTGGGCTCTCCGGGGACGAGGGCGACGACACGTCCGCAGACGTCGCCGAGGACGCCGGTGAGGGGGGCCGCGGAGCTGCCCCCGCCTGCATGCGAGCCACTTCTGCCCGCACTGTCGGTGGCTGGCTGGGCTGTGGGTCAGGCTTGTGTGACATTGCGCTGCACATGGGATCACGCCTGAGCCCTGCGCCCTGTCGCCGTTTTCCCCCACCTCCCCCGCCCTCTGACCCCGCTGTTCGCGCGCCCTACGTGTGGGGTGCTCTGTCATGCTCACTCCGCTGCCTCGGACACTCCAGTCCGTGGCACCGGGTTCACCCCCGGACGGTCCAGTCCTGAGGCTAGTGCCTTGCCTCTTTCCGCCCCGGGTGCTCCAATCCGGGGCACCTTTTTTTTTCTATTTATCGTACTCTCTCCGTTGCCTCGGACGCTCCAGTCCGTGGCACCGGGTTCACCCCCGGACGATCCAGTCCGGGGGCTGGCGCCGTTCTTCATTCCTCCCCGGATGCTCCAATCCGGGGGGTCTTTTTGTCGTACTCTCTCTGCCGCAGTCTGCACTGTCGCCGTCCTTGTCCCCGCTTCGCTTTCCCCGCTTCTTGCTCCGCCCTACGACTCTGCGTGCCCAGTCCCGGACGCTCCAGTCCACGCGACGGGCGCTTCTGCTGTCCCTTTCTCTCCGGTCTGCTTCCTGACGTCCCCCTGCGCGGTGAAACCGTACACCCGTCCTGCCCTCATATCTGCCGGATTCTGTTTCGTCTGCGTGCCATCAGGCGGTCCCTCTGCTCGTCTCCCTCTCTGTCCTCCATTCCCGTCTCTCCCCCTGACCGCCTTGGCCGCCAATCTGGCAGCCTCCGTACTTCCATCTCCGTGATTTTTGGGTTGTACCTGATCAACGCCATCTCCACCCGCTTGGTGACTGGATCACGCATGTCGTCCGCCCGCGCCTCCAACTGCGTCTCTCTGCACGCCATGCGTTCCTGGAGATGTTCCACCATACGCCGCAAAAGCCTGTGCGCCATGGCCTCCGGTGCCACTGTATGCTCCTGGAGTGCCCGCCACAGCGATTTCACTATCACCATGTGCCACAGTCCCTTGCGGTGCCCTTCTTTCCCCAGCTCTCTCTCCACCGCGCTTCTGCCTCTCGCACCCTTCTTGAGCAACGGGACGTCCTGATCCCGAACCAGTGGCTCCTCGATCCCCTTATACTGCGCACACCGCATGAAGTGCTCGTATGTTGCTTGCCCTTTGGCCACAGTGGCATCTCATGTACTCCTCCGGGAGGTCCATACCCTTATGTCTGTACCACCTCATGATTTTTTCCCGCACCGGCACCTGCCCCGTGATTACCTGCAGCCATCTGGTCTTCAGTCTTTTGGGCAGCGATTCCGGCCTCGGCACATTGGGGTAGTGGACCCGCTGTCCCACCTTGCCCTCCAAGTACTCGTTCAGCTCTACCACCTCCGGCCCCCCTCATACTTGAGCTAGCATGTGCACCGGCTGTGGATACACCCTTAGTTCCTGCTTGCCTCTGTCCTCCTCCACCACCCACCTGGCCTTCTCCTCTTCCCCGACCCTTGGAGGTATATGCACCAAGTGGAGGTGCTCCTTGCTCTCTGGCACCCTCCACTCTGGTTCCTGCTCCTTATCCACTGCTTGCGCCGCCCCATCCGCCTCATGATTCCCCACTCCCGCCGTGTGTGACTCCTGTTTCACCAGATGTATGACCAGGGGCACTTTCTTCATCTGCAGCCCGTGCCATATCGCGTACACCTGTGACGACAGTCCCGTGCCCAGGGCCTCATGCAGTGGCCTGCTGGCCAGTCTCCTGAGGGACGCCATGTCCGCCTGCGCGTCCACCACCATCCACACTTCTCGTACGTCCTCCCCTATCTCCCCAACCACGTCCGCCACCGCCTGCACCTCTCCATGGGACGCTGCTCCGTACACCATCTTTTCCACCACACTTTCCGTCACCTGTCCCACCCCCTTGACCCTTACCGCCGCTGCCCCCGCCATGGGCGGCTGTCCTTCCACCCCGGACCCGTCCAGAAATAGCACCACCCTCTCCTTCGTGGGCTCCGGTATGCGCACCACCTCCCTCGGGTAGTGGCAGTACACTTTGTGCCTCCCAATGCCATACTCTCGTACCCCATCCTCGATGCTTAGCTCTCTCACCCCTCTGTGCACTGCCCACTTATTTTCCGTCCTGGCCTTCCATCCCTTCGTCACCACCACTCCGTGACACCATGCCCTGTCCCCTTTCGCCCTGCCCTGCTCCAGGTACGCCTGTACCAGAACCAAGTACCATACCCTGTCTGCTGGCAACCCGTGGACCGTCAGCCTGATCCTCCTCGCACTCTCTCCACACTTGTGGCCCACGGGCACTATGGGCGCCTCCTGGTCGGGCCTCCCCGTGTCTGTCATCCGGAAACTCACCGCCACTCCATCCTCCTCTTCTTGTAGTCCCCGCACTGTGTCCCATCCCAACTGGACCCCTGTTCTTTTCCCCTCCTTATCCTCTCCCCACCAGACCTCCACGTCCCCCTGGGCCTCCTCATCCTTCCGCACCTCATTGCGCAGCCGCAGCACCGGCCCCCACCACTGCCCTCTGGTGTCCGTAGTGCGCATGGTCGCGTTCGGGAACGCCCACGCCGTCATTCGTAGGACTGGCTACGGGATTTGCCCCGCCTCCTTGGTGCACCTCAAGCACTGGTCCCCCTGTCCTGCCCCCTCCGGGATGTTCTCTTTCCGGAACATATCTGCATGGACATCATACCACTGCCCGGCCGCACTCTGTACTTTCTTCCTCGGTCCTTTGAGTCCCAGCGGCGCACACATCAGTATGCCCGGTCTGGCCTTGTCCCTCTCCCCCCTGTCCAGCACTACTCTCTCTTGCTGCGCCCCCTCTCCCCTGCCGCATCTTGGCTTCCTCTGCTGGATCCCCCACAGCGCTACCCACTCGTTCCACATCGCGCGCATCCTCCTGTTCCACCTTGTGCGGTCCTCTTGTCCTCGTGCTCTCCTCATCATCCACCTATATACACCCCATTCCACCACCCTGGTGTCCCGATAGAACTCCGCATGGTGCAGCCCCGCCTAGTTGTGTTCCTTCATATCCTTCCTACGCAGGTGCAGCACCTCCATGCTCACTCCTTCCTTCCTGATCCACCGTACTGTCCTATGTGCCGCCCCCCCGAAGTCCGTGTCCAGGACCATGATTGGTCCCTGCCTACCCCACGTCCTGTTGGTTGCCAGCATGTGCTCTTCCCCCGGCAACACTGCCTGTAGGGCGCGCCACATGCGCTCCTTCTTCCCCGCCGCCAACCGTCTGCGCCGGTGCCGGACATAGCGCGGGCACATGTTCTCCTCCTTCTGAACCTCTGCGACCGCGTGATAGCACACCCGTCTCACCACCTCTTCCTGATTGTGGCACATCCTGCTCAGCATCCTCGCCGTGTGTGCCCTGTACGCCTCCCCCGCCGTGGGCATCCCTTCTCCGTACTAGGCCGTGGGCGACCGCAACACGCACCACGGCACCTCTGTGGGTATCCCCTCATACCCTCTGATGAGCCTCCCCACTTCTCCCTCCACCTCCTCCAGTTGCTCCCTGCAGTACGGGAGGTGCATCCCCTGGTACCCTACCGCCGCATTGAGCACCGCCCGCAGGTAGTACAGGGTCGTCTGCACTGACGGGGGGTGATGCCGCAGGACCACCAGCATCGCCCTGAACCCCCGGACTAAATTGTCAGGTAGCCTGACCCCCCTCGCCTCCATGGCCTGCACATGTCCCAGCACCACCGCTTCCTCTGCCCTCTCTAGCCATGCCACTCCGTCTCCTACATCCAGCGCCATGCCTTCATCTCCACCCCTCCTCAGAACCGCCGACTTCTCCGCGCTCCGGACAAGGTGGTTATCCCTCCCGTACCTCTGCATCAGGTTCTGTACCACCTGTTGGGCCTTTTCATCCCGCGCCATGGGTACCGCATCATCCACATACGCCTGCGCCGGCGACGTGTGCGGCGCCCGCGCCAGTTGTGGATATTCCCGCGCTATCCAACTCATCAGGGGGAGCATGGCCAGCAAGTACAGAAACGGGCCCTCCACCCCGCCTTGTGGCACCCCGCTACCTGGGGTTACCCACTCGGTACACCCCTTCCCCGTGGCGACCTGGTACCTCCTTGTGCGCAGGTACTTTTCCACGAAGTCACCATATGGGAGTCCTAGCTGTCGCCACACCTCCTCTATGAGCCTATGCGGCGTGTTGGGGAACGCCCCCCTCACGTCCACAGACGCCATGAGCGCCTCTAGGTCCTCATCATCGAGGTACATATCGTACAGGAAGCTTGCTTCCTGTGTGGACCTACCCGGCACTGACCCCCACATACTGTCCGGTATGACCCCCGCTGCATACAGCCGCCGCTGTATCCTCCCGAAGATCACCATCCAGATCAGCTTGGCCTCCGTGACGGCACAGCATATTGGTCTCCAGTTCCCCAGCCTGAGGTGATCCCCCTTCTTGTACAGGGGCCGCACCTTGCCCCCCCATTCCTTTGGGGGCTGGCCTGTGCGCAACACCTCCGTGACCCTCCCCGCTAGACCATCCAGCTCCGGCGCCTCCAGGTGCTGGTATGCCTCCGCCACCAGCTGGTCCACTCCGGGGCTCTTTTTCCCCTTGAGAGCCTTCACTGCCTCCTTGATTTCCCCTAGTGTCACCCTGCTGCGGTGTATGTCCTCGCTCTGCTCCACTGTGAACACCCGCGGTAACGCCCTTACCATTCTCCTTGTGATCCCGCTCAGTTCCTGCTGTCCCTGGTTGTGCTGCCTCCTGAACCTCTGCGCCACCTCCTCCAGCACTTTCTTTTTGTTGCCAGTGACCCTGCCACACTGCAGTCTCACCGCCCTGATTTCCTTTGGTTTTCCAGCCTCAGCGAGCTCTCTGATGTACCGTAGCGACTTGTACGGCACCGCCCTTTCCATGTATCGCTCATGCTCCACCACCACTTTCTGGTATATCCCCTCGTATTCCTCCTCCACAGCCCTCCTCGCTGTTGGCACCCTCTTCTTCGCCTGTGTCACCTCCGTTTGCCACTCTGTCCCCCCTTCCTGCGCCCTTGCCTCGACCTCCTCGTGCTGCCGTTTCCTCAGGGTGGCCACCAGCCTTCGCAGCTTGAGCTGTGCCTGCGACTCCCCCCCTTGCTTGGTAAACCCGCATATCTGCGCTGCCCTCTTCATGGCTTGATGCACGTGTTTCCCCTGCCTCATTTCGGCGTGTACCCGCTGTCCCCACTGTTGCCACCTCTCGTCCCCCTCCTCCGGCCACTTCACCATGGGCGGCAGGCTGACGCCTTCCTCGTCCGATCCCTGCTCATCCTCCTGTTCGTTCCCTGGCTCCCCCACCTTCACGTCCACAGTCACCGTCATGGGGCAATGCCCCTTCCTGTCCTGCATTTCTTCCGGCCCCACCATGTATCCCGCCGTCACCCCCTTGACCCAGCTGGGGTCCGCGTACACCGCGTCTATCCGCGACGGCGCGCTGCCTTCCGGTGCCTGGTAGTGTGAGGGGCCTGGCGCTCCACTGTACGACACATCCTGCAGCCTCATTTCCTCCACAAACTTCCGCACCTCGCGGTCCACCCCCGTCTCCGCGCCCCTCCTCCGGGGATCGTAGTTGAAGTCTCCAACCACGATGACTGGCCCCCTCTCCAGCGCCCTGATGTACTCCATCCTCAGCTGTGCCACATACTCCTTAACCCTCCTCCCATGTGGGACATGGCAGTTGATGATGACCACCTGTCCATGTTCGGTCGCCACATCATACACCGCCCTTCTTCCCCTCGCTCCCACCTTCATGTCCTGCACAACGCTGAGCCCTCTGCGCACCAACAGCGGCACCCCCTGCGCCCACTCCCGCTGGTACTCTCTCCCCTCCTTGTTGTACATCTGCGCGCACACGACGTTGTCCTTCCCCTGCAACCTTATCTCCTGGTAAGCCACCATGTCGGGGTCCGCCTCATGCAGCTTCATCTGCTGCCTCGCTGCCTTGTCCGCCCGATACAGTGCCGCGGGGTCATTACTGGTGTACAACTTCATGCGTTGCCACCTGCCCTCTCCATCCACTCGTAGATCCCCGTTGTCTGTCGTGCCTTTCTCTTCCCCTTTGCTCATTCCCCCCTGTCTTCGTCTGGCTTCTTTCTTCTGCTTCCCGGCCGCCCCCCGCTTCATTAATTGTCACTTCCTCTTTTTGTTCTTCCCCCCCGTCGACACCTCTTCTCCTTCCAATTCTCTCGCCTCCTGCTCCGGAACCAGCTGCCCGTGTATTTCCATCTCCCTACCTTGCGGGCATATCTGCAACCTTTCCACCGGGTACGGCAGTCTCTCCTCATCCCCCTCCCCCTGATCCTCCCACTGCACGATGGCTGCCCTCGTCACATGTCCCTTGCGATCTTGTTGTTCGATCATCTCCTCCACTGTTCCCACATACCTCCTCCACTTCCCACTCACTTTGTGCGGACCATACACTGTCATCCCTTCCCGCACTGCCCCCTGCTCTTCACGGCCCCGCTGCTCCTCCCCGTACCTGACTCCCCTCGCCTGTTTCCTTCTTGGCCTCCCTTCCCCTTCCCCCTCCTGCTGGTGCTCTGCTTGCAGATCCTGCTCGTCCGCCTCTCTCCCCCGCTTGCCGCCTTCCTTCTCACTTCCCTCTCCCGTCCCCTCCCCATTGCTCCCCTCCTCCACCCTGTCTCCAACTGCACTCTCCTGCCCTCCTCCCTCCGCTTCTCCCTCTTCCACCCCTTCTTCTCCCTCCTCTCTGTCTTCCCGTCCGCCTCCTGCCAGTCTCGGCTCCCGGCCTTCCACTCCCCGCGCTTGGTCCTGCCCCCTTTCGTCTCGTTCCTCCTCACCATCCCCATCCCCCACTATGAACCGCATTTGTCCCCCTCTCCCCCTCCGCATCCCCCTCCACCTACTTGGCCTCTCCCCCCCCTGATCGTCTTCGACCTCGAAGCCTTGCTTCCTGGCCCCCTCCGTGAGCCTTCTCGCTCTCTTCATTGCCTCCTTCCTGTGCCCTTCCTCCGTTCCGGGTGCCACGATCCACCTCGGCTGCTCCCCTCCCCTGCTGCTGGCCACCCACTCCAATGCCAACCGGATCTGTTCCCTGATATCTTCCGCTTCTTCCGCCTCCGCACACCTATCCATTTGCGACTCCAACGCCCGTAGGACGGCCATCTCGCGCACCTCCTCCGTTCTTTCAACCCTCACCTCTTCCACCTCCCCGACCCACCGCATGAGCGGGTGCTCCAACCTTTTTCAACGGCGCCGCCGTATACACCACCGCTTGGCGCCTATCCCCCCTGGGTTCCACGACCCACCACGTGTGTCCGTCCTGCACCAGGTCC
Source organism: Eutreptiella sp. 'Long Island Sound 2002' (assembly GCA_964036045.1). Classification (NCBI taxonomy): domain Eukaryota; phylum Euglenozoa; class Euglenophyceae; order Eutreptiales; family Eutreptiaceae; genus Eutreptiella; species Eutreptiella sp. 'Long Island Sound 2002'. The sequence continues at coordinate 30,421,131 of OZ038382.1, forward strand.
GTGACCCCTTGGTCTGCAGCCCCCGTGGCACTCGCCTGTGGGGACACTACTTGTATTGTGTGCCCTTTGGCCCTCCTCCCCGCCGCCTCGTCATAGTCAATCATGGTCATAACCTTGCGCATCCGGTGCATTTCTGTGTCTGGGTCCCACTCTCCGGCCATGCCTCTGCTGCGCCGCACTGTCTCCCCAACGTACAGCGCCATGGCCAAGACCTGCCTGGTTGGCCCCCAAAACCTCCACCGTTCTGCTCGTGCTGTTCACACACGCCGCTACCTGCGCATCCTGCTGCATCTGCATCCACAGCACCGCCTGCTTGGGCCCCACCTTCTTTGTTGTGAGGATCTGCGCCTTTGCTTGCCTCTCGCCCGCTTCCTCCTCCTCCCCCACTGTTCCGCTCCGACCATCCGCATATCCCACCCACATGTGCTTGACCTGGTGGAAGTAGACCAGCGGCGCCCCTTCCTCTTCCCCCATCTGCAGCCACATAGGCCCTTGTCTCCTGGGCTGCCTTACTCTGATTCCATGGTATCCTCCCTTGGGCTCCTGCGGTCCGTCCAGCCTGCAAAGGCACCTGGCCAGCGTGCACTCTGGCCTGCACTTGTCCTCCACCGCCTCCGCTCTGGCCTTCAGGTGGTACCTAGCCTTGCTCACCATCTGCCGTACCTCTTCACCCCTACATCCTTTGATGCGGTCTTCCAGCCCTGGCTGCGCCTCTCCATTCTCTATCAAGACATTCTGACCTGCCGTCGCCTTGCCCCTCAGCCTCTGCGCCCACTTCTGCAGCATGTCCTTCCGGTCCCTGCCGTCCCCCAGCATGTCCAACCCTTCCGCCGCTGCCTCCTTCTGGCGCTTCTCCTTTTCTTCTCCGCTCTGTCCAGCTCAGCAGCATCCGCCCCATCCGCCTTTCCCCTCCCCACCTGGCCCTCGGGATGCAGCGGCTCCCTCCAAACGTGCTCCGCCATCAATTGGATTGCCGGTTGTCCCTCCCAGTGTCCCATGGTGTACACCTGTACCGCCTGTCCCTCCTGGCCGAGTCCAATCCGGACCTCCATACCCGCCGCCGCGTTTGGGATCAGCACATCGTACTGGTACCTGGCCTCTTGTCCGTGGCGTACCTCGACTTCCACCATCCCCCTGCTTCCCACCCTGTCATCCGGGAGGATGATGTGGACTGCCTGTCCCCTCCACTGTGCCGCCGCCAGCCCCTTCGTCGCCACGGGGAACATCGCCTTTGTGTCCTCCTGCGTCATCCATTCTCCCCTGCGGTACCTCGCACGCCGAATGGCCCCCACTGCCCACATCTCTTGCTCCACTCCACCCGTCTCCCGCACCCATTCTTCTGCCACCCTGGCAAGGGCTGATATCTCTGCACCCTGCCTCGCACACTCCGGCAGTGGCTCTATACTCTCCATGCCGTCGTCCCCCGGGAATGCGTATTGCCACGTATCCCAGGTGTGTGGGTGCACATGGTACGTGCGGTTGGCCATGCACGCCGTCCCTTCATCCAGGACCATTTTGATGGCCTCCGCTTCAGCGTCTCTCCTCCCCGAACGTATACACCAACCCCTGCCCCCTGTGTCCCTGTGTCGTGGGTGCCGGAGTCAATGCCGCCCTAGTGAACTGTGCGCGCACGCTACGCGCCTCATGTCCTGCTCCTGGCAGGTCCCCTCTCCACTCATTCCTGACTGGGACCCCCTCTTCCTGGTCCGCTCGCCACGACATATGCCAACCCCACCACCGGCGTCCCCCCGCCGCCACCCTGTACCTTCCCTTCCATCCCGGCTCCAGCCACACCGCTCTGTCCGGCCGTATCTGGACCGCTCTCTCTGCCCCCCACCCGGTCCCCACATCCTGTCTGTGCTGCAGCTGCAACACCGCCTCCCCCCCCCCCTGTGACCCACACGTCCACCCCCCCTGCCTGCCTCCCGTACCACTCGCCTTTCCCCGTACCCTCTGGCACTTCCATATACTCCATCTCCTGTACTTGCACTCCTAGCACTCCTTCCCATCCCGCCCGTAGTTTTCTGTCTCGCGCTGTAGCCCCCCCCACTTTCGATCTCTCCCTCCCCGGACCCTCCTGTCCCTGGTACCTCCACCTCTCCCCCCCCTCCTGGATCGGTATTTGATGCACATCCCGCCACATGTGCTCCTCCGTCCGCTCCCTTTCCCCCCCCCCCCTTCTCCGGTCCTTCTTCTGCCAACTCCTCCTCCATTGTCACTTCTGCGTCGCCTTTCGACTCTGTCCCTTCTTCTGCGTCTGCCCCCGCCACTGCCTCCGCGTCTTCTTCCCCCGGGGGCCACAGCAGCTCGTAGTGCCGGTGTTGAAGATAAAGCCGTGGGTCCTAATGACCCTCCTATGAAGAAGACAAGAAGACACAGCGCTGCTAAGCAACTGTGGCCTAACAGGGACGTCACAACACGTTTCCCTGCTAGGGCTTGGAGGGGAAGGGCGCACAGGTGGCGTGCACAGCGCGGATGTCGATGGAGTCGAACTGCCCTCGCCACTCCTGGCTGAGGCGCAGTCAATTGATTGTGTGATCAGCGCCCCTGTTTAGCTGGGGCAGAAAAATGGGATAGCCGCCGAAGGCAGCTGCTGCGTGCACCAATCACCCTGTACCTCTCCCACCTGTACAACAGAGGCCAATGGACTGGGTTCAAGACGGAGGAACCAAGACACACTCCACGTATTATACGCGTCTTAGTGTGTCCTATGATACACTGTTCCTGAACCCAGTTGCAAGCAAGCAAGCTTAAGGACTTCGCCCGTTCCCTTATGGAACCTAGGGCGAAGCCCTGGGTAACCTTGCAAGGGTTCATACCGCGTGCACAGCGCGTGGCCTACTGTCAAATCCCTTTAATGCATCGTGTGCACGCATGCAGGGAAGGGAGGCGAGACCAAAAACACTGTAACCACACTGACTCAACCAGAAGGTGAGCTCCTTCTGGGCTTACTTACCTTATTCACCATGCATCGTGTGAATGCCGAAGTGAAGCGAACGCAAAACAAACCGAAGCGTCTCAACAACCCTATTGCGAGTTATAAACCACCCTAAGCGTAAAATTGCATCGTGTGGCTTGCACGATACTTCCTGTTGTGCCTGTTTTGTCATCTGCGAGAAGGAGAACAGGTAATGGCGAATGAGAGACGACGGCACAACACAGAACGAGCCTAAGCGTCTTAGACAACCCTACTCTAACGCACAAACGACGCAAACACGAGCACACACTACTCCTTTGGACTTTTGAAGAGAAGGGAAGGTGGGTGCATGCACAAGGAAGCCTGGCAACGTGTGTATGTCGGAATCCAGCACATGCATCGCGAGCACTTCGTCTTCTCTAACCCTACGTGCGCACTACGTGCACCATTCGTCGAGCATACCTGAGAGGCGAATTTTTTGCCTGCTCTTCCTTTTGTTTGTGTTTTTGAGGTTTGTCCCTATGTTTTATAAACGTTTTGATGCAACCACGCACAAATTTTTGGTTTCTCTCTGTCAAGGCACGGCACGCACCTCTCTACTCGAGTGCCTTGTAGTGCCGTTAACGCCTTTTCTGGGCGCGGCTATGTTGCGCTTGTCTGCAACTTTGAGTTTGGGCCTATAAATGACGATTTCTAACGTCTGATTGTCACTTTTTAGCGATTTGACTTGTTAGGTCGCTCAACCTGTCGCTAAACCACAGGATTCACTCCCTGTTGGTCCTCATTTCTATTTTTTTCAGCTCCTGGAGTTTTGTGGGCTCCGTTAGGAGTATTGCTCCGCCCTGGCCGTTGGTCAGGACGATTACTGAAGTACGTTGTTTATACAGCGATGACTGTCCGCATTAGAGCGTTCGATCATACCCTAGTGGGTAGCATTGCAGACTCTAGGGAGGAGGTCATGGGTTCAAGCCCCACTGCCCCCAAATTGTTTTTCCAAACGTTTACGCTCACGCCAGCTACTTTTGAGGAATGCCCATTCGAAGGGACATTCTTCACGGTACATCACGCTGTTTCTAAAGGGTACCAGGAGTCAGAACAGCTTCTATGAACTAATGAGGAGGTTTTGTGAAGGTTTACACCATTTTCTGAGGTAATTTCAGGGTAATTTGAGCCTTTTTCCTTGGTCCTACTAGCTTAGCTAACTAGTACTCCAGGGGGGGGTAAGAAAAAGTCACTACCATGTCTTTCTTGGGGTACTTGATCCAGGCTACAGCCCCCCTCTTTGCCTAAGGAAGTGCTGAGACTAACACTTAAACATTTTTGTCTCCCTTATGAAGCTTTAAGTACACTTTCTCAGCAACTAGGGTTAAAACCCTAGCTCCCCCATGAAGTTCAACCCTACCACTCAAAGGAGCGGAGGTATCATCCCTCATGGGGGTTATACCGAAATAAAGTAGGCACTTCATGCCTTGGGCCTTGTAGGTTAAGCCTAGTGGTCTCCCACCTCAGGACCCCTATACTCAAAGGTTTGAGGTTTGAGGTTTGATTTTGCGGGTACTAAACGCCTTTTGGCCCCGGGGGGCCACCTGGTCGGGCCAGGTGATATCCTCCCCACCGGGTCCTAGTGGGGGGCCCTCCAAGACGCACCTCCTGCCTGGTGGCGGAATCCCCCGGGTTCACAGGGCTCGGAGCCCCGTCCCTCCCCGGCTTCCCCGTTTCACCACTCCCCGGTCAGTGCATCAATTCGCAGCCGTGGCTGCGGGCGCTTACCCACCGCGTCGCCCCCCTAATGCGTGGTCACCCGGGGCGCCGGCGCCGCCGGGCCCGTGCTACTGGCTTGTCGCCAGTGGGACCCCCTTGGGCTGGCGCGGAGGCTGCCTAGCCTAGGGGTTGGGGCGTGGCGCAGTGTGCCACTACTGCCTTGGCGGGTGCAGTGCCCCGTCTGTGTGGGCGCGGCGCTCGCGGCCGGTCCGGGGGGCTCGGGCCGGTACCTGGTGTTGTGTCTCTCCCGTTTCCCCCATCCCGCCCCGCATGTCCTGCGCTGCGTGTGGCGGGCCGTCCCGTCCGGGTGTCCTTTATCCTCGCTCGCTGGTACGCCAGTCCACGCGGTCTGTGCGTTCCGCGTGCTCGGTCCGGTTGCCCTTCTGGTAGTCCCCGCGTGCCCTTTGCGTGTGTGTGCGCTCGCGCTCCCGCGGCGTCCGCCCCCCCCCCCTCTCGGTGGTGTGGGGTGCGCACCTCGCGCGGTCCCGGCACTGGGCGCTGGTAGGGCCGTTCCACGTGGTCCGTGCCCCTCCGCGTGTCCTGCCCCGGTCCCTTGCTCCGTCTGGCTTGCTCCGGGGGGGGGCGTCCGGCCCCGGTTCCCCCCTACCTGGCTGTTGTTGCGAGGGGCGTCTGAGGTCAGGCGCTCCCCCTCCCCCGACTGCCCGCCCACGGGGCGGGCTGCTGGGGTCCGCTACCCACTTGCTGTGGGCGCGGGTGTGTGGGTGTGGGGGCCCAACACTGTCCCCTTGTCCTGCATGCCCTGTGGGGGCTACGTGCCGCGCGGGTGGTGTGGTGGGGGGGCGTCCCCGGGGGGGGGTGGCCTGCCACTGTTGTGAGGGGCGTCTGGTGTCAGGCGCTGTCCCTCACCCGACCGCCCGTCCTCTGGGCGGGCTGCCGGGGCCCCCTACCCACTGGCTGTGGGTGAGGGGGGGTGCGGGCGTGGGGAGTCATCACCAACCCCACAGAGCGCGCTCTTGCGAGCTGGCTTTGCGCGCTGTGGAGGCGGCACCAGGGCGCCCGGGGGGGGGCGCCTCCTGCCTGGGTGTGGGGCGTCCGGGGTCGGGCGCTCTCCCAACCCCGAGTGCCCGCCCTCTGGGCGGGCTGCCGGGGCCCACTACCCACTGGCTGTGGGTGCGGGGGGGTGCGGGCGTGGGGACCCGTCACCAACCCCACAGCGCGCGCTCCTGCGTGCTGTGGGGGCGGCATGAGGGTTCCCCGGGGGGGGCGCCTCTTGCCTGGGTGTGGGGCGTCCGGGGTCGGGCGCTCTCCCACCCCCGACTGCCCGCCCTCTGGGCGAACTGCCGGGGCCCACTACCCACTGGCTGTGGGTGCGGGGGGGTGCGGGCGTGGGGACCCTTCACCAACCCCACAGCGCGCGCTCTTGCGAGCTGGCTTTGCGCGCTGTGGGGGCGGCACGAGGGCGCCCGGGGGGGGCGCCTCCTGCCTGGGTGTGGGGCGTCCGGGGTCAGGCGCTCTCCCAACCTCGACTGCCCGCCCTCTGGGCGGGCTGCCGGGGCCCACTACCCACTGGCTCTGGGTACGGGGGGGTGCGGGCGTGGGGACCCGTCACCAGCCCCACAGCGCGCGCTCTTGCGAGCTGGCTTTGCGCGCTGTGGGGGCGGCATGAGGGTGCCCGGGTGAGGCGCCTCTTGCCTGGGTGTGGGGCGTCCGGGGTCGGGCGCTCTCCCGACCTCGACTGCCCGCCCTCTGGGCGGGCTGCCGCTGCCCACTACCCACTGGCTGTGGGTACGGGGGGGTGCGGGCGTGGGGACCCATCACCAACCCCACAGCGCGCGGTCTTGCGAGCTGGCTTTGCGCGCTGTGGGGGCGGCATGAGGGTGCCCGGGGGGGGCGCCTCCTGCCTGGGTGTGGGGCGTCCGGGGTCAGGCGCTCTCCCAACCTCGACTGCCCGCCCTCTGGGCGGGCTGCCGGGGCCCACTACCCACTGGCTCTGGGTACGGGGGGGTGCGGGCGTGGGGACCCGTCACCAGCCCCACAGCGCGCGCTCTTGCGAGCTGGCTTTGCGCGCTGTGGGGGCGGCATGAGGGTGCCCGGGTGAGGCGCCTCTTGCCTGGGTGTGGGGCGTCCGGGGTCGGGCGCTCTCCCGACCTCGACTGCCCGCCCTCTGTACGGGCTGCCGCTGCCCACTACCCACTGGCTGTGGGTACGGGGGGGTGCGGGTGTGGGGACCCATCACCAACCCCACAGCGCGCGGTCTTGCGAGCTGGCTTTGCGCGCTGTGGGGGCGGCATGAGGGTGCCCGGGGGGGGCGCCTCTTGCCTGGATGTGGGGCGTCCGGGGTCGGGCGCTCTCCCACCCCCGACTGCCCGCCCTCTGGGCGGGCTGCCGGGGCCCACTACCCACTGGCTGTGGGTACGGGGGGGTGCGGGCGTGGGGACCCGTCACCAACCCCACAGCGCGCGCTCTTGCGAGCTGGCTTGGCGCGCTGTGGGAGCGGCATGAGAGTGCCTGGGGGGGGCGCCTCTTGCCTGGGTGTGGGGCGTCCGGGGTCGGGCGCTCTCCCGACCCCGACTGCCCGCCTTCTGGGCGGGCTGCCGGGGCCCACTACCCACTGGCTGTGGGTGCGGGGGGATGCGGGCGTGGGGACCCGTCACCAGCCCCACAGCGCGCGCTCTTGCGAGCTGGCTTTGCGCGCTGTGGGGGCGGCATGAGGGTGCCCGGGGGGGGGCGCCTCTTGCCTGGGTGTGGGGCGTCCGGGTTCAGGCGCACTCCCAACCCCGACCGCCCGTCCTCTGGGCGGGCTGCCGGGGCCCCCCACCCACTGGCTGTGGGTGAGGGGGGGTGCGGGCGTGGGGATACATCACCAACCCCACAGAGCGCGCTCTTGCGAGCTGGCTTTGCGCGCTGTGGAGGCGGCACCAGGGCGCCCGGGGGGGGGCGCCTCCTGCCTGGGTGTGGGGCGTTCGGGGTGGGGCGCTCTCCCAACCCCGACTGCCCGCCCTCTGGGCGGGCTGCCGGGGCCCACTACCCACTGGCTGTGGGTGCGGGGGGATGCGGGCCTGGGGACCCATCACCAGCCCCACAGCGCGCGCTCTTGCGAGCTGGCTTTGCGCGCTGTGGGGGCGGCATGAGGGTGCCCGGGGGGGGCGCCCCTTGCCTGGGTGTGGGGCGTCCGGGTTCAGGCGCACTCCCAACCCCGACTGCCCGCCCTTTGGGCGGTTTGCCGGGGCCCACTACCCACTGGCTGTGGGTCTGGGGGGGTGCGGGCGTGGGGACCCGTCACCAACCCCACAGCGCGCGCTCTTTCGAGCTGGCTTTGCGCGCTATGGGGGCGGCACGAGGGCGCCCAGGCAGGGGCGCCTCCTGCCTGGGTGTGGGGCGTCCGGTGTCGGGCGCTCTCACACCCCGACTGCCCGCCCTCTGGGCGGGCTGCCGGGGCCGACTACCGACTGGCTGTGGGTGCGGGGGGGTGCCGGCGTGAGGACCCGTCACAAACCCCACAGCGCGCGCTCTTGCGAGCTGGTTTTGCGCGCTGTGGGGGCGGCACGAGGGTGCCCGGGGGGGCGCCTCTTGCCTGGGTGTGGGGCGTCCGGGGTCGGGCGCTCTCCCACCCCCGACTGCCCGCCCTCTGGGCGGGCTGCCGGGGCCCACTACCCACTGGCTGTGGGTGCGGGGGGGTGCGGGCGTGGGGACCCGTCACCAACCCCACAGCGCGCGCTCTTGCGAGCTGGTTTTGCACGCTGTGGGGGCGGCATGAGGGTGCCCGGGGGGGCGCCTCTTGCCTGGGTGTGGGGCGTCCGGGGTCGGGCGCTCTCCCACTCCCGACTGCCCGCCCTCTGGGCGGGCTGCCGGGGCCCACTACCCACTGGCTGTGAGTGCGGGGGGGTGCGGGCGTGAGGACCCGTCACAAACCCCACAGCGCGCGCTGTCGCGAGCTGGCTTTGCGCGCTGTGGGGGCGGCATGAGGGTGCCCGGGGGGGCTCCTCTTGCCTGGGTGTGGGGCGTCCGGGGTCGGGCGCTCTCCCAACCCCGACTGCCCGCCCTCTGGGCAGGCTGCCGGGGCCCACTACCCACTGGCTGTGGGTGCGGGGGGGTGCGGGCGTGAGGACCCGTCACAAACCCCACAGCGCGCGCTCTTGCAAGCTGGTTTTGCGCGCTGTGGGGGCGGCATGAGGGTGCCCGGGGGGGCGCCTCTTGCCTGGGTGTGGGGCGTCCGGGGTCGGGCGCTCTCCCGACCCCGACTGCCCGCCCTCTGGGTGGGCTGCCGGAGCCCACTACCCACTGGCTGTGAGTGCGGGGGGGTGCGGGCGTGAGGACCCGTCACAAACCCCACAGCGCGCGCTGTCGCGAGCTGGCTTTGCGCGCTGTGGGGGCGGCATGAGGGTGCCCGGGGGGGGCGCCTCTTGCCTGGGTGTGGGGCGTCCGGGTTCAGGCGCACTCCCAACCCCGACCGCCCGTCCTCTGGGCGGGCTGCCGGGGCCCCCTACCCACTGGCTGTGGGTGAGGGGGGGTGCGGGCGTGGGGATACATCACCAACCCCACAGAGCGCGCTCTTGCGAGCTGGCTTTGCGCGCTGTGGAGGCGGCACGAGGGCGCCCGGGGGGGGGCGCCTCCTGCCTGGGTGTGGGGCGTCAGGGGTCGGGCGCTCTCCCAACCCCGACTGCCCGCCCTCTGGTCGGGCTGCCGGGGCCCACTACCCACTGGCTGTGGGTGCGGGGGGGTGCCGGCGTGAGGACCCGTCACCAACCCCACAGCGCGCGCTCTTGCGAGCTGGCTTTGCGCGCTGTGGGAGCGGCATGAGAGTGCCTGGGGGGGGCGCCTCTTGCCTGGGTGTGGGGTGTCCGGGGTCGGGCGCTCTCCCACCCCCGACTGCCCGCCTTCTGGGCGGGCTGCCGGGGCCCACTACCCACTGGCTGTGGGTGCGGGGCGATGCGGGCCTGGGGACCCGTCACCAGCCCCACAGCGCGCGCTCTTGCGAGCTGGCTTTGCGCGCTGTGGAGGCGGCATGAGGGTGCCCGGGGGGGGCGCCTCTTGCCTGGGTGTGGGGCGTCCGGGTTCAGGCGCACTCCCAACCCCGACTGCCCGCCCTTAGGGCGGTTTGCCGGGGCCCACTACCCACTGGCTGTTGGTCTGGGGGGGTGCGGGCGTGGGGACCCGTCACCAACCCCACAGCGCGCGCTCTTTCGAGCTGGCTTTGCGCGCTATGGGGGCGGCACGAGGGCGCCCAGGCAGGGGCGCCTCCTGCCTGGGTGTGGGGCGTCCGGTGTCGGGCGCTCTCACACCCCGACTGCCCGCCCTCTGGGCGGGCTGCCGGGGCCCACTACCCACTGGCTGTGGGTGCGGGGGGGTGCCGGCGTGAGGACCCGTCACAAACCCCACAGCGCGCGCTCTTGCGAGCTGGTTTTGCGCGCTGTGGGGGCGGCATGAGGGTGCCCGGGGGGGCGCCTCTTGCCTGGGTGTGGGGCGTCCGGGGTCGGGCGCTCTCCCACCCCCGACTGCCCGCCCTCTGGGCGGGCTGCCGGGGCCCACTACCCACTGGCTGTGAGTGCGGGGGGGTGCCGGCGTGGGGACCCGTCACCAACCCCACAGCGCGCGCTCTTGCGAGCTGGTTTTGCACGCTGTGGGGGCGGCATGAGGGTGCCCGGGGGGGCGCCTCTTGCCTTGGTGTGGGGCGTCCGGGGTCGGGCGCTCTCCCACCCCCGACTGCCTGCCCTCTGGGCGGGCTGCCGGGGCCCACTACCCACTGGCTGTGAGTGCGGGGGGGTGCGGGCGTGAGGACCCGTCACAAACCCCACAGCGCGCGCTGTCGCGAGCTGGCTTTGCGCGCTGTGGGGGCGGCATGAGGGTGCCCGGGGGGGCTCCTCTTGCCTGGGTGTGGGGCGTCCGGGGTCGGGCGCTCTCCCAACCCCGACTGCCCGCCCTCTGGGCGGGCTGCCGGGGCCCACTACCCACTGGCTGTGGGTACGGGGGGGTGCCGGCGTGAGGACCCGTCACAAACCCCACAGCGCGCGCTCTTGCAAGCTGATTTTGCGCGCTGTGGGGGCGGCATGAGGGTGCCCGGGGGGGCGCCTCTTGCCTGGGTGTGGGGCGTCCGGGGTCGGGCGCTCTCCCGACCCCGACTGCCCGCCCTCTGGGCGGGCTGCTGGGGCCCACTACCCACTGGCTGTGAGTGCGGGGGGGTGCCGGCGTGGGGACCCGTCACCAACCCCACAGCGCGCGCTCTTTCGAGCTGGCTTTGCGCGCTGTGGGGGCGGCACGAGGGCGCCCGGGGGGGGGGCGCCTCCTGCCTGGGTGTCAGGCGTCCGGTGTCGGGTGCTCTCCCACCCCCAACTGCCCGCCCTCTGGGCGGGCTGCCAGGGCCCACTACCCACTGGCTGTGGGTGCGGGGGGGTGCGGGCGTGGGGACCCGTCACAAACCCCACAGCGCGCGCTCTTGCGAGCTGGCTTTGCGCGCTATGGGGGCGGCACGAGGGCGCCCGTGCAGGGGCGCCTCCTGCCTGGGTGTGGGGCGTCTGGTGTCGGGCGCTCTCCCACCCCGACTGCCCGCCCTCTGGGCGGGCTGCCGGGGCCCACTACCCACTGGCTGTGGGTGCGGGGGGGTGCCGGCGTGAGGACCCGTCACAAACCCCACAGCGCGCGCTCTTGCGAGCTGGTTTTGCGCGCTGTGGGGGCGGCATGAGGGTGCCCGGGGGGGCGCCTCTTGCCTGGGTGTGGGGCGTCCGGGGTCGGGCGCTCTCCCACCCCCGACTGCCCGCCCTCTGGGCGGGCTACCGGGGCCCACTACCCACTGGCTGTGAGTGCGGGGGGGTGCCGGCGTGGGGACCCGTCACCAACCCCACAGCGCGCGCTCTTGCGAGCTGGTTTTGCGCGCTGTGGGGGCGGCATGAGGGTGCCCGGGGGGGCGCCTCTTGCCTGGGTGTGGGGCGTCCGGGGTCAGGCGCTCTCCCACTCCCGACTGCCCGCCCTCTGGGCGGTCTGCCGGGGCCCACTACCCACTGGCTGTGAGTGCGGGGGGGTGCGGGCGTGCAGACCCGTCACAAACCCCACAGCGCGCGCTGTCGCGAGCTGGCTTTGCGCGCTGTGGGGGCGGCATGAGGGTGTCCGGGGGGGCGCCTCTTGCCTGGGTGTGGGGCGTCCGGGGTCGGGCGCTCTCCCAACCCCAAGTGCCCGCCCTCTGGGCGGGCTGCCGGGGTCCACTACCCACTGGCTGTGGGTGCGGGGGGATGCGGGCGTGGGGACCTGTCACCAACCCCACAGCGCGCGCTCTTTCGAGCTGGCTTTGCGCGCTGTGGGGGCGGCACAAGGGCGCCCGGGGGGGGGCGCCTCCTGCCTGGGTGTGGGGCGTCCGGGGTCGGGCGCTCTCCCACCCCCGACTGCCCGCCCTCTGGGCGGGCTGCCAGGGCCCACTACCCACTGGCTGTGGGTGCGGGGGGGTGCGGGTGTGGGGACCCGTCACCAACCCCACAGCGCGCGCTCTTTCGAGCTGACTTTGCGCGCTTTCGGGGCGGCACGAGGGCGCCCGGGGGGGGGCGCCTCCTGCCTGGGTGTGGGGCGTCCGGGGTCGGGCGCTCTCCCACCCCCGACTGCCCGACCTCTGGGCGGACTGCCAGGGCCCACTACCCACTGGCGATGGGAGCGGGGGGGTGCGGGCGTGGGGACCCTCGACCAGCCCTGCAGCGCGCGCTCTTGCGAGCTGGCTTTGCCCGCTGTGGGGGCGGCATGAGGGTGCCCTGGGGGGGCGCCTGTTGCCTGGGTGTGGGGCGTCCGGGGTCAGGCGCTCTCCCGACCTCGACTGCCCGCCCTCTGGGCGGGCTGCTGGGGCCCACTACCCACTGGCTGTGGGTACGGGGGGGTGCGGGCGTGGGGACCCGTCACCAACCCCACAACGCGCGCTCTTGCCAGCTGGCTTTGCGCGCTGTGGGGGCGGCACGAGGGCGCCCGGGGGGGGGCGCCTCCTGCCTGGGTGTGGGGTGTCCGGTGTCCGGCGCTCTCCCACCCCCGACTGCCCGCATTCTGGGCGGGCTGCCGGGGCCGACTACCGACTGGCTGTGGGTGCGGGGGGGTGCGGGCGTGGGGACCCGTCACAAACCCCACAGCGCGCGCTCTTGCGAGCTGGCTTTGCCCGCTGTGGGGGCGGCATGAGGGTGCCCGGGGGGGCGCCTCCTGCCTGGGTGTGGGGCGTCCGGGGTCGGGCGCTCTCCCACCCCCGACTGCCCGCCCTCTAGGCGGGCTGCCGGGGCCCACTACCCACTGGCTGTGGGTGCGGGGGGTTGCCGGCGTGGGGACCCGTCACCAACCCCGCAGCGCGCGCTCTTGGGAGCTGGCTTTGCCCGCTGTGGGGGCGGCGTGAGGGTGCCCAGGGGGGGGCGCCTCTTGCCTGGGTGTGGGGCATCGGTCGGGTGCTCTCCCACCCCCGACTGCCCGCCCTCTGGGCGGGCTGCCGGGGCCCACTACCCACTGGCTGTGGATGCGGGGGGATGCGGGCGTGGGGACCCGTCACCAACCCCACAGCGCGCGCTCTTTTGAGCTGGCTTTGCGCGCTGTGGGGGCGGCACGAGGGCGCACGGGGGGGGGCGCCTCCTGCCTGGGTGTGGGGCGTCTGGGGTCGGGCGCTCTCCCACCCCCGACTACCCACCCTCTGGGTGGGCTGCCAGGGCCCACTACTCAGTGGCTGTGGGTGCGGGGGGGTGCGGGCGTGGGGACCCGTCACAAACACCACAGCGCGCGCTCCTGCGAGCTGGCTTTGCGCGCTGTGGGGGCGGCATGACGGTGCCCGGGGGGGGCGCCTCTTGCCTGGTTGTGGGGCGTCCGGGGTCGGGCGCTCTCCCATCCCCGACGGCCCACCCTCTGGGCGGGCTGCCGGGGTCCACTACCCACTGGCTGTGGGTGCGGGGGGGTGCGGGCGTGGGGACCTGTCACCAACCCCACAGCGCGCGCTCTTTCGAGCTGGCGTTGCGCGCTGTGGGGGCGGCACAAGGGCGCCCGGGGGGGGGGCGCCTCCTGCCTGGGTGTGGGGCGTCCGGGGTCGGGCGCTCTCCCACCCCCGACTGCCCGCCCTCTGGGTGTAAGAGGTTTGAGTGCCTGCAGCTCAGAGCACGCGCGCAGAAATCGCGCATAATATTGGCAGCTCAGAGCGCGCTTACACAGTGCAGAAAATCAGCTTTTATTTTCGAGATTCCGATATGTGTGTAATGTAGTTAATTATAAAATTACATTATGCATTGTACTGCACAGGAACTACAGTTTTTAATTCATGCTATACCGAATTCACTGAGTTCCTGTGCTTTGCCGTTCTATGCTTCGTTGAGGGAGATTGGGTATAATAGTGTAAGGTTTTCGTGCAACCTATATTTTCGCTTTTTTCAGTGTATTTTCCTGATATATGTGTACAAACTGAAATCGGCTATCTCAGCACTGTTTTGGACAGTGTTGGTATCAGTCAATCAGGAATTTCTGTAGTTTTACACTGATGGTGTTTTCACCATTTTCTGTACAATAAAACTGAGTTTGGGTCGACGACGGCCAGTCCTGAGATCGCGTGCGCCGATCCAGAAATTGTCGATTTCTGACGATTTTTAAGATATTTCAATCAGTTGTATTGATAAGATTAATTCTATATCAGTTTTAGACATAAGCGGATGTTACGGCACTATCGCGACGCCGTTCCGTGCCAGTTTTTTTGGCGCAAGTATGCCATGTTCACGATTTTTTATAAAATCGTAGGTAGCTCAGATCCTGAAGTTACATGCACCAAATGACAGCCCATCAGTTGGGCTTTGCATGCATATGCTGACTTGGTTTCCAAACGCGTCGGTGCACCGGCACCACGCGTTGGGGGGAGACCCATGATCATGTTGTAAATATGCATTGTTTTGGTCATATTTCATTGTTATATGTCCCCCTTTGTTCATATCTTCTTAGGACATGAAAGGGACCGTTTCGAAATCACTCCCGTGATTTCGTCGAACACGTAGTATGTTTCCGTCGCCTTTTGTGGTTGCATTTGGGGTGCATTTTTGGGTTATTTGAAGGAAAACTTGGATAAGTTTCAAGGAAAACAAGTTCAAAGTCATTCATTTCCAAAAATGAAAAGAATTTCGAAACGCCCTCAACGACGACGACGACGACGACGACGACGTTGAACACGACGACCACGACGACGCAAACATCGTCGACGAGATCTATGGAGCAATTGGTAAACCCCAAAATCATGTTCAAGAAGGTCCTTGGTGCCTACACCATTTGAGGACCATTTGACTACTTTGAGCCCTATTACAAGGACATTGACGACCAAGGAGACCTTCAACATCGCGCTGGGAGTGCGTAGCGCTGAAGAACAAGTTGCAGCGCGATTATCCCAATGGTGTGTGCGACTTGATATTTTTAAATTGATTACTCCAGTTGGGTGCCATGGACAAAGTGCCATGGACCTTTGGATGGTTCTCAAGATTGATTACTCCAGTTGGGTGCCATGGACAAAGTGCCATGGACCTTTGGACGGTTCTCAAGATTATATCATGATCATTGGTGAGTTCTCAACCTCCAGCAAGGACGACAGCGCTGCCCACATCCTGCAGATTACAAAGGGGTCAAGTTGGAAGTCAAAAATATGAAGATTTCAGAAAAAATAATTCATGGTATGGGCCAAGAAGATTGGTGACCAGAATTGTAATCATAATAACTATGGGCCATGAGAAATGGTCTTATTGGTTATTTCTGTATTATATTATATGATCAGTGGATGATTTTACAAACTGTGAATTTTTCTGATTTGCTTTGTGTTGTCTTTGGTTTTAGGGTCAGGACATCTCAGAAGTGCATTTTTTATTTTTTTTCACTATTTTTTATTTGAAATTCTGTGCAGAGGTCATTTTTTCATGATTAATTTCTGTCCAGGATTGCAGAAATTTTACTGTGATTGAGCCTGGGGGTCAGAGGACCCTATGTGTGAGGCACTTGTGAGTGCCATGAGTGGTGTGTGTGTAGACATGTACATTACATGCGGGTACCGGAACCCAGCGGTGCCTCCTAAAATCCCAGGTCCGGGATCAAAGTAAAAATCTGTTTTTTTTTATTGCTCCTCGGCTTATCTTCATAGATTGAGCCACAGAAGCACCCATGTTCTGTGGGTGTTTCTGAGCTTGGGAGGGGAGTGTTAACCCGTGGAGCAATTCAGTTGCGGGGTTAACACCCGACCCAAATGCTTTGCATTTTTCCCACCCAATTTTGTTGTTGCACTGCACCTTCTTTGTGCTTTTCAGCCTGAGATGTGTCTCAGGACTTGGGAGGGGAGTGTAAGGTTTTCGTGCAACCTATATTTTCGCTTTTTTCAGTGTATTTTCCTGATATATGTGTACAAACTAAAATCGGCTATCTCAGCACTGTTTTGGACAGTGTTGGTATCAGTCAATCAGGAATTTCTGTAGTTTTACACTGATGGTGTTTTCACCATTTTCTGTACAATAAAACTGAGTTTGGGTCGACGACGGCCAGTCCCGAGATCGCGTGCGCCGATCCAGAAATTGTCGATTTCTGACGATTTTTAAGATATTTCAATCAGTTGTATTGATAAGATTAATTCTATATCAGTTTTAGACATAAGCGGATGTTACGGCACTATCGCGACGCCGTTCCGTGCCAGTTTTTTTGGCGCAAGTATGCCATGTTCACGATTTTTTATAAAATCGTAGGTAGCTCAGATCCTGAAGTTACATGCACCAAATGACAGCCCATCAGTTGGGCTTTGCATGCATATGCTGATTTGGTTTCCAAACGCGTCGGTGCACCGGCACCACGCGTTGGGGGGAGACCCATGATCATGTTGTAAATATGCATTGTTTTGGTCATATTTCATTGTTATATGTCCCCCTTTGTTCATATCTTCTTAGGACATGAAAGGGACCGTTTCGAAATCACTCCCGTGATTTCGTCGAACACGTAGTATGTTTCCGTCGCCTTTTGTGGTTGCATTTGGGGTGCATTTTTGGGTTATTTGAAGGAAAACTTGGATAAGTTTCAAGGAAAACAAGTTCAAAGTCATTCATTTCCAAAAATGAAAAGACCGTGGAGCAATTCAGTTGCGGGGTTAACAAATAGCCGTGATCAAGATCAACATCAAAAGATAGACACAAGGTATAGTAGGATTACAAAACTGAAGTTCCGAAGTTGAGCATCATGGCTTGAGAACACCTTCGCCGTAAAGGACGCCTCGCCGGCAACAGTTGCCGGTGTGAATGCCCTCTTCTGTCTATGCTTCTAGCAGCTCCAGCTCGCGCAGAGTTCTGGCTGAAACCTTGCAGGAGCGCTGTGACAGGTACCGCAATGAAAGAGACGACGCTCTCCGTGACCTGGACGACCTTCGCCGCCAGTTGAAGGACGCCGACAGCACTGAGAATCGGCTGCGCAAGGAGCGTGATGAGTGCCGTGAAGAGTTAGCCACATTGCAGAAGAGAGTTCGTGAAGGGAAACCACCGAGACTGGGTCCTAGGCGACCGACACATCGTGGGAGGAGACACAGCCGTCAACACGGCAGCCGTCGTGCGCAAAGCGCGCCAGCAAGTAAGTCAAACAAGACGTAGATGAACGCCTTTTTGCCCGCCGCCCCTCCCTTCGTCCAGTGTAGAATCCGTTCTGCCGAGGCCTCGTGAGCGCGCTGCAGAATCGCCGGGAACAGTGCCCTCAGCAAGATGCCATGCACGTTTGGACCGCCGCCGAATGACGAGAGAGCTGGCCTACAGCCCTGCTGTTGTGGCGAGCGCCGTGGACGCGTCGAGCGCGTACGCCGGCATCTTTACGAGCGACGCCAAGCAGTATGATGAGCGTGGCACAAGCCCTGGTCGTTGTGGAGGCAGGACGTCGTGTGGGAGAGCGCCCTGGAGGAAATCTGCCCTGAGAGCGACCAGTGACAGCCCAGGGCTTGCGCGCACGTTCGTGGCACGGTTAAGCCACACCATGATGGAATGAAACACGCCAAGCTTTCTAACCCTGTTCATTTGTATCTTTTGTCTGTCTACGCGCTGACGAGTTCCTGTGTACATTGTCGCTTTCCCAGTTTTGGTTTCCTTTGCGCTTCTGTGTGGCGCCAGCGCTTATATGAGTGAATCTCACTCTAAATGAGTTGCATGTCAAATTCACTAAGGCCCTCGAGGCCCAAACGACGCCTGCACAGGTGCTGTTTGCACTGTATGTGCATGTGTATATATGGGCTTTGTTTCTTTTCGTGTAGTTTTACATCTACGCGCACTTTTGGATTGCGGGCCTTTGCACAGGTTTTGGTGGCGGTGACCACTGTTGAGACAGTGCTGCTGTTGGCAGCCACTGCCCTTATGAGCAGTTTGTGCCCTTTTGTGGCAGCCCAGTGGACTTTGCACTTTCTTCATGCTCAGTATCATGTTTTCTTACTGCTAAGCTTGCCAGGGCCAGTGTTGAACTTTTCTGTTATTTTGGTGTTGAGCCAAAAACAGCAAGGAAAGTAAAACACCAACAGGTATGGCTCATTTTTGGCAGTGTCAAACAGGTTTTTACATGCTTGTTTCGAGAAACTTGCAGGGTTTTCCCCTTAGGTTGGGAAACTTTTGCAGGGTTTTTCAAACTTCTGGTTTGGTAGATAGGGGAAAGTTTCTAAAACTGCCTTGCAGTTTGGGATTGCCCCTAGAAACAAGTCTGTGAGGGGAGTGTTCACCACACCCCCTGATATGGAATGGGGTTTTTAATAGCCTAAAGCAGTTCAGGCTTTTCCCCAACCCTTCATTTTTCTCCACACTTTCTGAATGTCTTTTTTTTAGGCATATTCAGGTAAGGCTGTACAATAGTGCCTTTGGCACTCAACCTATCTATTTTTTTTCTCAGCCCAAGCAAGGGTCTTGGCGCGTCTTGAGGTGCTGATACCCATGCTTGAGCTTGTGAGGGGAGTGTAATAGGTTTCAGTGCCTGCAGCTCAGAGCACGCGCGCAGAAATCGCGCATAATATTGACAGCTCAGAGCGCGCTTACACAGTGCAGAAAATCAGCTTTTATTTTCGAGATTCCGATATGTGTGTAATGTAGTTAATTATAAAATTACATTATGCATTGTACTGCACAGGAACTACAGTCTTTAATTCATGCTATACCGAATTCACTGAGTTCCTGTGCTTTGCCGTTCTATGCTTCGTTGAAGGAGATTGGGTATAATAGCCGTGATCAAGATCAACATCAAAAGATAGACACAAGGTATAGTAGGATTACACTGGGCGGGCTGCCGGGGCCCACTACCCACTGGCTGTGGGTGCGGGGGGGTGCGGGCGTGGGGACCCGTCACCAACCCCACAGCGCGCGCTCTTGCGAGCTGGCTTTGCGCGCTGTGGGGGCGGCATGACAATGCCCGGGGGGGGCGCCTCCTCCCTCAGTGTTGGGCGTCCGGGGTCGGGCGCTCTCCCACCCCCGACTGCCCGCCCTCTGGCTGCTCTGCCGGGGCCCACTACCCACTGGCTGTGGGTGCGGGGGGGTGCGGGCGTGGGGACCTGTCACCGACCCCACAGCGCGCGCTCTTTCGAGCTGGCTTTGCCCGCTGTGGGGGCGGCACTAGGGCGCCCGGGGGGGGGCGCCTCCTGCCTGGGTGTGGGGCGTCCGGGTTCAGGCGTTCTCCCACCCCCGACTGCCCGCCCTCTGGGTGGGCTGCCGAGGCCCACTGCCCACTGGCTGTGGGTGCGGGGGGGTGCGGGCGTGGGGACCCGTCACCAACCCCATAGCGCGCGCTCTTTCGAGCTGGCTTTGCGCGCTGTAGGGGCGGCACGAGAACGCCCGGGGGGGGCGCCTCCTGCTTGGGTCTGGGGCGTCCGGGGTCGGGCGCTCTCCCGGCCCCGACTGCCCGCCCTCTGGGCGGGCTGCCGGGGCCCACTACCCACTGGCTGTGGGTGCGGGGGGGTGCGGGCGTGGGGACCCGTCACCAACCCCACACCGCGCGCTCTTTCGAGCTGGCTTTGCACGCTGTGGGGGCGGCACGAGGGCGCCCGGGGGGGGGGGCGCCTCCTGCCTGGGGGTGGGGCGTCCGGGGTCGGGCGCTCTCCCAACCTCGACTGCCCGCCCTCTGGGCGGGCTGCCGGGGCCCACTACCCATTGGCTGTGGGTGCGTGGGGGTGCGGGCGTGGGGACCCGTCACCAACCCCACAGCGCGCGCTCTTGCGAGCTGGCTTTGCGCACTGTGGGGGCGGCATGAGGGTGCCCGGGGGGGGCGCCTCCTGCCTGGGTGTGGGGCGTCTGGGGTCGGGCGCTCTCCCACCCCTGACTGCCCGCCCTTCGGCCGGGCTGCCGGGCTGCTGTGCGTATGCGTGCCCTGCATGGCCAGGTCGGGCGGGCCGGCCTCCCGGGCGCGTTTTGGTGCGCCTCACCTTTCCTTTGGCCTTTCTTGCTTCCCTCTTTGCTTGTTCGGCGCCCCCTTGTCTTTGCGTGTTTTCCGGCCTGGGCTGCCCTGGGCCTTGGCGTCTTGTTGCCCCCCCCCCCCTTTTTTTTGTTTTTTTTTGCCCCCCCCCCTCCTTGTTGTCTCTGGCGTTTCTGGCTTTCCGGTTGCCTTTGGCCTCTGCGCCCCCCCCCCCCCCCCTGTTGGTTTTTTTTTCTTGTCCTGCTGCTCTTTTTCCTGCTGCGCGTCTGCTGTGTGTGTTCCGGGGTGTCGTGCTGCGTGTTCCCTGTCCTGCCCGTTCGTTGTGCTGTGCGCGTCGTCTGTGCTGTTTCTGGTGGCTGGTGTTGTTGGTTCTTTGTGTCGCTGCCTTTTGTTGGGGGTCTGCTGGTGGCTCTGGTTGCCCGGCGTTGTCGTTTGGATGTGTGTGTCGGCTCTGGTGCCCGTGTCTGGTCTGGCCGTCGCTGGGCGTCCTCCCTGTGGTGTCCCGTTCCCCTGTGCTGTGTCCTGTGGCGCTGTGCTGCCGTGTGGTGCTGTGCTGTGGTGCCCTGTCTTCTTTTTTTTTTGTTTTTCTCCCTGCTGGTGGCGCTGGTTTCCTGTTGTTCCCCGTTGGTTCTCGGCTCCGGGCCGGTTCCGGGTCGTTTCTGTTTCTGTGCTCTGCCTGTGCGGTGCTGTGCTGGTGTGCCTGGGCCGTTGCTCTCTGTTCGGTGCTCTCTTGCCCTCGCGGGGCTGGCTGTTGTTTTGTGTTGTTGCCTGTTGTGTGTTTGCTGTTGGGCCTGGCTGTCCTCTGTTGTCTCCTGGTGGGTCCTGGTGGCTCCTGGTGTCGTGTCTCGGTGGCGTGCTGTGGTGTGTCCCTGGGTGCTGTGCTGCGCCGTGTTGCTGCGCGTTGTGCCGCCTGGCGTTGCGTTGTTGTGCGCTGTGTTGTTTCGTTTTGCTCCGTTTGGTGCTGCCGCGCGCTGTGTTGTGTCCTGGGGCGCTGTCCTTCGTCTTGGGGTCCTGTGCCTTCTGGCGCCGTGTTTTGTCTTGTCCCCCCGCGTGTGTTTTGCTGTGATGTGTCGCTGCGTGGTGTTGTTCGCCGTTGTGCTTTGTGCCGTGTGCGCCCTGGGGTGTCGTGTTGTGCGTTTCTTGTCGTCTCCGCCCTGTGCGGTGTTGCTGTGTGGCCCGCTCTCCCTCGGTGCCCTGCTTCCCTGTGCTGTGACCCGTGGTGCTGTGCTGCCGCGTGGTGCCGTGGTGTCCTGTCCTGCCGCCTTGTTGGGTTTGTTTCTTGCGTGGGTGTGGTTGTACCTACTTGAAAAACCGCTGCAAAATTTCGTAAAATACTTTTTTCCTCCTTTTTTGGGTTTTGAAAATGGAATAAAATTATACACGACCCAACACACTCGCGTGCAGCAAGACCATGTTCGCTGCTGTGCCTTACGTGCTACACGTCGTTCTTGATGTTCTCGGCCTTGTTCTTGTGCGTGGCGTCGTGGAGCGTGTTGGTGTCCATTGTTAAGGGTTAACCGCGTTCCCCCAGGGCCTCCGCCTGAGCTGCAGGGCAAGGGGAGTGATGGGCAAGAGGGTGGGGAGGGAGGTGCATGGAGAAGAAGAAGAAAAAGGCGGCAGGGCGCGACGTGAGGGGTCGTGGCGAGTTATGAAAAATTTTCGAGTTTTACGCGCTGCTCGCAACGCGTTTTTGTTTGTTCCTATAGCGAGTTAGACGACGGCAAGGAGGGCGTTTGGGTCCTACGAGCGTTACGGTGCTTACGGCGTTAACTATTCACCTATTTCACGTCGAAAACTTTTTCGTCGCGTTTTTACGCGTTTCGCAGCGCGCCTTTCGGCCTAAGCATTTTTTATGCTAATTAGCTTTATTTTCAGCTATTCAGAAAGTTTTTTCGTCGTATTTTACCTATCTTTTTATTTCGTTCTGGAACAGGGGCCCAGCGCGCGCGGCGACGGAACCGCAAGTCCCTCATCACAAGGAAGCCTGGCAACGTGTGTATGTCGGAATCCAGCACATGCATCGCGAGCACTTCGTCTTCTCTACCCCTACGTGCGCACTACGTGCACCATTCGTCGAGCATACCTGAGAAGAAAAGTTTATAGTGTTTTCAGCACTGTGTTTTTGCTTCTCCTGCTGCTTGTTGTTGCTGTAGGGTGTCCTGCTGCTTGTTTTGGATGATGAAAAGCTTTTGTTTTTTGAAATACAGTAAAGCCAAGTCAATCCAGGATAGCCCAAGCCAATAGTATGCAAGGAGAAGGTAATTCAGGATCAAAGCATGAAGGGCTGCAGTGTAAACAGTGAAAGATGATTGGATATTCACAGAAACTGCAACTCAGGATACAAATGAATGCATATTCACAAAGATAGCTGAAATGTTTTAGGAAAAGAGTTAGAAAACTGCCTCAGGATCACTCTCTCTCCATAGTGCCATCTTAGGAGATGTGCACTCTTTGTTTCCGGTCCCATATGTGCTGAGGTGGCATGGTATGTGGCGATGAGGTCACTGCCATGTCACATGGGATCTTCCTACTTAGCTAGGCTGACCAGGAATTGAACCCAGGACCTCTCAAAAAGAGGTGCCCAGCCCCCTAGGGTGCATACCACTAGGATAGCTAAGAATTCATGGAAAAACATAGATAAATCCATAGGCTCTACCTTAGGTATGTCAGTGCTCAGTTCACTCAGGAAAAGATGTTTTACTTCACATTGAAAGGGGATTAAGGGGTCCACTCCATATCCTGATTGGGTGTTTGGTTCCATAGGTCAAAATGTGTTATCACCAGTTTTGGTTGGACCAATACTAAGATTAAAATGCATGGATGCTCAGTGCATCTCTAATACAACTAGAGTATGCCTCAAAGCAATGGAAAAGCACTTTTTCTTACTCCCCCCTTGTGCTGTGGTGGCCACCACTGTCGCATTTTAGGAAAAAGGGAATTTTTCTTGGCCTTTCCTTGGTTTCCACATCTACTTTAAAATACCCACAGTTTCCCTTACACTGAAAAATGGGCGCTCACCATGGCTGGCGCTCTTTTGCTGCTTTGTATGTAACATATCCTCCAGAAGACTCAGCGCTCACGGCGCTGCCGGGGCTCCTGTGGCTTGGTTGGGTTAGAATGGGAGCATGCCAAACATGTGCATATGCATCCCTCCCGACAAGACGCCGCGTCGACACAACTCAAACGCAAGACACATTATACACACTCGCATGGGTTCTCGTAAACCTGCTGGCGACCTGTGACCTGTCTTAGGGCGAAGGGAGTCGAAAAAGAATTAAATTTGCCCCTTGGTGGGGTCTTGGTTCTGCTCAGTCTCTCCAGGCACCTGCGTTTCGGCCCGAACACGGCCTACTCAGCGAGGCTGCGCGGGGGTATCTGCAGAGGCAGGAATGGGAGAATTATGGACGAATCCACGCAAAAACGAAGCGACGACACCAAAATCCGTCAAATGACGGAGTAGAATTTTTCTGAAACGACACACCTGAGTAGAATCCAATTGTGCATCAGGAGCACATTTTTATAGAAATTATAGTCATCTCTGGATTTTTTAAATCCAGAAATTCATACGCATAAAATGGCGGCGCGCAGGAGCGGCTCCTAGCGAAGCGCCGGAAAATGGAAAAATAATGGAATTATAAACGTATGTATCACGTAGTCTTGAAAAGGACGAGACACACATTAAGAAACAAACATACAGATTCCACCCACACTAATAGAAGATTCGAAAATTCAAGAATTCGACAATCAACGAAAAAGACTTCAATGAATCAGGTATAAACTACAGGTATGCTCGTCTTGCATGCCGCATACACATTGCTCGTCTCGTGTCTCCGTGAACGAGCCTTGTAGCAGCGCCAACAACGATAACAACGATAGGACGCGATAGAGGGATTGATTAGAAAGATTGCAGATGATTAGCGGTCAGATCAGGGTGATTAGACATACACACAAGTGCATAGCAACTTTCTTCGCGTGCGCCCCTTTTGTCCTCTCACCTTGCTTCACTTCCCAGCGGTAGGTAAGGTAGGTACGCCCAGGCGGGGCCAACCCCTGGTGGAGTCAAGATTGCGGCTGAGATGGGCAGGTTTGCCCTGGAAAGGCGTGCATACTCGCGCATGCACACACGCATTAAAGGGTAGGCCACGCGAAGTGCGCACGGTAAACCTTGTTTAGGCTACTCAGGGGCTCCTCGGTACGTTCTTTAAGAGAACCTGAGGAGTCCCTTAACGCTTGCTTGCTTGATAAGGGTAGCTGCTCCTGCAGCGTGTTTGCGGACAGTGTATTATAGGGCACACTGAGAAGGGTATAGTACCTGGAGTGTGCCTTGGTTCCTCCGCCGCAAACGCCCTTTCATTTGCCTTTGTTTTACAGGTGGGCAGGTAGGGTGATTGGTGCAGCAGCATTTTTTTTTATGCCCTGCTAAACAAGGGCGCAGATCACACAAACAAGTAACTCCGCTCCGCCTGTGGCAGAGCAGGGAGTCCGACTTCATCGACATCTGCGCCTTGCACGCGAGAGCACTCCTTCCCTCCAAGCCCTAGCAGGGGAAACGCGTTGTGGCGTCCCCTGTTAGGCCACAGTTGCTTAGTAGCGCTGTGTTCTCTTGTCATTTCACAGGAGGGTCGCTAGGACCCATGAGACCTTCACCTTCGCAACGCCCAGTAGAGTGTGCGTGTAGGAGTGGTAGTCCTGAGTGGGGGCTAGAGCCAGTTGCCCAGTGCTCGCCCACCAGGATGGTGCCACTGTAGGGAGTGTAGGACCTGTAGGGGGTGTGTCACTGTCCCACCCTTTTCCTGCAATTTTAGCAGGGTTGGTGGGCTGTGGCAGTGGTTAGGTCAGTGTTTTGGCCACATAGCAAAACGGCGTTTTGCATGCCTTCAAAGCTTTTGGCCACCCCTCCCTGTAGTAGCCAGATAGGTAGGGAAAACAATACCTGGATTAGCACGCTGGGTATTCCCCCAAGGTTTTGCGCCAGCACAGAAATTGGGCGCATAGGGGAGGGGAGACCCGGGGCGTACCCCGTGGCATCAATAAGCCAACCCTCCAGGTTTAGCAAGGGCGCAGACTTGGGTATAATTAGGACACCACTTCTGCGGCTTGCTCTCAGGACCTTAGGACTAGCACACTCACACATACGCTTTGGCAGGTAAGGGTAAGGTTCAGTCCCTAGCTTTAGTCTTGGAGGCAAGCGTCTCAGCGAGCCTCAGCAACTCACCAAGGTTGTTCTGGGACAAGTAGTCAACCAGAACTGAGTTTAGGCGTCCCTCAGGTAGAACAAATGCAGAGAAGGGCTCCCAGGTGGCCTCTTCGACTCCAAACCCTTCCCAGAGGGTGAGGAAGCGCCAACCCTGGCGATAGCGGTGGCGTAGGACAGACTTCACCAGGTAGAAGCCCTCCTTAGCCATCTCCTCGGCATTCATGTCGGGGAGATCACCTTCAACTTCCATAGGGCTGGCAGCCCCTTGTAGGTCCAGAGCGGCGATTTCCTCGTCGTTCAGCTCCCACTCCTCCCCACAGAGGTCTTCAGGATCATGGTAGCGCTTCAGGTGTTGAGCAGCGCACACCAGGGTCCCCCCTAGACGGGGAGAACACCGCACGGTGATGCGGTGTCCATCCACAGATAGGATCTTGTACGGCCCGAAGTATGGGTCATCGCTGGTAGAGCGTGGCCAGGCGGGTAGTCGACTGTGGTGCACCAGCACCCAGTCCCCCTCTTGGTAGGTGGCCGGTACACGGTGCTTGTTCTTCTTGTTCCACTGACGCTCCCTCACTCTCTGGAGCATAGCCTTGGCCTTGTCCACCTTCGCTTGTTGCTCTTGGACCCATTCACCCACAGAAGAATGGGTGTCCTCTGGATAGGGGGCATGTAGGAACCACGCCGGGCGCCCCATGAATAGCTCATGTGGCGAGTAGCCAGTAGCTGAACTCTCTTGGGAGTTCATCATCAAGGATATGACGGGGAGTAGTCTCACCCAGTCTCTGGTGCGTTCAGTTTTGCACCATATCCTGACGTTCTCCTTCAGGACACGAATCTGTCGCTCACATAGGGGGTTGCTCGTGTGAGAGTAGGGAATCCCCGTAGATACCTGGACATTGAGGGATCTCAGGACCCTCTTGTACCAGCCAGTATCTGAGCGTACTCGTACGTCCTCATCGGAGTTGATCTCCTTGGGCGCCCCATAGACACAAAACCACTCCTCCAGGAGTATCTTGATAGTCTCCTCTCCGGTAATGTGCTTGGTACATGGGAACACCCTGGTAAACCTGGTCAACCCACAGGTTACCACGAGGGCGAAGTCATAGCCCCCGAACTTCGGCATCTCCGTGTAGTCCACGTATAGAACACTGTTGGCACAGTGTGGGATGGGCAGGGTCGAGTAGAGACCTGTGTCCCTGATATCCCCTGGTTTACAGGACCTGCACGGGCACTTGTCCACGATAGGCTGGAGTGTCTTCCGCAGTTGGTCGTCAGTCCACGTAGTGTGGAACCACTGCTTGAACAGCCTCAGGGTACGGTCAGCACCCACATGACCACTGGACTCATGGGTCCACTTCAGCAGCGCTGGGACTCGGTCACTAGGCACCACGATGCGGTCCTCGTGCCAGAGGTAGCTCTTGTCCCGCTTCCACTGGTCTTGGTTGACCAGGAGGGGTTCAAGGCGTTTCTCCAGGCGCCGGTAGATATCCTCAAACTCCTGTAGGTACTCCGATTGTTGGAGTCCATCCAGGGGGCGTATCATGGTCATGTTCAGGTCCAGGTGTACGTCCATACAGCAGAACGCCTCCTTAGCCAGCGCTTCAGACCGGGCACCAATCAGGGCGTCGAAGTTGTTGCGGCTGATGTAGTCGGCACACTCGTTCTTCACTCCCTGGATATGGTGTACCGTCAGCCATAGTTGACTGAGGTAGGTCCACCAGCGACGTAGCTTGGCCTTCTCAGGTGGGGGACCCTTCTGGAAACTGCGGACCGGTTCTTGGTCGCATAACCAGACCACAGGGTTACTCCCCAACAGTCGTGCTTGTGAGGATAGCACCAGCATACCCGCGAGCAGTTCCTGCTCATAGGTGGAGTAGTTTCCCCTGGCCTGGTTCCACTTCCAGTTCCAGTGGCCCAGAGGTACTAGGACCCACTTGTCGTCAGGGTAGCTGTGCTTGAGGGTTCCATCTCGGTTGAGACCTTCCGTCCCCCATTGGGAAATGGCCGAGTCGAACTCCTCCTTCTCTAGTGCTTGCCATTGGAACAACGTTCCACCACCGCCCACATTGCTGGCGTCGGTCACCAGGATAATCTCCCCTTGTGCCCTAGGCACGCCCAAGCACTTAGCGTTGGCTACCTTGTCTTTGAGCTCGTCAAACGCTTGTTGCTCTTGTGGGCCCCAGCGCCAAGTAGTACTCTTCTTGATCAAGTCAGTCAGTACAGCGCTGGTGTAGGTGAAGTTTTTGATGTGGCGGCGATAGAATTTGCACGCCCCAATGAAACTGCGTACATCATAAAGTCCTTTCTTGGGGTCTTCGTGTCGTACCTTGGCATCCATCAGGGGTTTGGCCTTAGAGGCCGCTGGGGTCCACCACCCACAGCCAACGTCAAACCCCAAGTACTGCATGGTCTCCTGCATGAACTCACACTTCTCCAGCTTGAGTCGTGTGTGGTTCTCCTGGCAGACCGCAAAGAACTCACCCAAGAGGATTAGGTGATCCTCCTGGGTATTGGTACCGAGGCATACATCGTCGATGTGAGCCTCCATCTGGGCACCACGGGATATGAGCTCCTGCACCTTAGGTCTCCTTCGTAGGATGGACAAGATCTTGTTCATCGGCTCTTGGAACAGAGCGGGTGCGTTAGCCACGCCAAATGGCATGACCTTCCACTTGAATACCCTCCCCTGAGGGGTGATGAAGGCCAGTAGTTCCTGCGCGTTGGGCGTCAGGTCCACTTGCCAGAATCCACTTCGCCTGTCCATCTTGGTCTTGTAGCGACAGGAGGCTATCTTCTCCAGGGTAGACTCCATATTGGGAATGGACCCTGAGTGGTTCAGCGTCTTCTTGTTCAGCTCTCCGTAGTCCACTACTAGCCGTTTGGCTGTAGACCCAGGTTTAGCCACCAGGAAACAGGGGCTGCAGTGTAGGGGGTAGTCCCCGTCCTTGTACTCCAGGACTAGGCCAGCGTCGATACACTCCTGTATCTGTCGCTCAATCTCGTGGGCCTGCTCTTTAGGAGCTGGATAGGGTCTCCTCCGTATCTTGTGACCCACGAACTCGGGTTTCAGCTTGAGGTCCATCTGTACCAGCTTGTCGCATGAGGCTGGAGGGGGTAGTTCTCCGAACACCTCCAGATAGGTCCTTATCAGCTTCTGTACCCGCGGGTCCAATACCTTGATCTTGTCCTCCATGTCCTCGTCGGAGTGTAAGTTGCTTGCCCCTTGAATAGACGTCGGGAGGTGGTCCTCCACCGACTCTTCGCCCGCGGTAGCATCCTTCAGCCCTTGGTAGGCATATAGAAGGTCTTGCTCGACCATCTCCAGTGGACGGTGGCAACATAGGCACGCTCGAGGGGGTTCACATACACATTCCTCCGCGAGGTCGTCCTCCTATGGGCCCCTCACATGGGCGCCCCACACGCTCTTCATGAGCTTGAGATCTACCTCCCTTTGCCAGGTGGTGATCTTCTGTTCGAGGTCCTCCTTCAGTTGGGATAGGTCTCCCATACGTCCTTGCTTCAGTGGCCACGAGCTGCGGGTAGGCTTCGCGTAGCATAGCTTTTTCGCCACCAACTTCCTCTTGGAATCCACATACTCCCTGAGCCTGGATCGAGGGTCCAGCTCTTCATCCAAGGGGTCTTCCACCCTCATGGAGAGTAGGGGTTTTAGTGGGGTGACGTACTCGGCGTTCTCCACTTCCTCCACCGCGGTCTGCACGAAGAAGGCGTCGTGCTCAGTTTCGTCCTCTGAGTGGATAGAGCCAGGTAGCTCAGATAGTCCACACTCAGAGGCTCCATCAGGAACAGGTACATGACAGGGAGAGTTGGGGGCGTTGGTGTCAGTCACGACGTACTCATCTCCTCTGGGTGTAGTTTCGACAGCATCTTGAGGTCGTAGGCGATCCTTCAAGTCACCCAAGGCGAGTCCATCGCTTTCTCGTTGTATAGCCTGGACCAGAGTAGGGTCCAGGTCTTCCCAGGGGATGGTGGTAAGACTTCCGTGCACCACGCTGAGCATACTCCCCCATCCGGGCTTCCCAATGGGCGTCTTGCGTCCCAGAGGCACGTAGATGGCCTCATCGGGTAATCGCACCGAGCTGATAGTCAGCTTGTCAAGGAGGGTTCGCCAGTACTCGTTGCCCCCACGGGCTCCCCAATCGGGGGAACACAGGACCATACGGGAACGTTCCAAGGCCACCTTGGTCAGCACCTTCCCCAGTTCACTGAATCTGGGGTTCCCGTAGGCCATCCCGAAAGAGGGCCAGTAAAATTTGTAGCTGCAGTTCTTCCCCTTGCTGCAGTATAGGTCCAGTACATGCTGCTTGTCGCTGGCGAACAGCTCCACACTTAGGTCTTCTCGAGAGTAACCCAACTCCTTCAGACCTTGGTCTAGGACTTCCCCCAATAGTTGATAGTCCTCAGTTTTGGAGGCCGCCATCATGTTCGAGGGCTCCTCCTTAGATAGTATCAGGTAACTCGAGGTATGTTCCGACTGCTCCAGTGGCACAGACTCTCTGCCACTGCCGTGGTCCACGTACAGGAGGTAGGGCGCTTGCAGCGTCAGGGATAGTATCTGGAAGTGCTGCACGAAGAAGTCAGTACCCAGTACAAAGTCGAAGGCCTCAGTGTCCATCACATAGAACCGATGGGCGATAGTTCGAGAGCCCATAGGTACCTCCACTTCACAGTCCCCGCAGCTGTGCACCACATGTCCATCCCCCATGCGTATAGCGGCGGTGGTCATGGTGTTCTTCAGGCTCCCACAAGGTAAAAATTTCTCCGCCACTATAGATATTGTGGCTCCAGTATCCAGTACCCCCAGGTATTCACGTCCCCCTAGTCGGATACGTACCCAAAACACCAGGTCTTGGGTGCCACCAGAGCGTCCCCGTCAGAATTCCGCGGGACAGGTCACCTCGAACCCCTTGTTCCGCAATTTGCGGGCCATCCTCATGAAACGGCTTCTCTTCTTGGCGTTGCCGTCATCACCACCTTCATGCTCACGCTTGGCTCCTTGTTCTTGCTGGGCCTGCGTCTGTGAGCGTGTGGTAGGTCCAGACTGGCCTCCAGAGGGCTCGGAGTTCCCCCCTGGATTAGGGTTGGGGTTACCTCCGTTCTTGTCCTTGTTCTTGTTGTCGTTCTGGCGGTTAGCGCCTCCTCCTCGTCCACCTTGACCCTTGTCTTGACCACCTTGACCACGTCCTTTCGACTTGCCCTTGCCGGAGTCGTTGCCTTTGGCCTTGCCTCCACCTTTGCCTGAGCTTTTGCCAGGATCTTCCCCCTTAAGCTTCGCCGATAGGCGTTGCTTATGGTAGCACTCATCCTCGTAGTGCTTCCGCTTACCGCAGAATGCACACGTGATGGTGCAGCGGTAATGATCCGGCAGCTTCACTTTGGCGCCGGTGATCTTCTCCTGCTGCTTCCCCTGGACGACGAAGCAGTCTCGCTGCTCGCAGTCGGAGGCGTGCTGCAGGTGGCCCTGCTCATCTCTGGCATCACACCAGAATAGCTCCTTCACGTTCTCCATTAGGCGGGCGTGGGCGTGTTTGGGGGTAGTCCCCTGCCCAGGTCGGGACCCTTGGTACCCTTTGCCTCCAGAACCTCCACCACCAGGACGGTAGTTGTTCAGGTGCTGGTCGCTCTTCTTCTCCAGCGCCATCTCCAGGAGCAGCACGCATAGATCCTCGTAGCGGAGGGATCTAGCCTTGCGCTCAGCCGTCAAACGGCACTCGTCCCATAGCTCTCGGGGGAGCTTGGCGCACAACCAGAACAGCAGGTCGTCGCTGCTGTAGGAACCGGGCGTCAGTCGTCCAGCCCAGTGATCCAAGTCAGCCAACAGCTCGGAGACCCTGCCAGGTTTGGGGTTGTTGGGCAGCACGGGCAGGTTTTGGATCTCGGCCCTGATGGAGAGGTCGGTCTCGTAGGTTGGGTACTGCCTCTCCAGGGCAACCAACACGTCGGCAAAGGTGGCGGAGTTAGTTACGATCTGCCTGACCTGCTTCTCCAGGTACTTGGTCTTGCAGCACTGCAGGAGCAGATCGCACTTCACTCGCCCACTCGCGTGGGTTTGGCCGGTCAGTTGTAGGAACCGGCCAAAGTTCTCAGCGAACTCGCTGAGGTCCTTGCCTGTGAACTCAGGCAGGTTCACCACTATCTTGGAGGTGGCAATAGCCTTCGCCTCCTGAGCTCGGCGTCCTTCAGGGCGTCGGGTCTTCTTCTTCTTCTTCTTCTTCTTCTTACCCTTGGAGTCCTCGGGGTCCTCAGGGTCTTCGTCATCTGACGGCGAAGAAGAATCCATCGATGGCGGCCCGTCATCGGAGGGGTCTCCGCCTAGATCACTGGAGCCATAAGGCTCCACGTCCACCATAGCCCTTAGGGCTGTCAGCCCCAGCTGGTCCAGCTCGGCCCTCGTCGAGTTCGTCACGTGGCTGTAGGGCGGCTGGGCCGTTCTCGGGACGAATGGACTTCTCGGTACTGCTGCAGGAGTCGGCATCGGTCGGCTCCTGAGGCTCCCCAGGGTATTTGTCAACCCTGCCGCCAGGTGGTTAGCCTGTACTCGGTGGGGTGACATTCCCACCGTCGTAGGTGACGCATGAGACGGGATCATCAGGGGCTCCAGTTTCTCCCTGATCTCTTGCGTGAGGTCGCTCACGATTTGCGAAGTGGCTCCTCGGAGCACCTCGTTGATCTCCGACCGCGTCAGGGACCTGTTGGAGGATCTTCCCGATCCTCTACTCCTGCCTCCCAGAGACTCTGGTCCTCTCCTCAACCCACTCAGGGGTGCATACCCAGGTGCACACCCAGGAGCATACCCAGGAACTTCCATATAGGTTCCAGTGGCGTGGAGTGGATGGGGATAGTCGGCCGCATACCATCGCGGCGCTGAGCTGGAAGCCACATGCTCACTGGCAGTAGTTGCCTCATGGAGCGCAGTGGTTGGTGGGCCCATACCATAGGCGGGGTAGTGAGGCATGCCAGTAAAGCCTGTGCCCTCTGCCATAGGCGGGTTGGTTGTGGAAGTGGATGTTGTTGCGGCTGGGAGTGTGTTGGTTATGGGAGAGGGTGATGCGTGGAGGCCAGAAGCGCTTGGTGCGCCTTCGAAGGTAGGGTCATGCGTCGGGTCTTGCCCTTGTTCCTCTCCTTCGTCTGCTCCTTCTCCAGCATCCTTCTCGCTCTCGTTCTCTCTCTTCCTCTTCACAGGCTGAGGCTGAGAGACCACTTCCTCGACCGACAGGGCCCCGAAGGCCGTCTGGAGGCCATCCAGGGAGTCCTCCGCCGTATCCACTGGCCCATGTAAGGGCTCCACCGAAGGTACAGCGTCAGGCGCCGGCCTTGCCGGTGCCTCAGGCGCTGGCGCTGTCTTCACGTCGGCGTCCACTCTTCCTGGGTCCATCTTAATCCGCCCTTCTGCTTATATTTGCCTGCTCGGAGCACTGGTTGTACGGCGCGGGGTCGCTGCCGGTGCACAGAGACAGGCTGCCTCTTGCTACCAGAAAAGTTTATAGTGTTTTCAGCACTGTGTTTTTGCTTCTCCTGCTGCTTGTTGTTGCTGTAGGGTGTCCTGCTGCTTGTTTTGGATGATGAAAAGCTTTTGTTTGTTGAAATACAGTAAAGCCAAGTCAATCCAGGATAGCCCAAGCCAATAGTATGCAAGGAGAAGGTAATTCAGGATCAAAGCATGAAGGGCTGCAGTGTAAACAGTGAAAGATGATTGGATATTCACACAAACTGCAACTCAGGATACAAATGAATGCATATTCACAAAAATAGCTGAAATGTTTTAGGAAAAGAGTTAGAAAACTGCCTCAGGATCACTCTCTCTCCATAGTGCCATCTTAGGAGATGTGCACTCTTTGTTTTGGGTTCCATATGTGCTGAGGTGGCATGGTATGTGGCGATGAGGTCACTGCCATGTCACATGGGATCTTCCTACCTAGCTAGGCTGACCAGGAATTGAACCCAGGACCTCTCAAAAAGAGGTGCCCAGCCCCCTAGGATGCATACCACTAGGATAGCTAAGAATTCATGGAAAAACATAGATAAATCCATAGGCTCTACCTTAGGTATGTCAGTGCTCAGTTCACTCAGGAAAAGATGTTTTACTTCACATTGAAAGGGGATTAAGGGGTCCACTCCATATCCTGATTGGGTGTTTGGTTCCATAGGTCAAAATGTGTTATCACCAGTTTTGGTTGGACCAATACTAAGATTAAAATGCATGGATGCTCAGTGCATCTCTAATACAACTAGAGTATGCCTCAAAGCAATGGAAAAGCACTTTTTCTTACTTGAGAGGCAAATTTTTCGCCTCCTCTTCCTTTTGTTTGTGTTTTTGAGGTTTGTCCCTATGTTTTATAAACGTTTTGATGCAACCATGCAGAAATTTTTGGTTTCTCTCTGTCAAGGCACGGCACACACCTCTCTACTCGAGTGCCTTGTAGTGCCGTTAACGCCTTTTCTGGGCGCGGCTATGTTGCCCTTGTCTGCGACTTTGAGTTTGGGCCTATAAATGACGATTTCTAACGTCTTATCCTCACTTTTTAGCGATTTGACTTGTTAGGTCGCTCAACCTTTCGCTAAACCACAGGATTCACTCCCTGTTGGTCCTCATTTCTTTTTTTTTCAGCTCCTGGAGTTTTGTGGGCTCCATTAGGAGTATTGCTCCGCGGCGGCCGTTGGTCAGGACGATTACTGAAGTACGTTGTTTATACAGCGATGACTGTCCACATTAGAGCGTTCGATCATACCCTAGTGGGTAGCAATGCAGACTCTAGGGAGGAGGTCATGAGTTCAAGCCCCACTGCCCCCAAACTGTTTTTCCAAAGGTTTACGCTCACGCCAGCTACTTTTGAGGAATGCCCCTTCAAAGGGACATCATTCACGGTACATCACGCTGTTTCTAAAGGGTACCAGCAGTCAGAACAGCTTCTATGAACTGATGAGGAGGTTTTGTGAAGGTTTACACCATTTTCTGAGGTAATTTCAGGGTAATTTGAGCCTTTTTCCTTGGTCCTACTAGCTTAGCTAACTAGTACTCCAAGGGGGAGTAAGAAAAAGTCACTACCATGTCTTTCTTGGGGTACTTGATCCAGGCTACAGCCCCCCTCTTTGCCTAAGGAAGTGCTGAGACTAACACTTAAACATTTTTGTTTCTCTTATGAAGCTTTAAGTACACTTTCTCAGCAACTAGGGTTAAAACCCTAGCTCCCCCATGAAGTTCAACCCTACCACTCAAAGGAGCGGAGGTATCATCCCTCATGGGGGTTACACCGAAATAAAGTAGGCACTTCATGCCTTGGGCCTTGTAGGTTAAGCCTAGTGGTCTCCCACCTCTATACTCAAAGGTTTCTACTACTTATTGTGGTTCCAGATTGTAG